>LPNX010020945.1:473424-488194 GCA_001517045.1 Pseudotsuga menziesii | reverse complement strand
CTTTCCATGATCTGTTTCTCATTCCCTGTTAAGAATAAGTCATCCACATATAGTAATAGAATGACAGGTACATATTCTACAACCTTGTAGGAAAGGTTAAAATTGACTTTACTCTTGGCAAAGCCCATGCTCATCAGGAAACTATCTATTCTTCCATACCAAGCTTTGGGAGCTTGCTTCAGGCCATAGAAGGCCTTCTTCAACTTGCATACTTGATTCCTTCTGTCTTCAACTTCAAATCCTCATGACTATTCAATGTAAGACTCTTCCTCAATCATACCATTAAGGAAGGGTTGTCTTTACTTCATCATGGAAGAAACTACCATGATAGTTTTGAAGGAAGTGTACCTTGCTACCTGGAGTAAGTGTCTCTTCAGAATTAATTCCCTCTTACTAATAGAAACTTCTAGCCACAACTCTTACCTTACTTCTATCAGCAACATATATTATCTTGCAAATCCATTTGGAAGATACCACATTCTTGCTTTTCGGTTTGAGTACTATATCCCAAACATCATTCTAGTATCACAACATCTTCTATGAGTTTGTCTTCTCAGGTCATCAACATATCCTAGACTTCTGCATTCAACCTTTAAGGTTGGAACCCACTTTACTCTTGGTAAAGTCTCGATCCATCACAAAGCTATCCATCATGTCATACCATGTCGAACTCATATATAAATTTATGTAGTCACTCCCCCTGAAGTGGAGTATCATCTTCCCTCTTCATTCTGTACAGGTGGTTCTATGCTTGATATATACTGGTCAATAGAGTATGTTATGTCATAGTCTATTCTTTCTGGGGGGAATCACGAACCTTTCTTTGTACACTTGTTCCATCATATCGTATACATCATTCCCCATGATCAACTGTTATTTTTTGATCATAGCTTATTTCATAGCATTATTTTCTTCATCTTGAGTTATCTCTTGTACCCATGGTGGTCTTCATCCTTCAAGGTGGATCTACCACTCTCCGAATCTCTTTCTTCCTTCATGGTGTCTCTAAACCTGGGAGCTTCAGATTCATGTTTATTGGAGTGAATCTTGAATTGTCATCACTTGTTCTTCGGAACAAGTCTCATCCTTCTTTTCTTGTAGGAGGTTGTACATGACCTTTCCTACAATTCAAATGCACCAGTTGCATGGTTAGAACTATTTCATAAAACATATGCATAACGACAAATTATTATGCATCATGCAACTGTTTAGTCAATACAACATTCATCCATATCTCACATAAACTTTCTAGATGCCTTCCATCTCCACCATGACATTATTGAGATTGTGCACTAATCCAATATGTCAGCAAAGAGGTTTGATAAGTAGCAATGGAGAGTTGTATAGCACCATGAGCTACTTACCCATCACATGCATATTAGTAGTATACAGTCATTAATGCAAACAATCTATCATGAATAACACATCAACTGAATATAATCAAATGCATAACAAAACAATATCATTAAATGACAATTGAATAATTATCTTTTGTTTCTTTCGTGTGTAGACTCCTTCTTGATCATTCTGCTTCATCATCTTCTTCATTCATGAAATCATCATTTCTTATCCAGATGATAAGATGGATAAGAGGTTCTTTAAGAATTGAGTTCTTCATATTCCTCATCACTTGAGGGATCTTCTTTGAATGGTGAGAGCTTGATCTTCAATTGCTTCCATCGAGCTTCTTCTTCTTCCCAAAGTTTGTTGAAAGTAATTACTTCCTTCTGGAACACATTCTTTGCATGAATGAATCCCATGATCCTAGGAGGCCATTCAAGGTGGCTATCACCACTTCTGCATTCTGGATCTTCACATTCTTCAACTGTTTTCTCAAATCCATCTTCTGATTTAAGTTCTTATCTTCAAATAGCTTGGTCAAGGAATCAAACATCTTCAGTGTCTTTGGGGAGACACTTGTGGTACAAGTTGATTCATGACTGAATCAGCAATGATGTTCTTGGCCTTAACCAAGTTCTTCTTGTGTAAGGCTTCTAGCCTCATCTCCCTCTGGAATTGGAACCTCTATACTCATGTAGGTGTCCAAACCATTTTCTTCAAAGAGATCATATACTTCTAGGTTTGGAATTTGTCAACTTCACCAAGCTTATCATCAAGTTGATGTGATAGATCACTTTGAAATGAGAACCTCAAATGAAAATAGCAAAGGATTAGATCTTACCGATTTGAGGTGTCCGTCTTGGTTCTGAAGCTCGCTGATCTAGGATTTGTCACAAAAACCCTAATTTCAAAAACTTGGAATCTTTCAGCTCTGATTGGATAGACAGATAGATCTCTTCAAATGGAGCTGTCCAATGTACTCCATTTCTGAAAACAGTGGAGAGAAGCTCCCAGAACATGAAGCCCTAATTTTCCAATTTCTTCAACAGAAATTTCTGTTATTGTTTCTGTGATATATCCGAAATTTATGCCCCTCTATGTCTGAAATTTTGTATTGAGGTAACCTCACATGTCCCTGATCCAAAATCATAGGTTTCATCAGAATTGGTTTCACCATTTGGGATTTATGATCATTTTCCCAAGGTGACCTATTACAGGACTGTTCATAATAGCGAAGTTGTACGGAATGCCACATGTCACTGGTTCATCTTCTGAGTCTAATATTCGGACCACAGAGATTATAGTCCGTGAAATTTCTAGAACGTCTTCAAGAATTCCATTTGGACCTCTGTATCCCAATATATTGCAATTCTCCCCAAGTGTCCTGTTTGGGGATGAATTCTAGAAGAGGCTAGAACCCTAACTTGGAGAGAACATATCTCCTAAAATACAGCGAATCTGAGGATGCATTTTGGAAAAAGAGTTCATCAGGATTTTATCTTCGGCCCTTGCAAGTTTCAGCTCCTTATCCTTCACCAATCTCAGAATATAGCGAATGTACCAAAACATAGCAATTTTAGTATTTAGGGTTTTTCTAGCTCGGGGTCAAACTAGGGTTTGACTTTCCCAGAGTTTCACCCAACCAAATTTATTGATCCAGGTCTCTAAACTTCGGTTTTGAAGAGGAGAAAAATCCTATGCTGGCCTCACTCAAAAATTCCTCTTCTATAGAAAGCCCTAATTTCCACATCGAAAACTGAAAATGCTCGGAATCGAATTCTGCTTCGACAGAAAGATGCGCCCTTCAATGGAGAGTCATCCAATCATAATTTTGCTGATGGATTGTGGAGAGAGACCCAAAAAGTAAGAATCCCTAGCTTTTGAAGCTACACAATGTCTTATTTTCAGGTTAGCTCTGATTCCATGTTAAATTTCCATATGCTTAGCTAAGACATTAGTATTTTATTTCATAACAAAAGCATATAAACAGGATCACTGAAAGATAGAAAAGAACAACCATACAAAAGGAACAGAAATATTTATCCTAGGAAAAACCCAGCAAAAGCTTCCTCAATATAGATTCCCCAAAAAGGTAAAAAGGTAAAACCAACAAGGAGATCAAAAACCTGATCCTCCTCCTTCTCCAGCTACTTCTCTCCTTCACTAGTGCGCTACACAAGTGAGTGTGTGTACTCCAAATGAGGAGCGCTACACCTCTATTTATATTCATCTGTTCACTTAAGTTAACTCATCTGACATGTAGGCGCGAGTTAAATCATGTAGGCTAGAGTTACACATGTAGGCTCAAGTAACCACACTGGGGTGATAATGACCCACCTTTACAATTATAGGGGACTACCTCATGACTCTTATTAGTTCTTTCGATTAGAAGCATCGGGGTACAAAGTAATACAAGTGGTTCTCCTAGTAGGACCATTGGGGACCACAAAAGATACATATAGAATATTCTTCGAAGTTACAATATTTCAACACCGCGAAGTTATGGGAGTTTGTAAGCGGAGTTACGACTAAAAATAGTCTTAGGGGTGTCGGGGTTGAGTAAAAACCTTCTTTTGTAATAAACCCATGGTTTAAGTCCAGGGTTTAGGTTTTGGGGTACCCATGGTTTAAGCCCATGGTTTTGTAATAAGTGCACTATAAATAAACACTCTTGTAAAGAAGTCAGTTTAGGCTTTTGATGTAAGATGAATTGATGCGAAGCTAAGGCTTGTTTTGTAAGAAGGTTGAGTCCCAGCTGTGTGCGTGGACGACCTTTGCAGTTGTGTGCGCAGAGGGTTTTGGGTGATTAAGGAAATCTGTAGCTGTGTGCGCAGAGGCCTGCAGCTGTGTGCGCGGCTTTAAGGACTTGAAAGGATCTGCAGCTGAGTGCGCAGATCAGAACTGTGGTTTTAGTAAAGAGTTGAATAAAATGCAGTTCTGTGGACGTAACCCCTACACTGGGGGTGAACCACGTTATATATTGTGTTGTGGTTCTTTGTGTTGTTTCTATTATGTTATTTCATGCATTGATAAATGTATATCTGATAAATAAGATCACTGCTACTTAATAACTTCGCTGTCAATTCCCAGTAAAGGGTTAAGCAAGTCACTGTCTGTTTATTTAGCTGCGAAGTTATATATGTGAATGTTGAATCTCTATGTTATATGAATATAAGTTATTAAAGGCTAAAGGTACAGTAATATCCCTCTTCTGCTTGCAGAAACCTGATTCTGCGGCATCCCATAGCTGTTTCGGGTGAGATTGCAACCTGTTCGCAAGTTGTTGCCGAAAGGGCTAACAATGTGGGTCTTTTGTTGGTGTGAAGTTAATGGTATAAAGCCCGGGTCTGCCCTATAGCCCAACAAATTGGTTCCGTTGCCGGTTGAACTCAGTATCTGCTCAAGAGGGGTTTACGTCGTACCTCGAGGGCTATGTTCTTGAGACCCTCTGTGAAGGAAATCGGTGATTGGCTTGATGAGACTTATCTGAAATTCGCTGAGCAAGAGAACAAAGATCCGCATCGTAGTGCAAACGACTTTTTACAAAGGTATGTTTTCTATGATGTTTATGAAATTTTCTTTGGTAGTATCCACATAGAGTTGCACCAGTGGTTATCCAGGTTAACAGAGTGAAGGACGAACTTCCAAGAATGTCAATTTCCTGATTGGACCCCTGCAAGAATTAATATACTGAAAAGGGTGAACAACGAGATCTCCCATGCTGTTGATTTCTGGACAACGCGAACCCTTGAAGCATTTGTGACGGAGTTCGCCATCGACACGAGTACTTCCTTTAGTGAAGCCGAGCGGCAGTTTTTCAAAGGACCAAGGGATAAGTTTTTGAATTCATTTAGTTTGCAAATTAAAATGCTATTAGCTGAAAAAGGTATATTGCTAATTGAATCAGACTGTTAGATTTAGTATTACTAACCTATGTTTGCAAATGAAAATACCTTCGACGAGCAAATCGGTTTGCTGAGAAGTGGCAAAAGGTACAAGAGAGATTTTAGATCCTATTCCTAGGGTCAGCATACCGAGTATTCCTGTGTAAATCCCACAGATTCAGAACCCGAAGAAACCCCTTCTGTTGGAAACCATCCGGTAACCCCGCAACACAGACCTGTTACCCCTGAGAACCTGTTGTAGTCTGAAAGTAACCCCAGCTCGAGTATTCCTGTCACAGGACAGTATACCCCAGTAAGTTCCCCCGTGCCTACTTCCAGTCCCCCTCCCTCCCCCCTTAGATCCACTATGGCCCACTGGATCAGAGGATCCAGAACAGTTCTGGTTTTTATGTGAAGCAGTGTGAACTGCTAAGACCATTACGGATCAACATACAAAAAGAGCACATCTGGTTACTTCTTTCAGAGACCGTGCTTTGACTTGGTTCATGAAGTTTTCCAGCACTCAGAACCATGCATTGGCTGATATAAAAGCAGCAATGATAAAAAAATTTAAGAAGTCGAAATCAGAGTCGCAGTGTATCACTGAATTGAAAGAGATTCAATAGAGGTGCGGTGAATCAGTGTGGGATTTTGATCAAAGATTCAAAGTTCTGCTAGACCAAGTCAGTTTCCCCATTGGACCCGCACAACAAAAAGAATGGTTGATTGCAGCGTTGCTACTACATATCAGAACTCCACTCATGCAGCAGAAGGTTGCTGACCAGTAGGAGGCTCTAGAAATCACGATGAAGCTTGAAACCGCTCCTGTCGAAGACAATTCTGGTATTACTCAAATCCAAGCGCAGTTGGCAGCGATGGCTCTGGAGCTTCGTGATACGAAGAAAGGGAAAAATGGTCGCGAAGAGGTTTGGTGTACACAATGTCGGACAGAAGGTCATGACAAGGAACATTGTCCTGTGGTAAGAAACTACCTGAATACTGGTGCGCCAAACCCATTCAACCCTACTGTTATATATTGTGAGATCTGTCGGACAACTGGCCAGCATCGGCCTGAAGACTGCTATCTTCTACAGAGGTATGTGCAAGTCCCTAAGAACCCTTATTGTAAGTTCTGTAAATCGGTGGGACACAACGAAGATGAGTGTCGCAGCTTTGACCTCATGAGAGAACAGACTTACGATGCTTATCGGGTACAAAATGAGGGACAGAGCAATGATGGCTATGGTTACCGCGGTGGTGCATCAGGTAGAGGTGCTTTTGGAGGTCATGGTCGAGGTGGTATGGCCAAAAGAGGAAGAGGCCAGGTTGTGTGTTACAACTGTAACCAGGTCGGGCATCTAGCGAGAGACTGTCAGAACCCAACTACGACATGTCGGTATTGCCGAGCAGTAGATCATGTGATCGAGCAGTGCCCGTAGTTGATAGCTAAGATTCAGAAAAGAAACAGTGCGCCTACTCAGAATATTCAGATGATTTCTGTCGAGCAAAGACCTGCCCCAGCCATTAATGTTGTTACCCAGAGTGGAGCTACAACAGAAGTACAGAATAAGGAGCAACAACCTATCAAGGATTGGGTTCGTAAGGCCCCAGCGAAAGTCCCAGCATTTGATATCGAAATAGAAAAAGAGACATTCATGGAAGCCAAGCAAGATTTTGCTGCTCCTAGCACATCAGTAGCACCTGTACAACAACATCAGCAGCAGTCGCAGATGCAAGAAGCTTCGACAGACAAAGTAAGTACACTGTCCTCCTTTTTACAGAGTTGTCTGAAGCTCTTAAGAAATCAGAATGCTTTAAGTGAGCTACAGAAAGTTATTGCTTCTTGCGAACCTCAGCAAAGTTCTGATCAGGAAAAAGCTGTTAATAGAGTCAGGAGAACTAGCGGGGAAATGAGATTGAATGCTCAGATAGGAGAGTATGATATGACTGATGTTATCTTGGACCTAGGATTAGAGGTAAATGTCTTAACTAAGCAAACTTGGGAAAAAATGGGAAAACCTACCTTTGATTGGTCCCCTATATAGTTAAGATTAGCCAATCAGCAGAAAATTGTGCCCCTAGGACGATTCCCTAGTGTACCAGTAGATATTGACGGAATCAGTACCTTAGCATACTTTGAGGTAATTGAAATAATTGATGATAGCAACCCCTATCCTGCACTACTAGGAATTGAATGGGCAATAGATAATGATGCAGTCATCAACCTGAAGAAGAGACAGATGACCTTCGAAGGGAAAGGAATGAGAGTCATAGTCCCAATGGACCCTTCTCAAGGAGAGAGATACATAGAGCCAGTAAGAGATGAAGACCAGGATGCCTTGGACCACATCTACAATATCACAGCTAAGGAAGAAGATTATGTTGATCCTACTGCCGACAGTATCATGGATTGGCAGTGTGACAGTTCCTGTATGACGAATTCAGATGATGGGTTAGAAAACTGGAAGAATAGACTTTATGAGCTGCATGGACATAGATGTGCCAGAATTACCAAGTCTCTCAGATGGCTTGGCTCACAGACATGAACCTTACCTGTTTTTGATGGTTCGACAGACCCAGAATAGTTTATTGTGCAATTCTCAGAACAGGTACTAGACTCACAGAAAATGGAGACTCTGGATTCAGCATTCAGAGCCACGGCAGCGAGATGGTGGAATGATCACAAGAAGTACATTCATAGTTGGGAAGCATGCCAGCAGTCCCTTTACCTAAGATTCAGGGAGCAACCTCAGGCGGTGCGAAGCAGGTTTAATGGTAAGACTAGTCCTCAGGGACACTTGAAGCAATGCTACGAGGCATGGAAGCATGTATCTCGTGAAGAATGGGTACATAGGTTTGTGCACACCCTGGAAACCATAGCAAAGAATTGGTATCTGGAGGTCGAGCTTCACCACGGTACTGTAAGTTGGGATTTTCTTGTTGATAGTTTTTTGCTAACATTATCTATTAATGAGGTTTCTCCTTCTTTGGACGCAGCTGTTAGGTTGATCCATACTAAAGTATTTGATGATCAAGACATAGTAGAATACCAACCTGATTGAAAGGCACAGGAAGCCAATGCCATAGAATGTTACAACCTCGCAATTGACGAGGATGACGACCCGCGTAACATTAACATTCCAGAGTCAGAAGGACACTGCAAAGTACATGGACCAATAGTTGAGGCACTTGAAGTGACTCAACCCCTGAAGACGTGGACCATAAACATTGGGTCAGAAGACAACCCTAAATATGCTACCATTGGAGATTATTGGGATGATGAAATGGTAAGCAAGGTGACCCAACTTCTCCATGAATATCAGGATCTATTTCCGACGAAATTCTCAGAGATGAAAGGTATCCTTGGGGATATAGGAGTGATAAAGATCCCTTTGAAACCTGATGCGAAGCCTGTGAAACAATGCCCTTATAGGCTGAACCCTAAGTATAAGGAAAAAGTCCGAATGGAGCTGGATAAGATGCTTGCTACAGGAATCATCGAGCCTGTTGAAGAGTCTGAGTGGATCAGTCCTATGGTGGTGCAAGAAAAGAAGACTAAGGGAGAAATCAGAATCTGTGTCGATCTGAGGAAGCTGAATGATTCCTGTTTGCATGATCTTTTCCCCACTCCCTTTACAGATGAAGTTTTAGACAATGTTGGAGGTCAAGAAGTGTACTCTTTTACCAATGGATTTTCCGGTTACCATTAGATTCGAATTGCTCCAGAAGATCGACATAAGACAACCTTTGCTACAGAAATGGGATCCTTCCAGTATACAGTTATGCCATTTGGATTGAAGAATGCACCTACCATGTTTTCTAGAGTAGTCATCTCTTCTTTTAAGGAATTCATACATAAATTCTTAGAATTTTATTTTGATGATTGGACTATCTTCGGGTTAGTAAAAGACCACATAGCTAGTTTAAGAATTATGTTGGACAAATGTAGACAGCATCAGATTTCCTTGAACTTGAAAAAGTGCATCTTTTGTGCCCCCTTTGGAATTCTGCTATGTCACATTGTCTGTAAGCAAGGATTGATGATGGATCCTGCGAAGATAGCCATTATTGTGAACCTGCCACCTCCAAAGTCTGTTAAACAACTGTGCACTACGCTTGTTCATACTGGTTATTACAGGAAATTCATTAAAGGATATGCTCAGATAACAGCTCCTATGGAAAAGCAGTTGAAGAAAGATATTAGGTTTGAATGGACACCTGAGTGTCAAGCAAGCTTGGATATTTTGAAGGAAACGATGGTAACTGCCCCTATCTTAGTATTCCCTGATTGGAATAAGGAGTTTCATGTGCATGTCAATGCATCCTCTATTGCTCTGGGAATAGTATTGGCTTAGTCAGGTGAAGGTAATATCGATCACCCTATTTCTTTTGCCAATAGAAAACTATCAACAGCAGAAAAAAAATTATACTACTACAGAACGAGAAGGTTTACCTATGGTTTATGCATTACAGAAGTTTCGACATTATCTGTTAGGATCTCATTTTAAGATGTTTACTGATCACTCTGCTTTGAAGTATTTGGTTAACAAGCCTGTGCTAGGTGGAAGGATATGCATATGGTTGATTATGTTTCAGGAATATGATTTTGAGATCATAGTCAAACCTGGAAGACTGAACCTAGGCCCTGACCACCTGTCGAGGCTCGAGTCAGGAGAAGAGACCATTAGCTTGGAAGAAGGTCTTCCTGCTGCCCAGTTGTTTTCATCCAGATGGTTGATGATTACTTCCAGGATATTGTTCAGTATCTGTCTACAGGTTTTGCACCCGCCAAAATGACAACGCAGCAGAAGAAACAGCTGGTGGTTAGAGCAGCTGACTTTACCTTAATAGCAGGGCAGCTATATAAGATGGGACCAGATGAAATACTACACAGATGCGTCCTGGAGCATGAAAAGCCATTAATTTTGGCTGAGGCACACTCTGGCGCGGCAGGAGGTCATTACGCAGGAAAAGCTAGAGCACAGAAGATTCTGACAGTCGAATTGTGGTGGCCCACAATTCATAAGGATGCAAGAGAATATTTCCACAGCTGCGATATTTGTCAAAGGACAGGCAAACCATCTAGGAGGGATGAGATGCCTCTAGTTCCACAGGTAACTTTACAACCCTTTGATAAATGGGCTATTGATTTTGTTGGACCTATCAATCCCCCTGCCAAGAAATCCGGAGCAAGATACATTATTACAGCAACTGACTACCTTACTCGTTGGGCCGAAGCTCAACCAGTCAAGACCTGTAGTGCTGCTACAGCCGTGAAGTTTATCTTCGATAACATCTTGTCAAGATTTGGGTATCCTAGAATTCTTATGAGGGATCAAGGATCACATTTCTTAAATAAGACTATTGAAGTATTGACTGAAGAATTTCAAGTCTACCATCAGAAGAGTACTGCCTATCATCCTCAAGCAAATGGAACTGTCGAATCCTTTAACAAAATCCTTGAACATGCTCTGACAAAGGTTTGCAATGCTAACAGAAATGATTGGGACCTTAGAATTCCATCAGTACTATGGGCTTATAGAACCACCTGCAAGAAGGTGACAGGACATACACCTTTTAGGTTGGTTTATGGACAAGAAGCAGTCATGCCCATGGAGTACATTGTCCCTAACCTCAGAATATCTGCTTTTACAGAGATGGATGACCCAGATAGGATGAAAGAAAGGTTGGCAAAGATACTAGAACTTGAAGAGGACAGATTCATTGCAGGGTTCCAGCAGCAAGTTCAGAAAGCTAGAGAAAAAGCATGGAATGATAGACACATCAAAAAGAAGCAGTTCCAGCAGGGTGATCTTGTGCTCTTATATGACAGTAAATTCATGAAATTCTCAGGTAGGTTCAAGACACATTGGAAAGGACCATATATAGTGCAGAAAGTTACTGATGGTGGCGCAGTCCAGTTAGCGAAATTGAATGGAGAATTTTTACCTTCTATGGTGAATGGAAGTAGGTTAAAGAAGTACAGGGACAAACCAGGATCCCTTGATCAGGAGTAACAGCATGAAGGACAGTCTAAGTACCAAGAACAGTTGGAATTGGGTACTAGACTATAATGAAGCTGTTCTCAAAGCTATGAAGTATTGAAGACTGTCAAAGTCTGAAGGTTGAAGTTTGGTTGCCGTATAGGTCAGGATGGGTCGAAGGTGCATATTGTGTCGAAGGTACTTATCAAGGCAAAGTTGAATTTAGTGGTTATGTCACAGATCAAAGGTGTGTCGCAGCCTAAAATGTGACGGATGGGACAAACTACACTTGGCGGTGCCGGCACGAGAACTGCCCCCACTGCTTGCAATGATGAGATTTTGGGAAAATCTGGCGCCATGTGGACAGGATTTTTGCCACTCCACCAGATTCGGTGTCATTAATGCATCATGATGACAGATTCTATTGTGGGATTCTATAAGACGCTACATCGGCCTGCGACTCCTGCATTGCACATCTATTTGAGTCTCTTCATTTAGAACTATGTCGAATGATCGTGAAGTCCAGGAGTTATTACGATTGGTCAGGGAGGGAACTCTGTTGAACCTTTTGAGCAATCCACCCGTGTAGCCATGTTCGACCAAGGCACAAAGAAAGGCAGAATTTCGCTCTAAGAGGAAGGAAGAAAGGCAGAAGTGCACTCTAAGCCACACGAAGAAAAGCACCGGTCTTCATAGGAAGCCTCTGAAACATCCCAAGATGTATCCTCCTGGTTTGGCAAAACCGAGGTGGCTGTTTGTCTCATGCACCTTGACACACAATTCTGGGGAACCTAAGTTGTGGATGGTCAAATGTTCGACAAGCAGATCGAAAGATGGGGTCGCTGATAGATCCAGAAGGCCTTAACTAGCATAAATGTTACGAAGGAAAGAAACAAGCAGCTGACAACCATATATATGGCTTCAACAAGCAACGCACTATGTTCGCCAACAAGATTCTACCACTAGAAAATCAGCTGAGTGTCCCGAAATGGGACACTGGTGAGTCTTAGGGGCTTGTTGGGGCACGCACCCTAACGGTCCTTAAGGTGGGTAACTCCACGGAGTTATGGGAGTTTGTAAGTGGAGTTACGACTCAAAATAGTCTTAGGGGTGTCGGGGTTGAGTAAAAACCTTCTTTTGTAATAAACCCATGGTTTAAGTCCAGGGTTTAGGGTTCGGGGTGCCCATGGTTTAAGCCCATGGTTTTGTAATAAGTGCACTATAAATAAGCACTCTTGTAAAGAAGTCAGTTTAGGATTTTGATGTAAGATGAATTGATGCGAAGATAAGGCTTGTTTTGTAAGAAGGTTGAGTCCCAGCTGTGTGCGTGGACGACCTCTACAGCTGTGTGCGCAGAGGGTTTTGGGTGATTAAGGAAATCTACAGCTGTGTGCGTGGCTTTAAGGACTTGAAAGGATCTGCAGCTGAGTGCGCAGATCAGAACTGTGGTTTTAGTAAAGAGTTGAATAAAATGCAGTTCTATGGACGTAACCCCTACACTGGGGGTGAACCACGTTATATCTTGTGTTGTGGTTCTTTGTGTTGTTTATGTTATGTTATTTCATGCATTGATAAACGTATATCTGATAAATAAGATCACTGCTACTTAATAACTTCGCTATGAATTCCCAGTAAAGGGTTAAGCAAGTCACTGTCTGTTTATTTAGCTGCGAAGTTATATATGTGAATCTTGAATCTCTGTGCTATATGAATATAAGTTATTAAAGGCTAAAGGTACAATAATATCCCTCTTCTGCTTGCAGAAACCTGAAGCTGCGGCATCCCATAGCTGTTTCGGGTGAGACCGCAACCTATTCGCAGGTTGTTGCCGAAAGGGCCAACACTGTGGGTCTTTTGTTGGTGCGAAGTTAATGGTATAAATCTCGAGTCTGCCCTATAGCCCAACACTAGCATAGACTCAGTTTTTCTTGTAGAAAATGTACATGATATTCATGAGTAATGTAAGGGTAAATTTTGTATGGAATAGGTATTCTTATGTGTTAGGCACTCGCCTAGTAGAATGGACATAATAGTCACATGGGAATGATGTTTCCTAAATAATAGCGATTTTTTCATGAAATGAGTATGCTTAATTTTTAGGCCTTTCTCTCCTATGTGAAAGTAACACAATTTGAAGATACCTATTTAACAAGAATTTGGAACGATAAAATATCATTTTTCTTCTCCCATTTCATACCTTGCACAAATATTGAATAAAGAAATTGCATAACTTACATAAATAGTGAATAAGCATGTTATACCTTCACTAATACATTTGGGCAGACTTTTCCACGAAATATTTTCACATTTTGAACATTCGTGGATTAATACTTCATTTTTTTTTATCTTGGCGGAAAAACTGTGGCAATATCGATGTTTTTAATTTTCGACGAACTTTCGTCTCTAGATCGACGATATATGGCTATCTTTAATTTAACATTCTTATTTATTTAAATCTAATTATTTGAAAGGGGGTACAGTTGGGACCTCATCGTGGGAAATAAAATGAACTTATTTTGACTTACATATTTCCATTTGAGGTACTTACTATAGATTCGACAGGATCACTTTGACTTGCGGAGCATACTACCTTTGGCGGAAACCTTCAAATGCAAGAAGCAAATATTCAAATTATTGGATTTATGGCAAAGCAGGGCAGGCTATATGACGGCAGGAGATCTAATTTTTTAGGGACACAAATCAGAGCAGGAAATTAAGAAAAGGAATCACTTCGACAAGAATTCCACAAAATATTTAGCATAATCTCATATATAATAAATGCACCTACGACAAACTAATACAATTAATCCTTTAAACTACTAGTAGAAATCACACCCACCAAACCAATGCCAACTTTCAATGGCTCTTGGTTGTTTATCCGTGGGTCAGTAAGCATGCATCCTTTTTTGGCCGTAAATAGTTTTTTATTTCCATGTCTTAGGAGGCCGACCTCATCACCAATTTATTTTTGTTATCATTAACGAAAATTTATTTAATTTTCCACATCACCGTCATTTTAATTTTATTTTTTATGCAAATACTTGGCCTTCTCTTATGCCCGCGTACCCTTCTTCAACTGCTCGTATGGGGGTCTTTGATCTTTCAATAAGTATGCCCACACTTTCCATCTTCAAGATTCCAATAGGTCATGTATTCAGATGCCCGCAAGGGATATCTAGATGCACGTAGCTCACAATAGGATACCTGTAGGTGGCCATAAGGGATGCTCGCAGGTGGTGCTGAGAAGATGCCCGCAATATGCAATATCTTATGCCCGCAATAGTTTCTATCATGCTCGCAATTTTCCTCATTTAGCATGCCTGCATGATATTCTGGAGATGCCCGCAATATTTTCCTTGTCCACTATTTTATCATGCCCACAGCCATCTCTGTCATCAAGTTTGCTTGTCTATTGTCATGTCACCATCTCCTTGTCATCTTTGCACCAACATCTTTGTCTTGCACAAATCATCTTCAAATGACCACAGAATGGGTCATTTGACTCTCTAAATGTTCCATGCTTGTCAATGTCATTATGCATGTCCTTAGTCATATCTGTCA
>LPNX010020945.1:457160-473102 GCA_001517045.1 Pseudotsuga menziesii | reverse complement strand
TTCTTGTGCACACATATTAAATGATAGGAAACTTTTGAATTTTATATTATTATTTTTTTAAATGAATAGACCACTACTTTTTATATATTTAATAAATGTAAAACTCAAATATATTGATTTATAATGAAAAATATAATTATAGTAGTATTAAAAAAAATCACTATTATTTTTAATATAAATTTTATATTAATTCATATAAAAAATATTACATCACATAAAATAAAAAACAATAAACTATGTATATTCATATTATTTTTTATATTAATATATAAAAAAATTGTGATTTAATGGGTAGGTAGGTAAGAGAGAAAAAAAGTAAAATCAAATTTTATTATAATCTTAGTAACATTAAAAATAGTTTTTATTTTTTATTTTGTTAGTATTTAAATGTTTTATTTAAAATTAAATATTATTTAGTTTTCTTTTTAAAAAATTGATTAATAAATGTTTTTAGTATTTCAAAACGCTTCCACTACAATTTTAATTAATGCGAAGGTTATGTTTTAGAGGAGTTGGAAGTAGTGATCAAATAAAATATTCTATATTTATTAGTTAAAGTTTATTTATCTTATTTCGAGGTGATCTTTTCAAAAACTTAACCAAGGTGAGGTTGATATGGAGTTAGCTATTGTCAAATAAAAATATGACACATAAGCATTATGTGTCCAACTCAACCATAATGATTAACCAAAGATATTGAAATTCTATTGGTTTAAAAATTCAACTCAATCCAGCTCATCCATGGCACAGTTTTTTATAAGGCCCATTTTAGACCCCAAATTTCCTCTAAGCAGCTTCCAAACTGTTTAATTTAACACTTCAACAAAATTGTTTTTAACTTGTAAAAACAATCTTTCTTCTACTTTGGAAGATTGATTTCTCCCTCATTTGATCACCATAAGAAAACCTACAAGCATGGCTAGATAGCCATTTCAACAATGAACAAGACCATATCACAAGATAAATCTGTTGACACACACACAACCTCTAGCAAGCATTTCAAAATAGCTTCTCAACCTCTTTTGAACATCAAAACATATTTCTTCTCATTTTGGCAGACTCCTATTTCACACGTGTGAACACTCTATGAAGACGTGAAGTCATGAGCAGATGGAAAACTTACCAAAGAATAAATCCATGTCATTTGATAAAGTTTCCTTGCACAAAGACAACCCTTGGCGGGCATTTCCAACTGACCTCTCAAACTCCTATTTTTAACACTTAGTCATAGTCAATTTTCTTTTGTTCTCACTATGCAAAATAATATTTTTCCTATTTTTTGTAGATTGATATATTGCATATGAGACCATCATAAGAAAACCTGAAGGTATGGATGGATAGTCAGTTCACCAAGGAACATGCCTACGCTACCTGATGAGTTTTATCATCAGAATAACCCCTCCTTACGGGAATTTCAAAATTCTTTTTCAATTTCCTGAATCTAACAAAACTACAAAATAATATTTTTCTTACTTTTGGAAGATTTATATCTTTGTCATAAAACACACCACATGATAACTGAGACCATGGTTAGATGTACCCATCAACAATCTATAGCCTAACACTTTCATATTATTTTTCTCATCATCCTATGAGATAGGGCAGGAATTTCCCTAAGGCCACTGAGGCAGTTTTTCCAGTACTAGAATAGTGCAAAACAATGTGAAACTCTGTTTTGGCAGACCATTATCTTTGTCATCAAACATCTTCTTTGAGAACTGATACCATGGTGAGATATCCTCTTCAACAAGCTGTAGGATGATAGATTCAGATAATTTTTATCATACACCTATAAGGTACGGCGGGCATTTTCCCAAGGTCGCATGAGCTAGTTTTTCCAACACTTGGACAATTTTCTTAGTCTAGTCCAATCTTCCTAAACCATTATTTTGGCAGGTTCATAACTTCTTCCTCAGCTACTTCCAAGACAATCTGAAGACATGGTCAGGTAGGACAAATATAAATCTACAAGGCCCCCATATGGTGCTGGAATTTTCTTCAACACACAATTTGTGGTGGGAATTTTCTTAAGGCTACCTGAGCCTGTTTTCCAACACTTGGTCATTTGCAGGACTTTCTCCAAAATTTATTCTGAAACCTCATTTTGGAAAATTCATAACTTTTCCTTCATACATGATTAAGGATAAATAATACCATGGTTATATAGAAAAACCAACACACTACAAGACCCCCATGTGCTGCGGGAATTTAATCTAACCCATAATTTAGGGCAGGCATCTTTTTGAGGCTACTTAGCCATTTTTTCTTGCTCTGGCACAAACCCCTTTTTTGGCAAGTCCATAACTTCTCTCTCGGGCACTTTTAGTACAAACTGAAGACATGGTCAGGTAGGAAAAACAAGAATCTACAGGACACCCATGTGGTCCAGGACCTTATAAGCTCCTATAAATTATGGCGTGCATTTCCATAAGGAAATTTTTACTAATTTTCCCATACTTAGTCATCTTCTTGTTTTTCACCAAATTACCATATTTTTCCAAAATGATTGTCATCAATGTTGTCATCAATGCCAATCCTATTCATCACAATCTTCATGTTTTTCTTTATATAAATTGGTATATAATATACTGCATTTAGAAATATACTTATATCTAATGTATTTGACAAGTTACTGTTTGGTATGGTGTAGGTAAGACAATTACTTGTCACTACAAGGATTTTTAACTATGAATGAAAATGCAAGGAAGCTTGCTCAGTTTAGAGTGGCATTAGAGGCAAGGGGAGATGGAAAATGTTATTTCCCTTGCTCTGATTGCATGGGATTTCAAAGAAGAAGAATTTCAATAAAGACAACTGAAAGACATTTTAGGGAGAAGGGGCACGTCGAAGGGGGTTATGAATATCGTCCCTTGGTAAGAGGTTATTCAATTTTTAATGTATTCTATGTAATAGTCATCATGTCATGAATTTCAGTAAAATGTCTTATCGTTTTATTATATGTTCTATACACACTAATTTTACTACGTTGTCTATAAATATATAGACAATGCCCCCAAAATGTTGCCTTCCAGAGAGTTATTTGCAAGTACTAGCAAAAATACTCATTTACAGGGTGACAAACATCTAGATTAGAATATTGAAGCTGATCAAGTTCTTAATGATGATATGGATGGAGATAATGTTAGTGATACAAATTAGGAAAATGAGATACATAGATTTATCCAAGGCACATTTGCTCCAATGGATGAGGACAACCAGGATGATAGTCATGATGTTGATCCTCTACTTCAGAAGTCACGTCAACCTCTTTATGAAGGCTCAAAAACAAATCTTCTATCTACTATAATGTTGTTAGTGAAATTGAAGGTTTTGAATGGTTTATCAAACACCTGTCTCACACAGATACTAAGGTATGTAATTTGTTAATTATTTATGTCTTCATGTTCACATGTACATAAAGGGTTGAATTTTTTCCTGTATTTCTATTGTTATCTAATTTGTAAAGTATGGATGTGATATTGATGATTAATATTGTTTACATTGACTTATTTTTTTGAATTTTGTAGATTGTTAGGTGAATTTCTATTACCAACGTGATAGGCTCATAGGATGATGAGAAAAATTATCTAAAAGTGATAGGCTCTACTATGTTGGTTGGTGCAATATCCAACCATGGCTTTAGATTTCCCAAAGAGACTCTAAGGAGGAATATATCAATCTACCAAAAGTGCCTCTCACCTTCATTTGTACTATCCTAGTAAAATCACCGCGAAGGTTAGATGATGAGGTTGCAAGAGAGAATATTGGCATGGTTGCGTCAGTATGATATTCCTCACATTTTGGATGTCTCACTCTCCAATTTTGATGAAAAAAATAAAATCACCTTGGAGAATTAGGGTTTGAAGAGATTTGTCTAAGTGTCAATAAGAAGTTTGGAAGACCACTTTCAAATCCCTACCAGATGTTGGGTGTATGTCAATAGGTTCATCAATTGGCATGGATTTGTTCTTTGTTGAAATGAATATCTAGCCATACTTTAAGGATGACTTACAATGGTCACATATGCAAAATATCAATCTGCCAAAAGTAGGAAAAATACTATTTTGCATATTGAGAAACACGTGGAAATTGCCTAAGTATTGAGAACAGGATTTTGAGAGGTCGTTTGGAAATTCCCGCCAAGGGATGTCCTTGTGAAAATAAATTTATCAAATGTCATGGATCAAAGGCCACCCAGACTAGCTTTCCAACACTTAGCCATGTCCAAGAATTTCTCCAAGGCTTATCCTGAAACCCTATTTTGGCAAACTTATAACTTTCTCCTCAGAAAGGATTAAGGAAAACTGAGACCATGAATAGATAGCTAGTTCAACAAGCTATATCCTAATATGGTGGTGCGGTCATTCTATTCAAACCATGAATTATGGACAGCATTCTCTTAGAGTAGTTTTGACTACTTTTTCATACTTAGTCAATTTCCAAAGTTTCACAAAGTTGGCAGGTTGACATCTTCCTCCTTAGGGACTCTCTGGTGAGGCACGTGACATGCTTGTATGCTTCATACAACACTCTAGAGAATCACATTCTCAATACATTTTTCACATCATCCTATGAGGCATGGCGGGCATTTCCTTAAGGCCACTTGAGCAGATTTAACACCAATTCCATACTTACACAAATTTCTCAATTTGGACTAATATGCCTAAAACACCCTTTTGGAAGGTCCATAATTTTTTCTTCATCCGCTTCTAATACAATATGAAGACATGGTCAGTTATTCCGAAGAGCAATCTACAATAACCCCATGTGCTACGGGCATTTACTCTAACCCATAATTTAGGGAAGGCATATTTCTGAGGCTACTTAGCTAATTTTGCATCCACCGGTGAAATACCCTGTTTTGGCAGGATTATATCTTTCTCTTCAAGAAAGATTAAAGAAAAATCAAAACATGAATAGGTATCCCAACCAACTAGCCATAGGACGGTACCATGGCGTGGGAATTATTCTCAAACCATGAATTGTGGCGGGCATTCTCTTAAGGCTACTGGGACCAATTTTGACTAAGGTTGTTGGGACCAATTCTTCCTTAAATATATGTTGTAGTTTGGTGAGGCAAGTGACATGGTTGTATGCTCCATACAAAACTCTAGAGACTCACATTCTCAATACATTTTTCACTCCTATAAAGAATGCACTTTATGGAACTACCAAACTGCTCAGTTTGGATCTTCCTCTTTTAAGACATCGAACTAGGTCCATAAGTCTTGATTATTCATGTGCACAAATATAAGAACGGGAGGCTTCATAGGGCCCAAAAAGTTGTATTTCTTTTTACAACTTCCTCGGATCATATTGAATTGTCAGATTAGTCCTTGGAATGGGTGTTAGGAGAAATCCTTTATTTTTCACTCAACTAGTTGCTCCCCTATCATATAGACATCTCCATTCACTAAGCTCCCCCTAAAATTCCGATGATGAAGATGATGATGATGATGATGATGATGAATATGATGATGATGAATATGATTATGATGATGAAGATGTTGACGATGATAATGAAAATGATGATGATGATGATGATGATGATGATGATGAAGATGACCATGATAATGGAGATGTTGATGAATTGGATGACGATGATGTTGATGATGAATATGATGATGAAGATGAAGATGTTGATGATGATGACGATGAATATGATGATGATGATGGTGATAACGAAGACGTTGATGATGAAGATGATGATTATGATGATGATGATAAGGAAGATGATGATGATGATGATGGCAATGATGATGATTATGAAGATGATGATGATGATATTAATGAATACAATGAAGATGATGGTGATTACGATGACAAGGATGATGATGATCATCGTCATTGTTATCTTCATCACCATCATCTTCATCGTCTTCATCGTCATCATCATCATCATCGTCGTCGTCGTCGTCATCATCGTGTTTGTCCTTGAAGGGACTTATGTGTAGGATCTCACTATAATCAATGCAACCAATACAAATAATGACAAAATCCTAGTCAAATTAAATTAAACTACACTAAATTAAAAACATAGAGTTGTTTAACTATAATTAATTTAAAATGCAACAAAATATAAAATATGCAAATAAAAAAAACTAAACAAAATATAAATATCCAAAATAAAAAAACAAAACAAAACACCAAACATAAAATATGCAAATATTCAAAGAAAAACATAGAATTCAAAAACACCCGTGCACTAGTTCATTAGCATTCAAAAACACCTGCGCAGGAACTACTCCAGTTCCCATTTGGGGGTTTTCAATTTTGAACTTTCATTGAAGGATTTGGAACACAATATTCCCTCTGCAGTTTGTCGTTTCTTGTTAGATTTTAAACATTAAGCTATCATTTCATTAGGATCTTTAACTGAGAGAACAACAAGCACAGCAATCAAACACAAGAGACAATGAACACAGTGTTTTTCCTTAGGGAAACCATAAATGGATAAAACCCTACAACTTCCTCAGACATAGAATCAGCACTAAAGTGAAACCCAAATCAGTAAGATGAGCTCCCAACAGCAGTAACCTTTTTTCTATCTAGCCCCAATGTCTTCTCCTTCCTCAACTATGTGCTGTAACACTTGAGTGTAGATGAGATGTGTGATAAATAGAGAGGTCACCTCTCTATTTATACTAATTCTCGACATGACTAAAACCCTACTAGGGCCGACTTCACTAGGTGAGTCTAATAACCCTAGTGCCCCAGAACTGCGAGGACTTTAACCCTTAGATAATAGGAGGATTACCCACAATGACTTGACATGACTTGTTTACATTATAGATCCTCCTGATAGGAACATCAGGGGATGACATGACATAAGTACATCCCGAAATAAACATCGGGTTACAATAAATAAGAAATACACATGAATACATTCCGAGGTTACAATTACATCAACACTCCCTCTTAACTAGGAAGGTATTCTCTCGACACAATTTTCAGCATTAGTCTTCTTCTCTAGATCATCTCGTCATCTGCATCTTCAAGTCATCTTCATCTTCAATTTATCTTCGTCTTCAAGTCATATTCATCTTTGCATCATCTTCATCTTCGGATCTAGATCGTCGCTCGTTCTAGATCATCATCACTGGATCTAGATTATCACTTGATCTGGATCATTTCTGGAGCATCATCTCTGGATCTGGATCATCCCTCGATCTGGATCATCTCTACTAGATCATCAACACTGAATCTTCACAGGTGCTATCTCATGATTCTTCTCGTCATAGGAATTTCTATAGAGCCAGCCCTTTTTCATGCTAGATGTAGTCCTAGCCACCATGTAGGTCTTCTTCACCGCTTATATCTGACACTTAAGTTAGAATGGCCTACCCAACACTTACATCTGATCATGTAGGAACTAATCCTATAATAATATTAGAAATGAAATGCCCAGTACTCACATTTAACCATGTGGTAACATAGCCCACAACCCTATCAGAAAGGCCCAGAACTCACATCCATTCAACCAATGATCGAAATGGCCCAACACTTACACTTGGCCATGCGAGGAACTAATCCTCCATGCCAAAAGGCTCTGCACTTACATCTGACAACCAATGTTAGAAAAGAACTTGCACTTACATCTGTTCAACCAATGATCAGGAAAGGCACAACACTTACATCTGTTCAACCAATGATCAAGAAAGGCTCAGCACTTACATCTGTTCAACCAATGATCAAGAAAGGCTATGCACTTACATTCGACACATACAAGGAACCAATCCAACATGCATGTTTGAAAAGGCATGCACTCACATATGATCTTGTAGGAACCAATCCTACAGTCATATCAGAATGGCACCCAGTCCCAGACTAAGCTACCTAGTAACTGACCAGGTGCCTCCATTCTCCTAGAAAATGGCAGTTGCCCTTACATCTGACCTACTCATCAGAATGGCCACCACTCACATCTGACATGGAATAAACCAATCCTCTCACCATGACAGAATGGCTCAGCCCTTACATCTGACCTATTTGTCAGAATGGCTATGGATTTAGCACTCATATCTAACATGGAAGGAACCAATCCTCTCACCATGACAGAATGGCTCAGCCCTTACATCTGACCATGGAAGGAACAAATCCTATCACCATGTTAGAATGGCTATGGGTCTCATCAATTTCCCTTGGAGGAAAACTCTATTTGGAGAACACCAAGCTTCTCCCTGAAGTAATCGAACTTCACCCTAGCCAATGGCTTTGTCAACACAACAGCTATATGTTCCTCTGTTGCAACATACTAGAGCTTCACTGCTCCCCTCTGCACCATGTCCCTGATATAGTGATACTTGATCTCGATATGCTTCGACTTGTCATGAAACACTGGATTCTTTGACAACTTCACACAACTCTAGTTGTCACAACGTATACAAGTAGCATCCATCTGGAGATCAAATAAATCAGACAGTAGCTTCCACAGCCATACTACCTCACAACTAGCTGAACAAGATGCGACATACTCTGCTTCAGTTGTACTTAGTGCCACATAGGATTGCTTCCTACTAAACCAAGAGATCACACTTGATCCCATACTAAAGCAACACCCTGAAGTTCTCTTCCTATCGATGGCACTTCCTACCCAATCTGAATCAACATAACCCTCCAGGTTAATCTTCTGATTCACCTTGTACTTGAGCCCATAATCAATTGTACCCCTCAGGTATCTTAGAATATGCTTTACAGCAATCAAGTAAACATGTCTCGGATCTGTTAAGAACTGGCTCAAGGTGTTCATAGCAAAGCAAATATCTGGATTTGTGTTCGCCAAGTACATCAAGGACCCAATCATCTGATGATACATCGTAGCATCAACTGCTTCTGATGAAGCATCACTCAATAGCTTCAGGTTCGATGCCATAGGTGTGGCTATAGCCTTGCAGTCCATCATCCCAAACCTCTTCAGGATCTCTACTACATACTTCCCTTGTCTGAGGGAAATCCCATCTGCACTCTGCCACACCTCCATGCCTAGAAAATAATGCATCATACTCAAGTCCTTCATTTCAAACTCAGCAGCAAGCTTTCTCTTCATATCAGCAATCAACCCATCCATACATGTTACAAACAGATCATCTACATATAGTAGAAGCATCACTGGGTTGCCATCTTCAACCTTGTAGTAAAGGTTGGAATCTGGTTTACTCTTGGTAGAGCCCAAACTGGATAGAAAGCTATCAATTCTATCGTACCATGTCATGGGTGCTTGTTTCAAACCGTACAGGGATTTCTTCAATTTGCACACATGAGACTCCTTGTCATGTGTCTCAAAACCGAGTGGTTGTTCTACATACACTTCCTCTTCCATTACACCATTCAAGAAAGTAGTCTTGACATCCATTTGATGTATATTCCATTTCATTACTGCAGCCAAAGCAAGTACCGATCTGATGGAAGTGTATCTAGCTACAGGTGCAAAGGTTTCTTCATAATCTATTCCTTCTTTCTTTGAGAAGCCGCAAGCCACAAATCATTCCCTATATTTCTCTATGCTACCATCTGCAGCATGCTTGATCTTGTAGATCCATTTTGAAGTTACAATTGATTTTCCTTCTAGTCTTGGGACAACATCCCAAACATCATTCTTCATGATCAATTGATACTCTTAAATCATAGCATCCTTCCATTATTTCTGTCATGTCGATTCTTCATAGTTGGAAGCTTCTTTATTGATAACATCACATAGTAAAGCTACATATCCAGAGCAAGATCTGGTTCTCTTTCTTTCTCTATGATTCTCTTCTGGAGCCCCATATCTTTCCGTACCTTGAATAACTTATCGTACCCAAGCAAGTTTCCTCTTGTGAGGATTTGTTTCTAGAGGTGGATCTACAGGTCTTTGTGGTTCTTCAAATTCTCGATCTTCTTCTTGAATTTCTTCATTCATGGTTGTATCATGAATTCTAGGTGCTTCTGCTTCTTCTGTATCTTCAACAGGTCTCTTTCTGGATTTGATGTAAGCTGTGTCTTCATCAAATGTTACATCCCTGTTGATATCAATCTTCTTGAATCCTAGGAAGTATATTCTGTAAGCTTTCGAGCTTTCAGATTATCCCACAAACATACCCTTCTTTCCTGAAGGATCTAGTTTTGTTCTCTTTTCTTTTGGTATGTGTATGTACACTGGACAGCCGAATATTCTGAGATGGCTGAGTTCTGGTTTCTTTCCGGAGAAGACTCCTTTAGGATTCTTGTTCTCGAGTACTCTGTGTGGAGTACGGTTCTGTTTATTCTTCCCAGGAATATCGATATTAATCCAAAAATCCATCCGAATATCCATCCCATACACCACTGTTCTGGCTGCTTTGCCCATAGATTCATAGGAAGTTCTTGATCATGAAGCATTTCTCTCGCAGCTTCCATGATGGTTCTATTCTTCCTTTCTGTAACTCCATTCTATTGTGGATTGTAAGGAGTGGACAACTCCCTCTTAATCCATGATTCTTTGCATAAGTATTTGAATTCGTTTGATGTGAATTCTCCGCCATTATCTAATCGAAAATTTTTTATCTTATTTTTTGTGTGGTTCTCGATCAAGGCTTTGAATTCCTTGAACTTGCTGAAAACTTCATCTTTGTTCTTCATGAAGTAAATCCATGTCTTCCTAGAAAATTCATTAATGAAAGAAACATAGTATACATACCTGCTTAGTGAACTTGATGACATTGGTCCGCATACATCAGAGTGGATGATTTCCAAGAATCGTTTTTCTTTGCTTTCACTACTTGGAAATGTCCTCTTTGTGTTCTTTCCTTTCGCACATCCTTTGCAGACCCCTTCATGTTTTGCTTGAATTTCTGGAAGACCTTCAACAGCTTTGCTTGCAAGTGGTAGTGCTTTGTAATGCACATGTGCAAGCCTTTTGTTCCAAAGTTCATTTGTCTCTACTGTGTCATGGACCATAGCTTGTTCTGGATGGCCCTTCAGCTTGTATAAACCTCCTTCTTGTTCTCCAATAACTATTGCATCATCAATAGTATTTCCTCTTGGCCACATGAGGACTTGGACATCTACAAATGCAACCCTCATGCCTTTTTCATCTAATGCTGATATGGATAGAAGATTCTTCTTCAGTCCTGGTACAAACAAGACATCTTTCATTTTTATAGACTTTCCAGAGTCTAGCTTGTAGGAGGATTCACCACTACCTTTTATGGGATATTGGTATTCATCCCCAAGCTTCACCTTATGGGGTGAATTATGTTCAGATAGGTTCTCAAAGGATTCCTTGAAACCTGTCATGTGCTTGGAATCCCCGCTGTCAATAAGCCAATCTTTGCTTCCATGAGTGACAGTTCCCATGAGATCGGAGATCAGAACATATTCATCTTCACTTGAAGAGTCTTCACTTTCTTGTTTTACTCTCTTCCTAGGAGGATCATCATCCTCAGCAGTGTGAGCATGATGTCTTCTTTTGGAGTTCCTCTTCTTCTTGGATCCATTCTTATTCTTGGTACAATTTTAAGCAAAATGTCCTATTTCATCACATGTATAACATCTGAGTCTGGATGTATCCCTTCTTACAAAATTATTTTTCTGATGAGAATGCTTACCTTGGTGATGATGATTTTCCCTTCTTCCTTTCTTGGAGTGTATTGTGAGAGCTTGATCTTCACTTCCCATCTTTTCTTCTCGAGCTGCTATCCGAGCTTCTTCTTGCGAACATTCTTCCCACAATCTACTAAACTTGACCAACTTCTTTCTAGCACAGATTCCTTGGATGAAATAATCCCATGACCTAGGGAGGCCATTCAATGTTGCCATCACAATTTCTGCATTCTCCACTTCCTCATCTACAGCTTCTAGTTGTTCTTTGATCTGTGAGACCCTTGTGAAATATGACTGGATGGTCTCCTCATTATGAATCTTGACATTCTTCAACTGGTTCCTTAGATTCATCTTCCGATTGATGTTCTTCCCTTCAAACAATTTGGTTAGGGCATCAAACATGGCTTTAGGTATCTTGAGGGAGAACACCTGAGGAATGAGGTGATCCTTGATAGAATCTGCAATCATCCTCTTTGCCATAACCAACTTCTTCTTATGTAAGGCCTTGGACTCATCTCCCTATGGAACTGGAACCTCCTCACTGATATAGGAGTCCAACTCATTTTCTTCCAGGACCAGGGAGATCCTATACTTCCAAGCTCGGAAGTTATCATCTCCCTCAAGCCTTTCATCAAGATTGGTATGATGAGACATCTTAACTAAGAACCTCAAATGGAAATACAAAAGATTTAGATCTTACTAGGTCAAGATGTCGGATCTGGATTTGGAGCTGAAATCCTGCAGTGCTGGTTCAGGAGCAGATTAGGGTTTTTATTTTCTGGAGTTTTTTCCAACCAAATGCTTTGAATTTGATCCCTAACTTTGATTTTGGGGAGGAGATCAATCCAAGCCTGTGCTCACTGAAAAATTCTACTTCTGTGAAAAGCCCTAATTTCCGGCAGTAGTGTCGGGTCCAAAACTGAAAAACCTCAGAATTGGATTCTACTTCGATCGAAAGATGCGCCCTAGGGAGGAGAGTTATTCCACCCTAGTTTTTCTGAAAATATCTGGAGAGAGATCTACAAACTAGGAAGCCCTAGTTCTCGCAGTTGCACAGTGTCTTCTTCTCAGGTTAGCTCTGATACCATGTTAGATTTTAAACATTAAGCTATCATTTAATTAGGATCTTTAACTAAGAGAACAACAAGCACAGCAATCAAACATAAGAGACAATGAACACAGTGTTTTTCCTCAGGGAAACCATAAATGGAGAAAACCCCACAACTCCCTTGGAGATAGAATCAACACTAAAGTGACCCAAAATAGTAAGATGATCTCCCGACAGTAGTATCCTTCTTTCTATCTAGCCTCAGTGTCTTCTCCTTCCTCAACTATGCACTACACTTGAGTTTGGATGAGATGTGTGATAAATAGAGAGGTCACCTCTCTATTTATACTAATTCCCGACATGATTAAAACCCTACTAGGGCTGAATTCACTGGGTGAGTCTATTAACCCTAGTGCCTTGGAACTGTGAGGACTTTAACCCTTAGACAAGAGGAGGGTTACCCACAATGACTTGACATGACTTCTTTACATTATAGATCCACCCGATAGGAACATCGGGGCATGACATGACATAAGTACATCCCAGAATAAACATTAGGTTACAATAGATAAGAAATACAAGTGAATACATTTCGAAGTTACAATTACATCAACATTTCTTGTGTCCAAGATGGAAAAATATTCTACCAGGAGGAAAAGAAGCAGCAATGAGGGATACCTTGGAGTGATTCCTAAGAAGAAACCCAAGCCTGAACCTGAGAAGAACAAATTCATGTTCACGGTTTTGCTTCATAATGGTTTGAATTTAACTCTGCAGTTGGAGGATGCCGTTGAAAAGATGTCAGTCGTCGAGTTTGTAAGGACTGTTAGGAGAAAAGATGAGAAATAAATAATAGAAAAAGGGTCAAGAAATATCCACTGAATGTTGAAACAACATTGCATGTACTTATAGTAGTTATCTAGATGTTGAACAAAGTTGAGTAGTATTTTCAAATGACATGATTTATATTTCATAACTTATAGAATACTAAAATTTGGTGATTAAGATTGTTATACAACTTTGATGATTTCAACTTTACATAACAATTAGAAACCCTTAGGCCTATGGTAGGACTCTGAAGTATGAAAACCAAATCATGGAAAACCTCTAAGAAATTTGAAATTAATCACCATACACCAAACTTTAAAATGAAATATTTTAAAGAAAGCATAATAAATTCTGAGCAAAAATTGTATTGTTAAATTTGCAAAGTTTCTTTTATACAATGTAATTCCTTTCAGTTCATGTGTATTTAAATTTTTTTGGATTAAATTAACTTTTTTGTATTTCCTTGCAGATAATTGAAATTTATGTTTACTAAAACTCTGTATATATTTTGATAATTCTTGCAGGGTGCCTCTTTGCGTTCTGATCATTGGAAAGCAGAGGTGGATTTGGCTCTTAATACTATGGCAATGAATGCTTCAACTAATTCGTCAATCCTGCGGTTTTGTGACGAGGAAAATATCTCTTGTTTCGAAGACGCACCATCTTTCACCCCCTTACCTATCTCAAGGACTTTCACTATTTCGTAAAGGTCTCTCTCTTCCTCTCTCTTTATATGACATATACACACATGGTTCTAGAATGCATGTTGATGGGGTGAGTCTTAGATTCAACTAGAAATTGAAGTATTCTCTTATAAGTAAAAAAAAATGTATTAGTATGTGCGCTACAAAAGCATTCCATGAGCTCTTCAAAGTGCATTCTGTTAGAACAAATATTTCCATATCTAAATATTATTTACTGGAAAGTATTTTTTTTTATTAACTAGGGGAATCAGCAACTGGAGCTAGGCTGGTACTTGCGTGACACCAGGTCCATGGATCCATTCTCACTACCACTATACCCCTAGGTGCCCCATACCTTTCGTAAGACATGAGACACAAGTAAACCCGGGTGGGATTTGATCTCGTGACCTCCAATTTACAACAAGTGACTTCATAACAGCTGAATCGCCAATAAGCCACACCCGTGCGGGATATTATTTACTGGAAAGTTAACATTTCATAGATAACAAATATTTATTCAGAGTATTTAGTGACATTTTATTCATATAGTAAGACAACATGACTCTTTCCTCTATTTTTTGTTTTATATTGTTTGACAGGATGGTGGTATTATCAGTGTCCACACATTTCCAGTAAAAACCTATTAATATGTGTATTTAATATATTTATGTCTTAAACTTTAAAATTTATGTGTTGTTTTCGTTTTAATACAATGGTTAAATAAATCTTGTCGAATACAAACACAAGTTTCCACATCACTGAGGCAACGGTATTGTAATATAGAATTTAAATGTGAGTTGATATTCTGGTGGAAAATGTGTGCTGTATAGATTGATTGTTGATTTCCTTCACAGGACATGTGGAATGTGACTACAAAACCACATCTCTTGGTGGAATTACGCCAAGAACACACTTTCCAAACAGCATTGGCTGATTTAATTGTATGCCCATTTTTTATTTCATAAAGTATTTTGATATTTTCCATGCTGTAACGAACATAAAATAAATATAATAATTAAATAATTTATAACAAACATACTTAAGATGAAAGGACATGACCTTTCATTCACAATTACCAAGCCCTATTTAATAGTTAGGTTATCAACCATTGTAATCATCTTTTATCATATCCTTTATCCTATCTTCAATTTATATATTATTATGGCGTATTCGATATTCCAAATATTTTGGTAATCTTTGTATGAGCAGATAATTATTTCGCATTATTTCACTCCATGTGGTATCAGAGCTCTCGTTGCTTGATCTGGCCGGTGGTTAACAAATTCAGACCTTGTCTGAGAAAATCAGGGTTTCCCTGAGTTGCAGGTCTTTGACCTTTTTCCTTCCCTTTTCAAAAAAAAAGAAAAAAATTGTTTATTAAAATATATATATATATATATATATTGAATTACCACCACCACCCTTTTCCCTCATCCTTGTCGCTCCATGCTCCGCAGCCTCCTGTTTCACTCACCATCTTCCTGCGCTCCATCCTTCCGCTGCCCCATCTCCTATCCCTTTCGCCTGCACTCCATATTCCGTGCTAGCTCCACCATCTCCCATGTGCTCCTCAACCTCCACCACTCCATCCTCCCTCCTTACGCACTCCCCCATCCATGCGTGTCCACCCACCTCCACGGCGGCCACTGACCCCCCTTCGCCACCTCCTACCACACCTCGTCGTACCTCGATGCTCCTTCCCACGCCATTGCTCCTCTGCCTCCACCCCGATGCACTGCCACTTCCTCTCCCTCCTCCGCAGCTCCACACTGGTCCACACAGCCCCCTCCTCTTCTGTTCCCTAACTCCTTCCACGTCATCCCT
>LPNX010020945.1:291077-456826 GCA_001517045.1 Pseudotsuga menziesii | reverse complement strand
TGAGAAAGTGAATTGTGAGTACTTTACTTGAAAATAACAATAATATTATTTTATGAAAAAGTGTGAAATGACTTTTATTGTGAGTACTTCACTTTATGACTAAAAAGTACTTGTACCACTACCTTGGTTTACTATGGGTTTTCATCCACCATAGAAAATGTGACAAATAAGCATTCTTAACTCATGCAATGCCACCTCAACCATGGGGGATGATGTCATCTACTAGAATGTAATTGGTTGATTTTTATAGTACATTTTGGTCCTTTTGAGGCCCATTTTTTACCTCAAATTCTCTCTAATGATTCCAACTTCCACCACCCCATTAAACCCTACAAAACCAAAACAAAAAAACAAAATTAATGAAAACAAAAATATTACAATAATAATATTATTGTTACTTTAATATAATATTGTTTTATTAAAGTTTTTCCAACCTTATAATAATAATATATATTATTATTATTACCCTAAGACTTGTCCTGGCAAAAGAGAAAAATACATACATATATATATATATATATATATATATATATATTGTGAATAATAATAATTATTATTTAATTGTATTAATTACAATTATTTGATATAAAATAATTAGAAAAAAAAAATCTTCTCATATATCTTTTATAAGAAGAACCACAACCACATTGAAGATTATTACATGTACTGTTGAAAAAGAAAAGAAGACGAGAAGTCAAGACTATATATCATCGAAGAAACAAAATCCAAGGAAGACTCGTCAAGAAATCGATAGCCATCTGGCATTAAAGAAATCAAAGATCATAGAATCAGGTTTGCGAATACAAATAGAGAAATTAGAAGCCAAGCTAAAGCGTTATCAGAGAGACAATGAAGAGTTACGGGACATAAATACGAAATCGTAAATGTTGATTAATTTACATAAGATGCAAAAAGAGCGCAAGGAACTAAAAATTTTCGACCAAAAAAATCATATAGAAAATTTGTCTGCCCAAATTGAGAAATTACAAGACGAAAGTGAGTTCGATCAGAAACAAAAAAAAAATCAAGATATAAAGAAAGAAATAAGTGATTCCAAAGCAGAAATAATACGCTTGAACAAAATCGTTAATGACAAAGATGAAGAACTAACGCACATACAATAGAGATTAACAGATCAAGAATCAATGGGCGACTAGTATCGACAACATATAAAATTTCTTCAACAACAAAATAGAGACTCTAAAAAATAACACAAGCTGGAGATCGCAAAGAGTAATAAAACAATATCCAACAATTCTGAAGAAATTTTCAGATTAAGAAATCATAACAAAACATTGATTACAAAAATCAAAAAATTGAAAAACATAAGCAAGAGAGAACACTCTGGTGAAGACCTCGAAGGTAAAATAGTGGAAAAGCAAGAAGAAAACCAGTGTCTAAATAATCGTAATCAGGAACTACAGAATCAGATCAAAGAGTTAGAAATTGAAAAAAAATCACAAGATGAAAGAATCAAAAAGATTCGGAATCATAAACAATCTACTAGAGAACCAAGAAGCACAATCCAGGAAAATGCATCCAAAAATCAAATCAAGGAAGTGAAGACAGTCCTTGCCGCATTCGAAAAGAAAGAAGAACAAACAACACCTACAACTTACAGACATGCTAATTATAATCGTCATTTTGACCAACAATTGGGTCAAAATGAATATTCACAGAAGACTTATGTGGACATGCGAAAATATCAACATACTAAGCAACAATTGAGACGAATTGTCCCACAAAAATATCTCAGAGCTTCGATAAAAATAGATCTGGGATGGACCACAGCAGATACGATGCGACAATTCTCCTGGGTAATCCGTAATTCGTATCGGCTCATCTCCTCAAATGTTGCAAAAACAAAAGGGAAAGAATTTTGAGACGACAGATTAAAATAAATTAGACATTAATGTCAAATACATCTTTGAGGACAAAGATTCCCTTAAGGGGAAGGCAATGTAATGAACATAAAATAAATATAATAATTAAATAGTTAATAATAAACATAATTAAGATGAAAGGACATCACCTTTCATTCACAATTTCCAAGCCCTATTTAATAGGCAGGTTATCAACCATTGTAATCATATTTTATCATATCCTTTATCCTATCATCAATTTATATATTATTATGGTGTATTCGATATTCCAAATATTTTGGTAATCTTTGTATGAGCGGATAATTATTTCGCATTATTTCGCTCCACATGCCTAGCAAAATGACCACTTGTGTATAGGTCTAGGAATGGATTATTTATTTAATTTATAAATTTAATTGCCATCCAACACAGTGGTTTTTCGGTTATTAGGACAACTCTTTGCAAGCGGTATGGGCCAATGGACCTGGCGAAAGGCGATTGATAAGGTAAAGGTTCTTGCATTGCCTAGATTCTCCCTATGCATTAATATTTTATATGACTTGCTTGTACCTATTGTATAATATAACTTGCTATTTTCATTTCTAGCCTCTTCATCATGCTTCATATCCAATGTTTGTATAGAAACATAAAAATATCCGACTTAACTGTCTTTGTTGTGTTCTTGTTGTCCCATTCCTTGATTTTCGCTGGGTTTTAGAGTTCCAACCTCATTTTTCCATTGCATTCCTAGGAGCAGTGTAGTAAGTAGTACTAGTGTTATGTTCACCTATTCTGCAGTGCACTGTGCTCACATTTTGGATAGGTTTTCCCTACGTTTAACTACTAAAGTTGATTGTTTGTAGCATTCCCTTGGTTACCTGCTATCATGAGGTTCTTTTGCACTAAGCAGTTCTAATGAAAGTGGTGCATGGTTTGTCCTCTTTTTGCAGAGAAATTGATGAATAAATAGCATCCTTGGATATTTAAGCAGAAGTGCACATAACTTGATAGTCTCAGTCTCTCAGAATACCCTTTCTAAGGAGAATTTGCTCAACATCAATTGCAAATGACTTTGTGGGTGCACTACATATCTTGGTGTTCAGTCACATACAAGTTGGATTGAACCTCCCGGACTTGAATTATTGGATTTTGAATACCAAATGTTCTATAGCAAACTGTTTTTGTTTGCTCATAGTGGTTTTGAGGCTACTAAGCGGAGCTTTGTAGCAATTGTGGAACACCGGATATTGTCTTGAGTTGTACATGCATAATTGCTTTGAGTAATTACTGAGACAACGACCCCAGCCATAGCAGTCTCTGTATAAACTAATGAAATCCCGTTGCATGCATCAATTTTTGCAAATTCTAAGTGTAGGCAAGCGTTGCGATAGAAGAACACAATATTCCCTCTGTGGTTTGCCATTTCTTGTGTCCAAGATGGAAGAATATTCTACCAGGAGGAAAATAAGTAGCAATGAGGGCTACCTTGGAGTGCTTCCCAAGAATAAACCCAACCCTGAACCTAAGGAGAACAAATTCATGTTCAAGGTTTTGCTTCTTAATGGTTTGAATTTAACTCTGCAGTTGGAGGATGACGTGGAAAAGATGTTGGTCACCGAGTTTGTAAGGACTATTAGCAGAAAAGATGAAAAATAAATCATCATAAAAGGGGCCAAGAAAAATCCCCTCGGGTCCCCAAGTCTATCTGGAAGATGCAATGGGAGAACGAATAAAGATGGAAACATCATATGCAATGATTATCACAACAAGCCCATGCTCGTAACTCTGCAGGTTCATCCCTGAACCTCCTCCCCTAAACTGTTTCTTTAGTTTTTTTTATAAGTCAACAAAAATGTATTTATATGTGCGCTACAAAAGCATTCCATGAGCTCCTCAAAGTGCATTATGTTAGAACAAATATTTCCATATCTAAATATTATTTGCTGGAAAGTTAACATTCATAGATAACAAAGATTTATCCGGAGTATTTAGTGACATTTTATTCATATAGTAAGACAACATGACTCTTTTCTCTGTTTTTTGTTTTATAATGTTTGACAGGATGGTGGTATTAACAGTGTCCACACATTTCCAGTAAAAACCTATTTATATGTGTATTTAATTTATTTATGTCTTAAACTTTAAAATTTGTGTGTTGTTTTCGTTTTAATACAATGGTTAAAGAAATCTTGTCGAATACAAACAAAAGTTTCCACATCAATGAGGAACTGGTATTGTAATATAGCATTTAAATGTGAGTTGATATTCTGGTGGAAATGTGTGCTGGATAGATTGATTGTTGATTTCCTTCGCAGGACATGTGGAATGTGACTCCAGAACCACATCTCTTGGTGGAATTACCCCAAGAACACACTTTTCGGACAACATTAGTTGATTTATTTTTTTTGGTTAAGTGCTTGTGACTTGTTGGGCGAACCTTTGGTCTAAGAAACCACGATCCAAGGCATCTAAGCCTTCAAAATCACCCAGGGATCGCACCTGGCCTAGCCACACCAACCCTTAGCATGGTTGGATTTAAATGTCGCCTTCCAGGAGCAGTGGATTTTCATCCTGGGCCGCCAAGCAAACAAAACCCCTCTCAACCGTTTCCTCTACCGAAATTTGACAACAGCATTAGTTGATTTAATTGTATGCCCATTTTTTATTTCATAGAATATTTTGATATTTTCCATGCCTAGCAAAAAGACTACTTATGTATAGGTCTAGGAATGGATTATTTATTTTATTTATAAATTTAATTGCCAACCAACACAGTGGTTTTCCGTTTATTAGGACAACTCTTTGCAAGTTGTATGGGCCAATGGACCTGGCGAAAGGCGATTGATAAGGTAAGGGTTCTTGCATTTCCTACATTCTCCCTAGGAATTAATATTTTATATGACTTGCTTGTACCTGTCGTATAATATAACTATGCTATTTTCATTTCTAGCCTCTACATCATGCTTCCTATCTAATGTTTTTATAGAAACATAAAAATATCAGACTTAACTGTCTTTGTTGTGTTGTTGTTGTACCATTCCCTGCTTTTAGCACTCTTATATTCTCTCTGTGCATTGCCCACCTCTGTTTTTTAACCACTTTCCCTCTATCATATTTGTTTGTTTTCAGCTTTTGGCTCCATTTCTTCATTGCTTCTTTAAATTACTATTCAAAATTGTGTTTTATTTTTCATTTTCTACAAAAAGCTTGGAATTTTTTGTTCCCGTTTATTTTCTACCAAACCAAAATATTGCACAAGAAGCCTTTTTTGCGTGGAAATTGAGGTGATTTTCTTGTCGTCCAAGCTTGTTCCAACCTTCTCATGGGGAAGAGGAGTCTCGAGTTTTAAAACCTAGTAAGAGCAATTATCCTTTATCCTCCATCTCTGAAGCTACCATTTGTAATTATATTACAAGTGTATTATGATAGATTTCTTGGTTTGGCATGGGAAGCTTTGTTGGGTTTGAAACAGAGGTATATTTCCATTCTATAGCATTTGTCTTGTAGTAATAATTTTTAGGAATAGTGGTGACATTGCCACGTCGTGGATCTTGTTTGACAAATATCTAATGTCTAGCTTAGGATTTTCCTATTGAATATTTCTAAAGCGGATCTAGTTATTAAGGAGCAGATTGTGTTTGAACCATTCAACCCTATCTACTCTTTAATCACTAACGCCTCCATGATATCCTCAATTGACCCCATCTTCGTAACTTGGATTTTTTAGGCACTAATCATAGCTTTTATGCCATTTTAAATCTTAATTCATCTTTCATTTTATGTTTTATAAGATCTGAAAATTTCTGCCGTTTACATGTATTAAACTCATCCCTAAAACATCAAATCGCATGGTAGGTTTTCCCTAGTTTGTGTTTGGGAATTACCTTCTAGAAATATGCCCTGTAGCGCTGATTAAATCTGGTCTAAAACATAATTAAAAGGTTGTTTTGCATGGTTGAAAACTTCAAATTAATAAGTGAAATTCCTAGATATTCCCTAGTTTTAGCCTCATGTGTACCTTATTTCAAATCTAACTAAAGGTTAAAACATTCAGCTATCACAAATCTTGGTTGCTGGTTGGAAAATACATATCATTTGCAAGTTTGTAGCAACATTTAATTTATTAATTCAGATCTCAAATTTGAGGATATTTTCACATATACACTAATAAATTCTCAAACCCTAATTCTTCACTACTAAAGTCCCTTATAGCATAAACTATTCCATTGATCATATCAATCCATTTAACATTTTCTTCTGGAACTACATCTTGTAATTGCAAATAATGCATCTCAATAGAAGCTAGAGCCTAGAACCTACTTCCTTTATAAGACAGATATGGTGTTAACACTTTCCGTTGCAGATAATATTGTAATACCTGCAACATCTATGATGTAGCCCACTTGAATGGTGGTAGAGCGACTTATTGTAATTTTCAGTTTCTGTTATTTTATGCTTGGTTTGACAAGCGAATCCACATATACAATTCAAGAATCAGCAATAGATAAATCAATACCTTGGATAACTTATCCCATTCAATTATTTCTAGTGGCATGATTATATGCCTAGATTAAATTTTGTAAGGACTTATTCAAAACATAGCATCTATTGTATATTGGTCGAATGTACACATTTCCATGTCGTTTTCTAATTACTTGCAATATTTCCATACTTATTCATCACTGCCAAATAGGGTCCTTACAGAATGGTCTTATTCACACCCTCTATGCATATGAAAATTGTATGGTTTCATCTGGGTCCAATGTGCATCCTATGAACTCCCAAAGTTTTTATCAGGAAGACAGAAAGGTGATAGAAAAGAACAACGACATAAAGTTTTCAATTTATGTATTTCATCATCATGTTTTTTCAGGTATTTCTTGTTTTTGGGGTATCGGGGTCTGTCAAAAGTATGCCGAGTGGGTACTCGTTGGATGCGGAATTTAATTCCACATCCAACAATCTATCCCGATCGAAATTTGAGTAAAAACACTAGGAGATATGTCGAAAATACAAACAAAAAAGTAGTTTTTTCTTTTCTCCCTCCAACATTAATAAATATTATTTTATTATTTTAACTATTATTGTATTAATTTTTTTAGGAGGCCCATTTTGAGTTGAAATTTCCTCTAATGAATCCTAAAAAATGAATTTTAATATTTTTTTAACTAATTCGCTATGCTAAAATTATCTAATTATCCTTAGAGAGCAAATGATATGTCCCTAAGATGTTTTGATAGCCTCGTGGGACATTACAGGTGGTATCAAAGCTTAGGTTCCAACACTGAGAATGTTGGGCATTTTGCAGAGTTATAATCTTTTGTATATGTGCATTTAGAGTTTATAAATGAGTTTTGTGAAAAGAATAGTTTTGTGAAAAGAATTTAACCTCTCTTATGTTAATGGAAGAATAAAAATCCTCACTTTATATATCAGTTCAATTGTATCCCACCTTTTAATTTCATATTTTAAGAGATTAAAGATCAATTTGTTGTATGCTTTAGAAATTAATTAATATTGCCTATTCACCATTCAATAGATTGATTGGTAGTTACTATGCATTACATATCTAATGATAATGATCCAGTAGATGTGATTGGTTGATGCATGTTCACCTTGCATTGCCTCTTTTACTATTCAGTGATTAGATTGGTTGATGCTTTTGCATTTCCTCTTTTACTATTTAGTGATCTGCTTGGTTGATGCGTGTGCATTGCCTCTTTTACTATTCATTTATTTGACTAGCCGGTTCTTGTGCATTGTCTCTTTTATTGTTCAGTGTTTTTATTGGTATTTTCTTATTCATCATCGATTTCCTCTTTTACTCCTCGTTTAATGTATTAATTTTTAAATGCTTTTGTTGCATGATTGATTTAATGGTACATCACATGTGGTATGATTGGTATGGTCATTAATGGTTGATATTGGTGATTGATGTATTATTATTGATGAATCATGAATGATGTATTCTTGTTGATGTATGTTGATTGATTCTTGATTGATGTATTTTGATTGATGCATTATGATTGATGAATCCTGGTTGATGTATTATGATTGGTGTATTCTGGTTGATGTATTTTGGATGATGTATACTGCTCGGTGTGTTCTGGATGATGTATTATGCTTGATGTATTCTAGTTGGTGTATTATGGATGATGTATTTTGGTTGATATATTTTGATTGATGTAATATGATTGATATTTGTATGGTTAGTTGATGCATGTATGGTTTTCATTGGTTGATATTACCTTATCGATATATGATTAAGATATTATGAATTAATGTATTATGGACCAATGTTTGTATGGATAGTGCATGCATGATGGTCGATGTATGATTGGTATTGGTTGATGTTACTAATTGATACTGATCATTATTAGCTAATGAATAATGGGTTTCTGAATGTTCTCTAAGGAAGCCTTTATGCTTTGCGTTGAGATAAAAAGTAGTATGTTTAACTACTAGTTGTTATGGACCTTTTTAGTTCTTAGTTAGATTGGAATTGTTGCATATAAGTTATGTATGCTTGTTACATTAAAATGCAAAAAGAATTTAGGTGATCTTATAACCTTTGTCTTTCTTAATAAAAGTATCTTTGTTTTCTTATTTAAAGGTATCCTGGTATTAACTTGGTGTTTTTGCATATATCTTTGTTGAAAAGTAGGTACTAATCATGTGACTGATTAAGAATGATACATCCACCTTTGTTGAATATGTTCTACAGGTATCCTTACATATATTTCCAATACTAATAATGTAAAATTCCATACAAGTATCTTTGTTATAAAACTATTTAGGTGATTTTCTTGAAAAAAAAGTATCCTTGTGATCTTTGCTAAAAGTATATTGTTAGGGTATCCTTTTGGTATATCAAATACTATTGTTGAAAGGCATATTTGTAAAGTATCATGGTGAATTTCATGCATCATTGTAGGGAAATGTTTTGGGTGATAAATCATGTAAAAGCATATTGGTAATGTATCTCATGTGATTGACCAGTTGGAATGCATTTCATATATCTTAGATGAATTTCATGTATCTTGATGATAGAGCAGATGCATGAGGTATTTGTAGGTAAATTATATGCATTTCATGTGATTTATTATGCATTTCATGAAGAAAGAGTATACACTTGATGCAATTCATTAAATTAATTGATATACCTTATGCATTTCATATTATTGAAATTTATTAGAATAAGATTTAGGTAGGTGCATTTCAAGTATTTTGTTGAAGAAGTATCTATATCTTGTTTTCTTTGCATATATTGATATATTCTGTGTATCCTAGGTGAATTAGAGAGAAATGGAATAAAAATCAATTAATTTCATGATGTGATTTCATAGAATTTATTTAATGTATTTTTGAAATATTTGATGTGATTAATTAGAATTTCATTTTCTTGAAAGATGTATTTTATGACGAACATTATATATATATAAAGAGAGAGAGAGAGAGAGAGAGGAAAATATTTATATCTCATATCATATAATTTTATACTTGATGTTAATCATATGGGTGAATGAAATATGATATTCATGTTGATGTATCTTTGTTGAAGTTTGAATGCCTTGTAATGAGGTTTGAAGACCCTGTAATTGGGATGGAATATTGGATCTTGCTTCCTTGAGTCCACTATACTAGTCTTGATTCTTGCACTCGTAGTGGAGACAGACAAGAAAATAGGTGGTAGTGGGAAGTATTGTGGTTAGAAAGATGTTATCTTTCTGAGGCATGTACCGGGGCATGCCTATAATATTTTGGAAGATGTTATCTTTTGAGGCATGTATGGGCATGTATGTTAAAGTTTGGAAGATGTTATCTTCTGAGGAATGTATAGCCATGTTTGTGAAAGTTATAAAGATGTTATAATTTTTAGGCATGTATGGGCATGTTTGTTAAAATTGGGAAGATGTTATATTCTAAGGCATGTATGGGCATGTCTGTATGACTATAAAACTGAAGGTTGTGATCCTTCTGAAATTTGTAAAAGCATGTATGTATGATGCATCGAGGATGATGCATGGTTTAAGGGGGAGGGAATGCAATATCCCATGCGTTAAGCCCCACACATATGTAATATGTTATTATTTATTATTTTGGAACACAGTGTTAGAACAAGGGTCTTTAAGGACCTAGAAACATTATTATTATTTTGTAAATAATTAATTAATGTAAACAACTAGCACATCGAGGACCACTAAAAGAGCATGGAGGCCTAGATCCACAATGTGAGGAGGAATGTGTACATTCCTACCACTTTAGAACTTTTTTGGTTGATCTTGGTCCATATTTATGCCTTGGTGGATTTATTAGTTAATGATCACCCAAACATTGTACAACATACAAAACTTTTGATTATTTGGTCTATGTCAAGGTATTATTGAGCTTAATTCATGAGTTAGTGAACCATCCTTGGTGTTTGGGTGGATGTCACTTGTCAGTTGATCCCATTTGGTGGTTTTGCAACTTCTTTTCGGTGATTACACTTGGTTTTGTAACTCCCATTTCCACTAGTGCATCACTGACTATGTTTAGCATGGACACCCTAAATTTGTGTAAATCCTTATGTAACTCCTTGTGTAAATATTTGGGTAAATCCTTGTGTAACACCCCTTTGCTATTTTGGGAAGATGCCTTGGCTTGTTTGATACCTCACCTCACTAATTTTGATTCATTTTCATGGATTATATGTCCACACATTAATTTGAGTTGGGTGGAGTGGATTAAAGTCACTCTCCTTGAAATTAGAATTGCTTGGATTGGATTAGATTTAACCTCTTGTGTTTGAGTTACCCCTCTTGGATTGACTCAAGTTGGCTTACCCTAGTTTGATTTGACTCGCTTGAGTTAGAATTACCTTCTTTGGTCTATAAATCCATGTTTGATCTCCTTGGTTGGGGGTTCTTAGATGGTTCTTTTTGGATTTTTTTTATTATGGTTGTTCATATATTTGATGGTGAGAGATTGACAAGCTTGTTAACTTGGGAAACCATGAATTCTCTACTATGTGAATTAACTTGTGTTGGCCGCACAATGATCTTATATGGTGTTTACGGTAAGACCAGAAAAATTTGGTGTAGTTCCTTCATGTCCACTACTTGGTTTTGTACTAGACCTGCACATGTATCATGATGGTGAATAATGATATCCCAATGGCCTAAGGGGTTTGGATTACCATTGCACTTGGTAGTGGGGTGGAAGAGGAAGTATGTGGTGAGGAATAGAGTTTTGGATTCTCAAACAAATACTTGAGATATTTTTTATTGCACCTATGTTGTGTATCTATGGAATCATCTTAGGGGTGGCTTGTCAAAGTGAGATCTGGCTTGCTAGTGCCAAATGTTGAGTGGAACGCAGTCCAGATGATTTATGTTATGCATTAATAAGATAAGTGATTTATCTCATGTATATTCAATTTATTTGGCTCAAATATGATTTATTTATGGATGCACATGAATTTTTTGATGAAATGTATGATTTAAAGTTGAGTAATAAATTTCTCAGGGAATTCAATCTATTTATGCAAGTAAATTTTGTGGAGGAATTGGAAACTAGTTTTTGGGATTTGTGCACAAATTGTTTGAGGAAAGAATTCTTTGGTATCTATGATACAAAACTGATATTTTTTCCTGTGTTCATTATATAATGTGTATTTTTATTGTACAATAGCCACAAAATGGTTTAAGACGGTGTTTTTTGATGCTTCTACCTTTTATTCAAAAACTAGTTCTTCAATTGGACTCTTTGGCATAGTTCGGAGACTTGGAACATGAAGTGTTTTTAAAAATGCCTAATTGTTATTTTATGATTATGTATGATAAATAATCTTGAAATGTCTGTGAGAATGTGAGGATAAATATTCTTGGTAGTGTTGAGTAAATGTCTACCAAAATTCTAGATCAATTTCCATTCTAGCTCCTATAATGGAATTTTTTTGAGTAGATTTGTGACTTTGCATATGAAGTATTTGATGAAATGTTCAAATTATATATAAATCTGTTATGATATATCAAACATGTTAATTCGATTTGGAATGACATTTGAATGATTTTATGATTTGTGGATTTAATTATTCTAGCAATTCCTAGAATTACTAGTGAATTCATATGAGTAGAATTAGATAATTTTGTGAGTTATCTAATGGAATGTACATGGTAGAAAAAATACAGCCATGTGATTGTAGGTGAACCTTTCTACATTGTCCATGAGATATGGTAGGCATATATTTTTCTTTATTTTTCATTTGGGAAGTTAATTTGGAAACTAGGTATGTTGGGATGAAATTGGTAACTAGTTTTTGGATTTGAATCTTTGTTTTTGGTAAAAGATGAATGTACAACCATATGCTATGTTCTTGGTACATTATTTGTGATATATAATTTTATTTTACATATCTATACCTTCAGCTCTGTGTTCCTCAGAACTCAATACGATTGGTTTAATTGAATTGTTGGTAGTGTTTATTAACTAGGTGTACCGATTAAACTTGAAATATTCTTAGTTTATGCACTTGTATCAGATCTGCAAAAGTACTTTATTATTCTTTACGTGCATGCTTAAATACATGTATAATGGATTTAGTTTCACTTGCTCATTGGCATGGTTGCGTGTCGAATTTGTGTAAGACTAGTTGTTAGTGTTGAACAACTAGTTAACTAGTTTTTATGGAATCATTTTCATAATTACTATGTTTAAATAATTGGAAATGATAATTAAGCCTGAATTACATGTTATTAGGTGTTGATTATCCATTGGATTTGATAAAAAATGGTTAAGCCATAAAAAATGGTTAAGGGCTCCACGTTCAAATTTCTACACTACAGTATTCAATTAAAAAACAAAAAGAATCTAAATCAATTTCATTTATTAAATGGATCTCCTTTTTTTAAATCTTGAAAAGCCAAAAAGAAATACAGTATTCAATTATAAAACAAAAAAATCTAAATCAATTTCATTTATTAAATGGATTTCCTTTTTTTTAATCTTGAAAAGCCAAAAAGAAATACAGTATTCAATTAAAAAACAAAAAGAATCTAAATCAATTTCATTTATTAAATGGATCTCCTTTTTTTTCTCTTGAAAAGCCAAAAAGGAACGGGGGTCGAGAATTGCGTTCCAATTTCGGGACTTCCATCCCCAGTTAATTAGTCGTCAACTAAATTGTAAAATACTGGTACTCCTTTGGACGTCACGTTATGTGTCAGGTATTACAAGCCGAACCAGTTACCGATTCCTATATTTAAACATAAAAAAATATATCATTTTAATCTCGATATCCATTGAAACTTGGACTCACTGCATCTTGTCGCTTTACTTTACACAAATAACACAAAATTCTAAATTTAAAACACACAAATAATTTAAATAAAAGTCTCCCCAAAGTCAAACTGATCTCTTGCATGTTGTTTTGAATCCATATTTGAATTGTTTTTTGCAGCGAAGGTTGTATCCATTTTTGCATCAACTTTTTTTTCTTCTAGACACTCATTTTTGTATTTGTTTTTACTTTTATTTTTGTAATTTTTTTAATTTCCAAGTTTGCATCTACTATTACATCTTTATATATCTTTTTGCATCCACTTTTGAGCCAAACTTCTTCTAATACTATATAATACATTCTATATAAAGAGTTATCTAAAGAGAGGACTTTTTTATCTTTGTTTCTGGCTCGTTTTTATTAGTTTTTTTTGCCATGAATCTTCACAGAATTTTCAAAAACATTTAAAAACATTGCTAAAGCTTACAGAGTGTAAGTGTTGAGAGTGTAAGTGTTGGGGTTGTCTGCCACCTGATTTCATTTTTGAGCTTAAAATTACACAACAAACAACAAAAATTACAGATTTTGTAGATTAAATTCACCGGATTCCCACAGAAAATCAGCCTAGAAATCATAAAGTCCCCTCATTAAACAGCTCCCTATATAAATGATAATAATAACATATAAATGATAATAATAACACATAACTAATAATAATGATATATATATACCTAATACTGATGAAATGATGATGTAGACCATCTGATCCATCAACCTTGACTACATCACCATCTACAACAACTAAGATGTAACCATAAGCATCATCGGTGCGTTGTTGGTGTATCTACATGTTGTACTGTATAGCTGTGGGATGTAAATTGTTTTGGAACTGAAAAAATGTTTCGAAATGAATCCGAGTGAATGACATGGTCCATCCTTTCATGGACTTTTCCATTTTCATTGGAACGGCAATTTTGGACTTTGTGAAATGTCAAGATAGCAACTAGCATGCCAACCAAAACAAAGCGTGGCTCCCGGTGCCTTTCATAAATAATTCACTTCAGTGTCTTCCCGGCTCTTTGCCGCCCCATTTAAGCAAGTTTGTCATTATTTGAGATTGTTTATCCATTCAAGCAAGTTTGTCATTATTTGAGATTCAGAAAGAGACAAACGAATAATATTCTAGTGGCGCAAGTGTGCATATAAGGTTGTAATTCAATGAGAATTCATATATATATCGATCGGGAACAATGGTGATACGCAAATCTACCATCTCAATTTTTATGCTTATAATGGCTGGTCTATGTAGATAGAAGTTTAGTTTTGAGAATGGAGAACCAAATAATTGCCAGTAATTCTCCTCATCTCTATGAGAAAATTGTAGAGAAGCCAAAACTATATAGAGCCTACGCTTGCCTTCACTTGGTGCTTATGCTATCCTTCTTGGGCTATCGTCTATTAAATCCACTTAATGAATCTTATAGAATTTGGATTGTAGCCTTTGCCTGCGAGATATGGTTTGCTATCCAATGGATTCTTGATTGCAACCTAAGATGGCTGTTCGTTGACTATAAAACATACCCAGAGAGACTTGCACACAGGTGAATAGCATAAGCACGATCTGTTTGATATGGTTGTAGCGGACAGTTTTAGTTTTTCTTTTACTATATCCTGTGATATGGATTGTTTATTCTTTTATGATACAGATATAGTGGAGAATCTGCTTCAAAGCTTCCTCCTGTGGATATAATTATCACCACAGCAGATCCTGTCAAGCAGCCTCTTATAATCACCGCCAACACAGTTCTTTCAGTACTTGCAATCGATTATCCAGTCCAAAAAATCGCATGCTATATCTCAGACGATGGTGCTTCTCCCATCACTTTCTACTCTCTGGTAGAAACTCTAGGATTTGCCAAAAGATGGGTACCGTTCTGCAAGAAGTTCGATATAGAGACAAGGGCACCATTTATGTATTTCTCCAAACATAGCAAGAAATCTGATCCAAATTTTCTCCAAGAATGGCAGGACATGAAGGTATTTTGTGATATTCATGACACGGGTACGTAGTTAATTTGTCTACTAAATTATGAAGTGTTTTAACATTAATTTAAAATGTTTTTTTAGGATGAATATGAGTGTTTGAAGAGTAGGATTAAGAAAGCATCTGAGACACAGGAAATCCTATTAGACTCCATATATCAGGATGGCACTGATGGTTTCGCTCATAGAAGTTCAGACGTTCGCAACCATTCGAGTGTGGTCAAGGTGATGAAATTTATCTTATATAATTTCTTTGTGCATGTTATAAACTTAGCATGATATATAGCTCACTCGATCACTCTCATCTCTCTCTCCTTGTGTTAATATTTTCCATATTTCTGTGACCAAAATATATTGAAAAATAATTTGGTTTTCCTCCTTTTTATCCTTTGTATATTTATATACAGGTTCTCTATGAAAACAATGGAGCTGAAGGAGATATTCTGCCTCATGTAGTGTACGTTGCTAGAGAAAAACGCCCCAAAATGGATCACCATTACAAAGCTGGTGCAATGAATGTTATGGTAACAAATTTGTCATGACCCTATTCTTTCTATCAAGTACAGAGAGTGATAAAAACACCAATTTCTTCGTTCTCCTTTCTGAGTGCAATTTCTTCAAAGTCTGGTTTTGAATTTTGATTATTGAAGTCAATTATATATTTTGATTTGAATCTATACTGATAACGACATTGATTTCTCTTTTAGACCAGAGTGTCGGGAGTGATGACAAACTCACCTTTCATACTCAATCTCGACTGCGATATGTTTGTGAACAATTCTAAGGCTATTCAACTGGCTATGTGTTTTTTTCTCGAGTGTAAAATTGAAAGAGAGTGTGGCTTTGTACAATTTCCACAGTTATTCTATAGAAGCGTTAAAGATGACTTCATGGAAACCAAGTCGAAAATATTATTCGTAAGTATCAGTTCATCCGCAAGTTTACATGCATTAAATGTTTAAGATGTAAAGAAATAAGATCCCGGGTTAATCAAACAGATTTGATATCTCTAAACATTTGATATATCAGAACTTCAAATGATGTCTCTTTAACATTTGATACATAGCTTAAAATGAATCTATCATATGATTGAACTCAAAATAAATCTATCATATAATTGTTATCAAGATAGTATACTATGGATGGGTATTCTGTTATCTACAAACAACATTTAGAGGAATGAATGCACTCCAAGGACCCGTCTATTGTGGAACAGGCTGCTTCCATCGAAGAAAAGCGTTATATGGAGTACCACCAGCTCCAGATCAATATAACAACAAAGATGTAAGAGAATTTCGTAACCATGCAACAGGTAAGAATTCTTAGACTGGTTGCGTGTGTCAGTTGCCTCGGTGAGTCTTCTGTTTCTGTTTCATTACTATCTAGCCGAGACACTTCGTGAATATATGTTCATCATGGACTTTTAATGGACCTTTTTATGCGGACCTTTTTATGCTCCAATCAGTCTTGAAATTGAAATGAAAACTTATATGATGTACTTGATTATGATACAATGTTGCTCGGTAATAATATATGTTCATTATGGTTTTTGGACAGTGTTTCACGATTTAAAAGCATCTTCCTGGTCTTGCAAGGCTCTTTCAAGTATATTTGGGCCATCTTCTGCCATTGCAGCATCTGCTCAGGCAATCATGAGAAACACCCAATACAGGAACCATTCATCTCCTTCATCGGCTAGAGATGAGGCCTTGAACGTTGCCAGCTGCTACTATGAAACCAACACTCTCTGGGGTAAAGAGGTAGGACGTCTACCTTGCTTGAATTAACTTAAACGTTATCAGAATCTAGAAAAACAGAACAAGAAACAAAAACAGTACGTGAAAGGAAATTTGAAATTTGGAAGTTTCAGATACAAGAAATCGAGTGAGAAAATAAATAAAAAACTGAATGTGTCAAAGAGCCGAAAGATCAACAAGCACACTGAACGGTTCACATATTTTGTATAAAAAAATAATAGAGGATTGAAGAAGTACCTGTTCACCTAAGGGAAAATATTAAAGGTTTGAAGAAGTACCCGTTTAACATATTTATTCCAAATGTAGAGGTTTGAGGAAGTTCCCAACATTCCCATTAAATCTTTTCCTTTCCTATCATAATACTGCTTAATAAAAATCAAGAGCTATAACTGTTTTCAAGCCAAAATTATAAGGGCTTTGTAAATGGTTAAAATTTCAGTTATAAGCCTTCAAAACATTTAATTTAATTTTATAATACTGCTCAATAAAAATAAAAAACTGTTTAATTTAATTTTATAATACTGCTCAATAAAAATCAAAAACTGTTTTCAAACCAAAATTATTATTATACTGAGGACTCTGTAAAATGTTAAAAGTATAACTATAAGCATTATTTTTAATATAAAACAATAAGTATTTGAATTATTAACATTTTTTTATAAAAAAACTAAAAGCTTAAAGAAGTTCATAAATTCTCAGTGTAATCTTCTTTTTATTAACATTTTTTAATAAAAAAGAACTAAAAGCTTAAAGAAGTTCATAAAATCTCACTGTAATCTTCTATTTATTTAGGGCCATGCATGGAAGTATTTATTATGCAAGATTTAGGAAACTGTGCATTCATAATGCTAGTTTTGTACGCTATAGTCTTTACAACTATTGTCAAAAACCACTTTTTGTCAATGGACCTAACAACTCTGTCATCTGAACCTTTTACATCCTGACAACTCTTGGATCATAACAGTTCTGACATCCTCACTGACAACTCTGATATCCTTACATTCTGCACTCTCTGACAACCCAGCATGCATGTGAGGGCTCTGATGACATGACAGACCTAAGGCCAGGTGGTTTATCTTGCCCCATATATATATATGGAGTAAGCTAGCTCACTCCTATATGGAGTAAGCTAGCTGTGGAGCAATCCTCCCTCATTGGACGGAGGAGGAGCAAAGTTAGCGTTGACTTTGACTTTGCTCCTCCTTCGTCGGATGGAGGGAGTTTTGTTCCACAGCTAGCTCACTCCTATATATATATATATATATAATCATAAAAATCAATAACTATTTTCAAACCAAAGCATTTAAATTTTTAACATAATTTGAATAAAAAATTAAAAAACTTAAAGAAATTCATAAGCTCATAAAATCTCTGTAATTTGTTTTTTTATTTATTTATCATAATATCATTTCATAAAATCAAAAACTATTCTCACACCAAACTTATACCTAAATACATCCAAATTAGGATTCAAAAACTCTTCTCAAACCAAACTTATACCTAGGAAAAATCCAAATTAAGATTAGGTACATTGTTGAGATTGTAATAAAAAACTTAGTTTGAATGGTTGAAATTTTACATTGCTGAAATTGTAATAAAAAACTTAGTTTGAATGGTTGAAATTGTAATAAAAAAATTAGTTTGAATGGTCAAAATTGCAATTGCCTTTTTTTGTAGATAGGCATATTTTCCAACGGAATACAAAGCACATTTCACATATCATGAACTACCTTTAGATGTTTTAAGAAGTGTAAAATCCATGAAACTCCAAAGAAACGACCATCGTTTCCTCAGAAACCCTTTCAGGCCTTCAAAAACGGGAACGGCCTTAGAAAACAGCGCAGTCCAGTTGCAGTTTCTGTGTTGTCTTTTGAAATAAACCATTACCTTCATCTCGGGTAAGAGAGGATTTAACTGGTGGCATTCAGAGATGCACATAAATATCTAACCGAGCATTAACCCCAGTTTTGTAAAATGCACATGATAGTATACTTAATGTACCATGCAGATTCAATGTAAATAAGAGTTTTATAACCACCCTAACCCAGCATCAACCCCAGTTTTGTAAAATGGAATGATGTGCCCTTAATTTGTTATAAAATGAGTATGCTTAAATTTGTTAGACCTTCAAGGTAACAACAAAAATTAAATGAGTATGTTTAAATTTGTTAGACCTTCAAGGTAACAACAATGGGATATACTTATCTAATAAGAATTTGGGACGATTTGATAGCCAAAACGAAGCCTACTAAACTTGGGTTTAGGGCTCAGACGATCTTAAGTTTTAATTTTTACTTTTCACGTCGACCACTTTACCTTTTTTTCTAGTCGGGTGAAACTTGTCTATGTCCGACTAGACAAGTTTATAAATTTTAGTCCGTCCTACACTCGACCAAAATTACTTCGACTTACTTGTCTGACCGGTTTTTACCTCGACCACTTTTCACTTCGACCAAGTCGGTTGACTTCTTGTCTTCGACTAAGTAAGTTGGCTTACTTTGGTCGAAATCTGCAGAATATGTTTCTTAGTCTAAAGACTTAAGAAATTACAAATGATTTTCACCTGTGAGTAAGATGAAGTAAAATAAACACATTTACAAATTCAAATAACTTATAAAACATATGTGCTCAAATATGTAGGACAAACGCGGTGAGATTTTTATGGGTTCTTGTTCTTTTACTTATCAGTAATTGTAAGTCAAGAGTCGTTGGTCTACAGAGCTTCAGCTCTTCGACTAAATCACATGCACAGAAGCTTGAGCTTCAATTTCTCTTTCTCACCGTGAGTTCCTCTGCTGTCTAATGTCTGTGTCTGTATCTCTCTATCTGTCTGTAACCTAAATTACAAAATGCTTCTTCTATTTATAGGCAACCTGAGAATTGCTACTACATGGGCCGACTGACTTGCCATTAAAGACTGAAATAACTATCTACCTAACAACTTAGCTTCATAATTAAATTCGACTGGTTTACAATGCCGAATTGTGGACTTCTCCTTCTTGTCAGACTGATAGACAAGATCTTTGACTTGTACAGACTTTGACAGAGTCGGCTGGAAGTCAAGTACAGATCTGCGAGTAATTACATTTTCCAACACTCCCCCTTAATTATGAGCAGGTGGGGTTTTTAAAACAAAAATTTACAAAAAGTTTCAGAGCTTAGACATGCTCTGTTTATGACAGAGTTCACTGTGGTGAACTTTTCATTCCAAGATAACTACGCAGATACTGGAATGTGTCATTTTCCAATGGCTTTGTGAAGATGTCGGCAAGTTGGTCTTCAGACCTGCAAAATTCCAAACAAATTTTCTTGTCGTTCACCAACTCTCTTATAAAATGAAACCTTGTGTCGATGTGCTTGGTTCTCTTGTGAAACACATGATTCTTTGATAATGCTATGGCTAAATTGTTGTCACAGAAGATTGTTGTCGGTTCTTGATGGTTCTGTGACAAGTCTTTTAAGACTCTTCTCATCCAGATAGCTTGACATGCAACACTTGTTCCTGCAACATGCTCTGCTTCAGCTGAAGATAGAGTTACTATGGGCTGTTTCTTTGAAGCCCATGAAACAACACGTGTACCAAAATGAAATGTGTACCCAGATGTGCTTTTCCTGTCATCGATGCTGCCTCCATTGTCACTGTCAGTGTAACCAATGAGTTTAAAATTTTCTGAGATTGAATACATAATACCAAGGTCTTTTGTGCCACTTACATACCTTAGAATTCTTTTACCTGCTTGCCAATGTGAGTCTTTTGGTGACTCCATGAACCTTGAGATCAGACTTACACCATACATAATGTCTGGTCTTGTTGCTGTCAAATACATAAGGCTGCCAACAAGCCTTTTGAACAACGTAGGATCTACAGTGGATCCTTCATCATCATTGCTCAATTTTAAACCTGTTATTACTGGTGTTGGGGCTGTCTTGCAGTTAGACATGTTAAACCTTTTTAAAAGTTCACTTGCATACTTAGACTGTGATATAAAGATACCACTTTCAGACTGCTGAACTTCAATGCCCAAAAAAACCTTCATAAGCCCCAAATCAGTCATTTCAAATTCATTTTTCATGACTACTTTAAAATCTGCTATGCCATAATCACCAGTAAATATTAAATCATCTACATACAGGCAGACAATTAACATCTTACCTTGCTCATCGACTTTGGTGTACAAAGTTGGTTCACTTTCACTTCTGTGAAATCCATTTTCAATGAGATAGGAGTCAATCCGACTGTACCAAGCTCTAGGAGCTTGCTTCAAACCATAGAGTGTCTTTTTCAGCCTGTAGACTTTATGCTCTTGACCTGGAACTTCATACCCTTGTGGCTTTTCCACATATACTTCCTCTTCTAGATAGCCATTTAAGAATGCCGACTTGGCATCCATTTGATGAACATGCCATTTGTTTTGTGCAGCAATGGCCAAAACTGTTCTGACTGTATCCATGCGTGCAACAGGTGCAAACGTTTCATTGAAGTCAATGCAGGGTTGCTGTGTGAACCCTCTTGCTCCCATTCTTGCCTTGTGCTTTTGCACATTCCCATCAGCATCTTGCTTTGTCTTATAAATCCATTTGACACTGATTACATCCTTATCTGTTGGTACATCAGCCAGTTCCCATGTCTGGTTCTTCTCAATGCATTCTATTTCTTCATCCATGGCTTGTGCCCATACTTCTTCTTCAACAGCTTCTTCAAATGTTAGTGGATCATATATAGGGAAAAATAATGTAAAGAGAGAGAATGAATTAGGTGTACTAGCTTCATAGATCTCCCGCAGATTTCTTGTCTTCACCGGTTCTGTCGATGTCGACCTCAACGAAATGCTTGATGGAGTCTGTTGTCCTCTTGGTGTACTTGTCGGTGTAGCTTGAGCTGCTACTTGTGTCGATGGTCTTTGTGCTGAACCATGTCTTGGTGTCATGGGAGTCGACGATGCTCCGACCGGTTGACTTACATGTGGTATTTGAACCACTTCCTCTTCCATATCATCATTGTCGACGTTCGACACAATCTTGACATTTGTGTCGATTGTTCCATCCCATGATTCATTTTTGAAAAATTGAACATCCCGACTGATTATCACTTTCCTTGTGACGGGGTCATACAACTTGTATGCTTTTGTGTCATCTGAATAGCTGACAAAAATACGTTTATGTCCCTTCTTGTCTAGCTTCCTTCTCAGCTCATCTGGAATATGAGCATATGCAACACAACCAAAAAATTTTAAATGGGAAACACTATGATTCATACATGTCCATGCTTCTTGGGGAACTTTGTTCTTCACACTCTTTGTCGGACATCGGTTCATAATGTAAATGGCAGTTGCGACTGCTTCACCCCAATACTCATTTGGCAAATGCTTGGCTGCCAACATGCTGCTTGCCATCTCCATGATGGTTCTGTTCTTCTTTTCGGCAATACCGTTCTGCTGAGGTGTATACCGTGCAGTGAATTGTTACTGTATGCCATGGGTCTTGCAAAAATTCAGAAATTCATTTGAAACATATTCACCTCCTCTGTTGGTCCTTAAGATATTGATGCGGTGTCCACTCTGGTTCTCCACGAGTGCCTTGAACTGCTGAAAATAACTAAATGCATTAGATTTATGTTTCAAGAAATATACCCATGTCTTTCTTGAGTAATCATCTATAAAAGTTAGAAAATAGTTACAGCCACCAATGAATGATGTCTGCATTGGACCACAGATGTCAAAGTGCACAATTTCAAGCGGTGTGTGTGCTCTATAGGACTTTCCGACTGGAAATGTCTCTCTGTGCTGCTTACCAAAAATGCAGCCTTCACAAACCCTCTCTAGTATGTCGATCAATGGTAATCCCTTCACCATATTCTTTGTGTGCAGTAGCTTTAGCCCACCAAAATTCAGATGTCCAAATCTGAAATGCCACAGCCAGGATTCATCCTAAACTTCTGTCTGAAATGCAACTTGCAGATTAGCGCTGCAATTTTCTCTCTTGTCGAGGAGCTCGACTGTTTCTTCACTTTCTGCCTTGAATGCAGTTTCTGTCTTTGTCTTCCCTTTTATGTCAGGAACTATCCTCAATGGAAACAAGCGGTTGCTTGTCATTGGCACTTTTGCTATCAGCTGGTCGCTTGGACGCTTGTCTTTGATCACACAGTGTTCATCTTCCATGTAGACTCTGTAGCCTTTTTGTAACAACTGTCCAATGCTTAACAAATTATGTTTCAGACCTTCGACATGATAGATATCAGGGATATACTTACTCTTCCCCTGTTTGGTTAGAATATCAACAGTGCCTTTTCCTAAGACAGTGACTTGGACATTCTTTCCAAGTGTAACATCAGTTTTAACTGAAGTGTCTAGACTGGAAAATAGATTTAAATTACCAGTCATGTGGTTGCTACAGCCTGAATCTAAGTACCATATGTCATGTGGACTTTCTTGAACAACATTGCATTCAAGTGGAGATGTCGATGCCATTAACATTGCACTTGTCGAAGTGCTGTTGTTGGTCGACTGACTTGGGCTTTGCCTTCCTTGGTCATATTTCTTCTTCCTGCATTCATATGCATAATGACCAAACTTCTTACAGTAATGACATTGAATTTTTTATTTATCAAACCTATGGCCACTTGGCTGACTCGGGTTCTGGTTATCTCCTCTGCCACCGACATTTGCAGGACTTATGCCTCGTCCTCCTCTTGAAGAACTTCTTCCTCTGCCTCTGAAGTTGTTTCTCCCCCTGCCTCTACCACGACTTATGGATGACTATGCTGCAAATGCACCTTCCAATGATGTCTGTGTTCTGCTGATTATGTGTTCATGATTGATGAGTGAAGCTTGCAGCTCATCAATGGTAAATGCCGACATGTTTATGTGTTCCTCCAAGGTCACAACCAAACTTTCAAATCTTGGAGGAAGACTTCTGAGAATTTTTTTAACAACCCTTTGGTCTGATACGGGTTCTCCATGAGATTTCAGTTGGTTTATCAACCCAACAACTCTGGTGTAGAATGTGTCTACATTCTCTGAATCTTTCATGCACAGAGATTCAAAAAAAATTCTCAGAATCTGCAGCTTGGATGTTTTACCTTATTCAAACCTTGATAGGCAGTCTCCAATGTATCCCATGCTTCCTTGACATTAGTCTTTACTTCTATTCTTGGGAGTATGCTCTCATGCATAGCTTGATGTATAAAAACATAGCTTTTCCATCTTTCTTCCTCTATTCTCTCAAGACATCTTTCTCAGCCTGTGTGAGATTGTTATATGCTGCCATGTCTGCTGGTTTTGCATAACCATTATGGACTATCTCCCAGATATCTTGACCTCTGAATAAAGCCTTCATTGTTAAAGACCAATATTCATAATTCTTTCCTGTAAAACTTAGGTTGCAATGAACCAGAAGTGGAAGCCATTTTTAATTTTTTTTAATTAACTTTCCTTAGAAAATTAATTTCCACCTTTTAAGACAAGATTTCTTTCCTAAATCTTGGGCTAATATAAACCTTGATCTGATACGAGATAGCCAAAACCAAGCCAACTAAACTTGGGTTTTGGGCTCAGTCGATCTTAAGTTTTAATTTTTACTTTTCACGCCGACCACTTTACCTTTTTTCTAGTCGGGTGAAACTTGTCTATGTTTGACTAGACAAGGAAGTCGGTTGACTTCTTGTCTTGGACTAAGTCGGCTTTGACTAAGTCGGCTCACTTCTTGCCTTCGACTAAGTCCGCTTCGACCACTCTAGTCGGCTTACTTTGGTCGAAATATGCATAATATGTTTCTTAGTCTAAAGACTTAAGAAATTACAAATGCTTTTCACCTGTGAGTAAGATGAAGTAAAATAGACACATTTACAAATTCAAATAACTTATAAAACATATGTGCTCAAATATGTAGGAAGACTTGAGTCGACCAATGTGCGCTAAAATCTGAACTTTCACGCGGTGAGATTTTTATGGGTTCTTGTTCTTTTACTTATCAGTAATTGTAAAAGACATTTACAGAAGTAAATCTGGAAATATGTGCACCCAAATAGTCATGCATTCAACCACAAACTATTTCATATATTTTAACTATGCTGAAATATAAAGTATTACAAACTTGTTGGTTACAAACTGGTCGGTCCAGACTTGTCAGTCTAGACTCATCGGTCTACAGATCTCTTCGACTAAATCACATGCACCCAAGCTTGAGCTTCAATTTTTCTCTTTCTCACGATGAGTTCCTCCGCTGTCTAATGTCTGTGTCTGTAATCTAAATTACAAAATGCTTCTTCTATTTATAGGCAACCTGAGAATTGCTACTACATGGGCCGAATGACTTGCCATTAAAGACTGTAATAACTATCTACCTAACAACTTAGCTTCAGAAATAAATTCGACTGGTTTACAATGCCGAATTGTGGACTTTTCCTTCTTGTCAGACTCACAGACAAGATCTTTGACTTGTACAGACTCTGACAGAGTCAGCTGGAATTCAAGTACAGATCTGCGACAGAATCTTGAGCTTCAATTTCTCTTTCTCACAGTGAGTTCCTCTGCTGTCTAATGTCTATGTCTGTATCTCTCTATCTGTCTGTAATCTAAATTACAAAATGCTTCTTCTATTTATAGGCAACCTGATAATTGCTACAAAATCTTTGACTTGTATAGACTCTAGAGTCAGCTGGAAGTCAAGTACAGATCTGCGAGTAATTACATTTTCCAACACGATTAAATCTCCTCTTCCAAGTTTCCAAGTTTTTCTTTCCCGTTCCCTACTGTGCACAGATTTTGAATGAACAATCTTCATAATTTGCACAAATATTGAATAAAAAAAATCTCCTCTTCTAGGATTTCCAGTTTTCTTCGCCCGTTCCATGCCTTGCACAAATATTGAATAAACAAATTGCATACCTTGCACAAGTATTGAATAAACAAGTTGAAGTAGAAGAATAACTGATTTTTGTACTGTCTTTGCAGGTGGGATGGATGTATGGATCCACAGTTGAGGATGTTATGACTGGGTTGAAAATCCATTGCCTGGGTTGGCATTCTGTATTCTGCATACCTGAGCAGCCGGCCTTCATGGGAACTGCACCAGCAAATGTTCCAGAGAGTCTTGTGCAGATGAGGAGATGGGTTACTGGGCTGCTTGAAATATTCGTAAGCAGGTTATGCCCCTTGCTGGGTATACACAGAAACATCATGATACGCCAGAGGATGGTATATGCTTATTTTACTCTCTTGGGGATCTGGTCAGTGGCAACTTTCTGCTACGCAATATTGCCAGCTTTCTCCCTGTTAAGTGGCAAATCATTCTTGCCCGCGGTAAGACCAGTGACTTCAACTAGCTAAGCATCCATGCAATATATGAATTCATGTTTTGTCAATTTCTGTTGATCCTGAGGTTCATGAATTCTTTATATTGCAGATTTCGAAGCCTGCCTTCGCAATTGCAGTTGCACTGTTCGTTTCAAGATATGGCTTTAGGCTCTGGGAATTTCTTCAAATTGGTGGTTCTATTAGAGAATGGAGGATTGACCAAAGGATGTGGCTGATCCAGTGCTTATCTCCATTTTTATTTGCCATGTTAGACGTTTTGATGAAGTTACTAGGAGTCTCTGACACAGTTTTTGTGGTGACCTGCAAGGCATCTGGTGACGAGGATGACTTCACATTTGATTCATCTTCTTTATTCATTCCACCAACCACAGTGCTCTTTATAAACTTGGTAGCAATTGTTTCTGGATCTGTAAGTTTTGTGTTAGTCAGATATGATACATTTAGAGACAAGCTATACGCAGAGTACTTTTGCAGTGTTTGGGTGGTGATGAATCTGTGGCCATTTGTCAAAGGATTGGTGAGAAGGGGGAAGCACGGCATCCCTTGGAGCGTGGTTATGAAATCAGCTGCTTTGGCTTTGCTTTTGTGCAGTAGTACTTGGATACAGAATTGACAGATTGAGGTGTATTCTGATTCTTTGAAGGTGCTATAGCCCATGGACAAAATCTTATGTACGTTAATGGAAAAACTAGGCATAGAACAAAATCTGTTAGAGATAATGCCCAACAAATCATGTATACTTGGTTATTGGCTAAATTCAAGAATGATTTAAGTTATTGCAGCAAGTGAAATTGAAGGGATTGGAAACCTTCGATTTTTCAGAAACTGTGAACTGTGCACATTTACCCGCTTATTTTGGGGGTTCTATGTCAAATATGGATTAAGGATTCAATTTGGGTTCTTTGCCGCGATTTGGATGTTTCCTTAGAATCCATAACAGAACCGAAAACTTTTTCTTCGCAACTGAAGGGCGGTCTACATTACCTTCTAATTATTTAGAATTTTCAAAAGCCCATACGTTTCTAGATATATTGCATAAATCTATTTAAATTGTAATTTTATGGCCATTGCATTTTATCAAAACATATACTTAAACACACGTCATTACATGTTATGCTATGCCTTAACTATTTATGATCACTATCCATGCATCAGTCAACTACCATTTATTTATTCATCAACTATACTTTATTTTTATATTCATATTTTATAATTGTTTATTTGTTTAGTTTCAATGGACATTACACTTGTATTATCTTCCTTCTATCTAAAAAAAACATACTTATTAATCCACCTGAAATTCTAAAATATAAACACCATCCAAATAAAAATGTGAAGTTACTCTAATTATAAACTATATTAACTATTGAATTATACATTAAATTCAACTTTAAAAACATGAACTAGCTATAATTTTTTTTTAAATTAAAATAACCAATTATACACACAATAATATTGTAAAATTTACTTTAAAACTTAATCTTGAGAAAACCTATAAATGATGGCTTTTCTACCCTTTATGAATTCAAGAACTACAATGCAAAAGAATACATTCATTCACCATTGTTCTTCCTTTCCTTTCTTATTTCTCAAAACAAATTTGCAGTTGTCTTAGATTGTCCTCTTATGTACAAGCATGTTACTATCTTCATCCATTCAATTTGAAGATTGATCTTCTGTTGTTGCTTCTCAGTTTATGATTTATGTGGAAACTAGGACTTGTTGCTTAGATCATGACATGATTATAATATTTGAGTATTTTCCTCATATCTATGGAAAAACCTATGTTTCTCGATAGATTTAGAATATTTTTCCTTATGTTGATAGCAGTAATATCTTTGTTTTGATTTCCATCTTCCAAACATGGATAGACATCTATGTTTAGGCCTTCATCCTCTTATCTTCACAATGTTCTTCTTTTACTAACTTTTTTTTAGTAGTATTGGATGAATTCACTTGAAAGATTTTGCTTCTTTTGTAGCTTATGTGTCCTCTTTCAAGGTCTAATGCCTTCTACGTGTTGGGACTGGAATCGGATTAAGACAACATACATGTAAAAAGGGATTTGATTTTATTTTATATGGAAAGTTCAAACGCCCAATAATATTTTAGATTAGAACAACATGCATGCAAAAAGGGACTTACTTTTTTTTTTATATGGGAAATTCAAAAGCACAATAATATTTTCATCAAAGTCTTCAATATTGTCATTTTAGGTCACTTTTGTTGAACACCAAGGTCCATGCATCGAAATTTGTCAAATCTCTTATTATCACACTTGAACACATTTGAATTAGAGCTTAGTTGTTTTTTCTTCCCTTTTATGAAAAATAATTATTACTTTTAAATATAACTCATTTTTATATTAGTTTTATTATTTAATGTTTTTATATTTAAACTTTATTTTCAAATTTCACTTTATTTACTTATATTATTTTGCCAACCTGTTAGTCTCATATTTACATGGTTGTTGGGTAAAAATAAAATTAAGGTTCAACTTTAGTTTTTTATTTTATTATTAACAAATTTGTTAAAGCTTTTCATTAGCTTATTCACGTTCGAAATTTACACCATCTCTTATGTATTATGGGTTATTTTGTTATTCTTGTATTTGTTACTATATAGCAAGAGCCATATTATTAAGATTAATATGTTTGAAATACGTCGAGAGGTATATATTTGACATATTGATAATGTTTTTTTTACTATTACTTGTATGTAGACTAAGCTTTATGTACATAAACTTGACTCTTAACTTCGAGATGGAGTTCAAGTGTTGTTGTTGATGGATGGTTTCACTACAATCAAGGTCAACTTCTCATGCTAAGAGATGGAGTTCATCTCAATTTAATTTAATAGTGGTATCACTATTGGAATAATCTAATAGTTATCCAATATAACACCAATTAGAGTTGAAGTTAAGCTAATAGTTATAAAATGATTGGAGTTAATCTACCATTTATCCAATATAATAGTGATTAGAGTTGAAGTTAAACTAATAATTATAAAATCATTGGAGTTAAGCTAATAGTTCTATTTAATAGTTAATTTAAAAGTTAATATAGTGGCAATTACAATTCAAGTAAAAGTCATGATTGGAGTTAAAGTTAAGCTAATAGTTGTATCGTGAATGTAATTAAGCTAATAATTGAATAGTTGTATGTAATAATGGAAAAGTTGAAGTTGAAGTTTTCTTTTTCCAACTATCACGAATTGCACTTATGAGATGTTAATTATGAGTTAGACTAACCTCCTTTAAAAATAATCGAAAATTCAATTATATCTAAACCTAAACATGTAATACTAATTGTATATTAGCTACATGGAGGAGTTTATTAGGAGTTGGAGGAGTTTATTAGGAGTTCTAACTACTTTATGAGGAGTTAAGCTAGTAGTTGTATCTAATAGTTAAGCTAATAGTTATCCAATATAATTGTGATTAGAGTTGAAGTTAAGTTAATAGTTCTAGAATCATTTGAGTTAAGCTAATACTTGTATCTAATAATGGATGGAGTTAAGCTCGTAGTTGTATCTAATAATGGGATAGTTGAAAATTAATTTTAATTTTTATAATTTTAATTCTTATAAGTATCACTAAATGTACTCATCACATGTTAATTAAGCTTTTTTTTTTTGAAATTATTGATTATTAATTTTGGAGGAGATCCATAGAATCAATCTCAATAGTACACTTGTCTCATTCTTGTGTGTAGATGAAAAAGCATAAATAGTAGCCCACCCCAAAATTCTACCTAAATTCTACTTTCAACCTAAAAATATTAAAACATTGTTTATGTACTAGCAACAACCATATTAATAAGATTAATATGTTTGGAATAGGGAATATATCACGAGTGAAGTTAATTTAATAGTTGTATCATGATTGGAGTTAACCTAATAGTTATCCAATATAATTGCGATTAGAGTTAAAGTTAAGCTAATAGTTGTAGAATAATTGGATTTAAACTAATAATTGTATCTAATAGTTAATTTAAAATTTGTGATTGGAGTTGAAGTTAAGTTAAAGTTGTATCATCATTGGACTTAACCTAATAGTTATATTTTTTTTTCCTAAAGAATATGTCAATTACTTGTATCTAATAGTTAATCTAACATAAAAACCACTTAAGTTGTGGTTGTTAAGCTCATAATTGTATCATCATGTTGGAGTTAAGCTAATAGTTGTATTTAATAGTTAATTTAAAAGTTAATATAAATCTATTGTAGTTAATAAAAGACCTTCGAGTTATCCTGACTTCTAGCCTCCAAATGGAGTTGGACTAAGCCTTATGCACATTATCTGGACTCCCAATTGGTAGGTGGAGTTCGAGTGTCACATCACTTGCACATTAGCATGCCACTAAGTGCAGTTATCACATGAGTTAAGAGGAATTTATTAGGAGTTCAGAGGATTTTATTAGGAATTATACTATCACAGGAACTACACTTTACTTCAACTGCCAAGTGTAAAATGCATTTTGACTAATTAACTCGACTTCGAGCTGCTAGATGGAGTTCAACTGTCACATGGACTACACATTACAACGCCATTAAGTTCAGTTATCACATGAACTAGTTTTTATTTTTTATAATTGTCTATAAGGGGTTCGAAAGATTAATAGTTAATCCAAAAGTTAATATAAATCTATTGTGGTTAATAAAAGAGCTCTGAGTCATCTTGACTAAGCCTTATGCACATTAACTAAACTCCCAGTTGGTAGGTGGAGTTCGAGTGTCACATGAGTTGCACAATACCATGCAACTAAGTGTAGTTATCACATGAGTTCAGAGGAATTTATTAGGAGTTCGACTCTTACATGACTGCACGTTAGCAATACTCCTAGATGCCAAATGCAGTTGGACTAAGCCGTAAGTAATTAGAGTTGAAGTTAAGCTAATAGTTGTAGAATCATTGGACTTAAGCTAATAGTTGTATCTAATAGTTAAACTAATATAAATCTATTGTAGTTAATGAAAGAGCTATGAGTTATTGTGACTTCAAGCTTCCAAATGGAGTTCGACTAAGCCTTATTCACATTAAGTGGAATCCTAATTGGTAGGTGGAGTTCGAGTGTCACATGAGTTGCACAATACCATGCCACTAAGTGCAGTTATCACACGAGTTCAGAGGAATTTATTAAGAGTTCAAATTATTTTATTTGGAGTTAGACTCTTACATTACTCCACATTAGCTAGACTCCTAGATGCCAAATGCACTTGGACTAAGCCGTAAGTAATTAGAGTTGTAGTTAAGCTAATAGTTGTAAAATCATTGGAGTTAACATAATAGTTGCATATAATAGTTATCCAATATAACTTTGATTAGAGTTGAAGTTAAGCTAATAGTTCTACACACATTTGTGTTAAGCTAATAGTTCTATCTAATAATCGATGGAGTTAAGCCAGTAATTGTATCTAATAATCGAATAGTTGAAGATTAATTTTAATTTTTACAACTATCACTAACTCTACTTATCACATGCCAAATTAAATTATTTTTTATTTTTTTTGAAATTATTAATTATTAATTTTGGACTACACTCATATAATCAATATGGACAGTACACTTCTCTCATTCTTGTTTAATCTTGGACAACTACCATAGAATCAATCTCGATAGTACACTTGTCGTCATTCTTGTTGGTAGATGAAAAAACATAGATGGTAGTCCACCCCAAAATTCTAACATATATACGCCTATAGACATAATTATATGTGGGATATTTAGCTTTGAACAAAGTAAGGCCTACAACCGATCACCGTCCAATCCCAGTATTAAAGCCTGCCAGCAAATAGCGAATGTAAACGGGATCAAGACAGGTTTCAAATGAGTACCATAGTCAAAGAACCAATGAAGGTCAGCATTGGTAAAGGAATGATACCCGGTATCGGCAAGATTGACCAGAATGATAAGATTGAATCGTTGCAAAAGTTTTACCAATTCTGAATTGCATCCGTCAAATGAAGACTACCCGTTCATCATGTCATTGGAATACAAATTGATTGTGCAATTCGGATCGCCACAACATCAGCTTCTCACGCAGATTGGGTGCCAGCTAGAGAATGAAAGATTGTTTCATGTCAACACGTGCAAAGATCTGCCACGAAATTATCTCATCGGCCGAATTGCACAAGATTTCGATAGAAACCACCTGAGATACATCAGGAATATTATACCGAGCCATAGAGAAATAGTTTGCTATCATAACACATTGGGTTAGACCTGCCTTCATTGTTTTGAGTGGTTCACGTTCTGTAGGGGATTCCATATGGCAGCAGTGGTTCGACTGCACAGTAAAAGAATTTATATGCTAAAGAAAAATATTTGCCAAAGCTTAAGGAAGGCTTTAGATTACCTGATCTCCAGATCTTGGTGTCAGTTTTCTAATTTGCAAATGAATAGTGGAGTAGACTGATAAACGGGGATCAGTTAATCGCATCCAAGATCTTCGAGAAACGCCACCATCATTGCTGCTTCACCCGACCCGATCTAACAGAGATAAGATTAAACTAGCAATTGCCCCAAGAGAGTGCAACAATACGCTGAATAGGTGAAATAAAATAAGATTCAACACTTGAAAACATAATGGATATGGTTAAAGCAATCTTTTTAAGTATTGAGATAAAAGATATTAAGATGCAAGTATTTTATAATTTAAAGATTAAAGTTAAAACATATTAATATTTATAATGGTGTGTATATTTTCTTGTTACATAACTACAATTTTTTCTTCTATTAAACTTTGAAATTAATTCTGAATGCATGTGATCATTTCTAACCATTATTGACTACATGTCTAAAAGATAAAATCAGAAAATGGAATTATGCAAACAACCTAAAAGTTTTAAAACAATGTGGGCCGTGATACAAATTAAGGAAGACAGTGAAATGTTCTACAATTTCCAAAGAGAATGCAATGCTGGGAACACCCATTTGCTTGTTCTTTTTATTTATAAGAGGTCAAAATCAATACTGGGAACACCCATTTGCTTGTTCTTTTTATTTTTATTTTGACAATTTTAAAAAGCAAAAAACAACAATTGCACCTATGGGTCCCTCTATCTTCTTTGTTGAGAATGAAATCAAATTAAATTTTTTTTCAACCCTAAATCGTGAAAAGAAAATAAATATGTGATATATTTATTACATTTTTTGGGGGCAGAGATTGGACATTGCATTGTTCTCATAGGAAGGTACAAAGTAAGGATTATCACTTATTATTGATCTTAAATTTACTTCATTAATCATGAGAAAAGAGGGAACAACATATAGAAATATAATGGAAATTGTATGGGACAAAGTAAAATTTGCAAAAAGATGTATAAAAGCTACAACAACTTCCCGACAAAGTGTATAAGAATGGTAGCTTAGTTGGGACATTTAGGCTTTATTTTCTCAAGAATGCAATATTGAAGACAATGAAATATGAGGAGAATTCATATTTTGATTGATAACATAAATTGACAGATTATGTCTTTTAGGCATTGATATTTTCTCTAGTGAATATTGTTGTGAAGGTACATAAGAAGGGGAAGATGCAATACAATGCAATCTATTTTGATAAGTAAATTGAATCAACATGTCACACAAGTCTGTAATATTGCAAACTCTATAATATTGCAAAATTTGTTTTCTCTCATAGTCAAATTGTAATGAATACATGTATATTAAACATAAAATATATAGAGAGAAAATATATAAGCAACTCCCAAGGGATGAGATTACATACTACAAAGATCGACCCTGGTTGAACAACTATATAACCTTGATTTTAGATGGCACGTCCGTATGTTATAATGTCATAATTGCATCAATGGTAAATGAAAATGCAAAAAAGGTGCAATAATACACCGAAAGGTTATTGTTGGATGGTAAAAAGGACTAAAAAAGGGAGCTAAAACGAGTTGGTGCAAACCTAGTGTTGTACCTTGAGGAATGCAGTTACAAGTCTGGTAAGGAAGGGAAATGAAGAGCCAACCTTAAGAGGGCCTTTTAGGATAACAATGTTAAAGCATACCACAATAACCTTTGATGTTAACATAAAGAGTCACACCACACGACCATACATCTGCAATCTACAAAAACCAGAAGCCAAAGTAAACATCATATGAAACAAAAAGAAGCATAATAGATACAAGAAGCTCATTTGATTTTAAATTTTTTGTAATATAGTGATCATCAACTACTATTGATTCAAATAAGTCAAAATTGCCTATATGAATTAGAGCAAGGAACAAGTAGAGTTTTCTTAAGGCCTTGATTAATCGTTTACATGATTTGATTTAATATATTCCAAGTCAAAACAAGGGGTGTTACACATTTTCTAGGCAAATTGGAGAGGAAGGCTCTCTGTTTGCATATCATTAAACGTTCTAGGTTCGCTTGAGGAAGCAAATAAATCATGGATGGCTAATGACACCATATTACAACTCATCCAGCAATTTAGGAATATGTTAACCCTCCTACATTTTTTGGGCACTAAATTTATCCCTCAAACAAAGAATCTTAGAGGAGTTATATTCATCACCTTAAGTGGGTTGCTCGAGCTTTCATAAAACCTATGAATGGATTAAGAACTCATTCTTTTAGGAAGGAATGACTTAACACATCCAACAATATGTTTTGGCTTGCAACGCCTGCCAAAGACACAAGGGAAAAAGAGTGAAGTAGTTAAGAGCCTTGCAACCGCTTCTAATTCTGACCCATCTATGGACTAATATTTCTTTGAATTTTCTAATGGGCCTTTTTAGAGCTGAAAATAAATCAACCATCATAGTGGTTCTCGAATGTCTTTTCAAATATACCCATTTGTGTTCCTTAACATACTATTTTACACCCTTTTTAGTAACTTGGTCCTCATGGATCAAATTTTTAAATTAAATGGCATGTAGACTTCCATTGTCTCTAATTGACAGCTTACCTTCGTAGGAAACTTTTGGCAAGACTTATTTAAACTTTGGGGTACCTAATGTAAAATCAATGCAACCTATCACTCACAAACATATGGTTAAGCATAAGAAGTAAATAAGTGCTTAGAAATATATTTGAGAGGATTTGCTTCAGAGAAGCCACAACAATGGGCACAATGCTTTCCTCTTTCCGAATGGTGGTATAATACCACTTATCACAGAGCTGAACAAAATGAACCCATATGTAGTGGCATATGGTCAAAAACCCTTATCCTTGGTTTACTATTTACTAGGCACTTCTCAAGTTTAGGCAATGGACAACACACTTCGCACCAAAGAAGCAAATATTTACACTTAAGGACAATTACAAATTTATGGGATATGTTTTTCATTTCAATACAACCATTGGTTGATAAATTTATCGAAGAAAGTTGGAGCATTGAAACGCCCATCTCATTGTTCTTTTATGAAAATGAGAAACCATTTAAAGCTTGCTTCATTTCTCAAGAGAGAGAGATCGCTTTCCCCCAACATTCTATCAATCCCATCCATTAAAAGTGTTTCAAAAGCCATGGTTTTAGCAATTCTGAGTTTTGTTGTGAATCTTATGAATTTGGAGTGTAGAAATCATAATGTCAAGATAATATTTTGCTGCGTGGATTTTTTTTAGTGCATCTTGATATACCCTTTACAACTAAGTAGAATTCGCTTCAACTTCATTGGGAAAATAAGAGGCAAAGCATTAGAAGACCTAGGAAGCACCTAATTTCTTTCTAAATTGTGAGGCAAATATGCAATAGATTTAAAAGTAGTGATTCAATTTCTTGATTGTAGGTTACCATTTCTTGATGACTAACAAGTGAGAAAGAATAAGCATTTCATCGAATCACTATTTAGAAATTTTTTCTAAAAGATGTTTTTCCAACTTTGGCTAATAGAAGTGTTATGAAAATGCTAATTGTGTTCGTTTCAATGCTAACTTCGTCTGGATTTAATATTTGGATGCCTATTTGTAAAACGGTGAAAGAGATTTTAAAAGTTGACCCTTCCTTAGCCTTCCCTTCAAAACTTGTAGCTGGTATATGATGGTATTCAAGGTATAAGGCCATGCATACATGATGGAAAAACTTTAGTAAATGCACTTTTTTGGACTCTTCTTCCTAAAACACCAATTCAATTTAAGTTTCCCCTTGTCAACTTAGTTCCCACAATAACCTATCAAAGTATTATTGCACCAAAAACACCAATTCAATTTAAGTTTCCCCTTGTCATCTTAGTTCCCAAAGCAACCTTTCAAAGTATTATTATTGCACCTTCAATTTAAGTTTCCCCTTGTCAACTTAGTTCCCACAACAACCTATCAAAGTATTATTATTGCACTTTTTTTGGGCAATTGCTAGTTGTGGGTATATATGAGTTCTGAGCTATAGACATCAACCATTGCCAATCCTTTCTCTTTGCGTGGAAGTAAGGTCGGAAGTCAAATTACAACCTACCATGTTTTCCATTCTATTTTTTTATTTAATTAGCACTTAGGTTTAAAAAGATGGAGTCAATCCAATCAATTCTATGGTGATGTTTTTTTTTGTTGGGGTGGTGAATAAACAATGATGTTGCAATCCTATAGAAGTGGACCTTATGCATATATAGATTAAAAATTAGCAGCAGCTTCCCACGGATTTCATCACAATCTTAGCTACACTCTTATGTCAGAAGCTACATGGCATTATAAGGACCAGTTTTGGGTGTTTCATGGCATTATAAGGACCATTTTTGGGTGTTTCACAGTAATATTGTCTTTCTACTTTTCTATTTTTTCTTCAATTGATTCAAAATGAAAGAACTGTTGGATTCTTGTAATGTCAGTGGTACAACATCCTTGAATATTGAGGAAGGCTCTAGTTCGAATCCCAACATGCCTTCAAAGGATAACACATATACAAATAATATTGTGAAAGCTGAGGATACTAAGAAAGGAGAAGACACCCAAATGATTGTTCCATTTTACAAATTATTTATATTTGAAGATACCCTTGATATCATACTAATGAGTATCACTACTATCGCATCTATTGCCAATGGACTTAGTTTTCCAATAATGGGCATCTTCTTCAAGAGTCTTACCAATGCATTCAGACATAATCAAGGCACAGGTAATACTCATGTTGTACATGAAGTATCTAAGGTAAAACTTATTTCACCAAAGTAATTTCAGTGATGAGAAGCTGTCTTTTTTATGCCATTGAGATTCAGTATTTGAGTTTGAATTAGTTCTTGTGATGCCATTTAGAATCAGTATTTGTGTTTGAGTTGGTTCTTGTGATGAAGGTTGGAAAGTTTGGTAGACATTGTTGTCCTTACTGTCCATAATATGAAGAGCAGAAGAAGCTAAGAAACAGTTCTATGAAGTTAATATTTATTATTCAGTTGTCAGCGATAGAGAAGTTTAAACATAACAAGCACTCACCCATTTAAGCTCATGTATTTATTATGCACCTTGATGTTGCAATTCTTGAGCATCCATACCTTAAGTTGCAGTCTCCGAGCTTTGCAATTTCAAGAAGCATTTGAGATTAAGGTTTAAATGGGTATTTGTAACATATTCAAAGTTTCCAATGTATCGTTTATATTAAAAACATCATTACACACTGTGAAACACCTATTGAATTATCCTTGCCTGTCGTTGCTTCTTCTATACTACACTCCCCAGTAACATAGCACACGAATAGAACTTGGATTTGAAGTTTAAAATTTGAATCCCATTTCCATTTGAACGGATGGCCATACTAAAATTGGAAAATCCTCTACTCATTGCACTACCATTTTTTTTATTTCATAGATTTTATATATTTTTGTGCATATGAATTAGGTGAATAAAACCATTTACATATAATGTCCTCATTTTAAGTATGACTGCAAAGTAGCTAGTAATAAGCACAAGTCAGGTTGATAGAGTGTTAAACTTAATAGTCTTATGAGTGGGAATGAGTTATCTATTTATAAAAAAAATAGTAATTTTTCAGTTGTTTTTCTGCTTATCCAATTTCGCATCCAACAACCAACGTATCTCACGATCCGAAAGCTATAACAATTTATAATATATATATATATAGTGTCATTCATTCATTCATATATATATAACGATCTGGAAACCAAAACAAAATTCCAATGTCATTCATATATTGATTAAACCAGTCTCATAAAAAAATGTCCCTAAATATATTAAATTTCAATTGATTCTGGTAACTTATGTCCCTAAAATAATTATGTCTCTTAATGTGTGTATATATGTCCAAGGATGGAAGAGTAGGTGGCTTGAATTCCTTGTAGCGTATGGATTATGTTTTCCAATAAAACGATATTGATGCATACATAAAAAAAATGATAAACAAGAGAAGGTTACTATTGTGGAGAGTCCAAAGGTTGAGAACGGGCTGGAGAATAGTTATTCAACTTCACACATTTGTATGCCCACAACTCCTCCAAAGAAGACAATGTTTCCCTGCTTGGAAGCTCTTTTATCTCAAAGCAATAACTAGCATTTAAATGTCTAAGGTTTGTCAGCTGCGCCAACCCCACTATAATTCGATTAGAATCACAGGCTATTTTTTTTAATACGGTTCAATTAAAATGGATAGGTAATAACTGTGTGGGGAATTAAAATGGTTCGAGAAGATCGTGAGGATGAATAATTTGACGGTATTCAAATGAGAAGCTTACAACTTTTTGATACTGAAGGTTCTCCCTTGAAACGCACTCTGAAAATGGTGAACTTCCCATATCTCATATGGCTCTGTTGGAAAAAGTGTCCATACTCTTCCCTGCCTTCCTGAATTGCCATGAAGAATTTAAGAGTTCTTGAATTGTCTGGGGGCATTAGAAACATTGTGGCAACACGATTCACAGGTAAATTGAAATTTGTTGTGTAAGCGTTTGTGTGTTTAGTGCCGATAATATCACCATAATATCCCAAACGAATTCAAATGGTTTCGTAGAATAATAGAATCTTGATCGATATATCTTGATGGCAATCGCAATTCATATATAAATATCTTTCTTATAGTTTAAACACATGAAAAAGTTTGCATTCATTTATATATATCTTTCTTAGAGTTGAAACAAATGAAATTTTTGCAGCTGTCCTTATGTTTGGAGGAGTTACGGGTAGATGGATGTGCACAGTTGAAGAGCATATGGGGTTTGGCCTAGCTGAGTTTGTTCGTGATTGCCGCGAGTTAGAAGAGCTTCCAAGTATGGAAACATTGCTTCCTTGAAGGTTACAGTTTGGTTTTTTGCATACTTAACCACTCGCCGGAAAAACCAGGTATGGCTGGGAAGAAAAGATAGGAATACCCAACAAGTTTTACAACAGAAGACACACATGTCAAATTTTTATTGACCAGCCGTAGAGCATTTTTATTAGATAGAGGGACGACCATGTTGAAAACTGTGCCCACAAACAAGACCTCAAATAAAAATACCTTACGACGTAAAAATAAATGATAATTCATTTATTATAATGCACACCTTCTCATTCCACCTTGCTTTTTTTTCAAATAATATAATTAAAAAAAATGACATGAACACTAAAGCCACAAGGGGAGAATGTGTCAACTAGTCACTCTTTATAGGGTTATGTGTCTAACATTTATAATCTTCTTCTAAAAATTCATGATGACCAACAAAACCCCACACTATGTCTCTAACAACATATACCCCAATAAAACTACCCCACATCTAACACAAACAGCCAAAAAGACAACATCATACATAGATAAAGACACCATCATAATATAATCAACAAATACCCCTTTCCAATAGATTTTATGAAGAATGTCCCCGAATATCCAAATTATAAAATAAATAAAACACTTATAAAAATATTTTTTTAATAAAAATTCTAGATTTGAAATTAGGAATAGGAGGGATCGCAACTGTGGTTGGACTCCGGTAGGAATCTCACACAGGCATCCCGCATGCGGTGGTTGGGTCTGAACTGTGATGGCAAAGTTGTATCCATGGTTTTCGTAGATTTGAAACCAAGTTGATTGTTCAACTATCAGTTCATAAATACACGCTTGATTTCGCCGAGAAAGCCGAGCCAGAACAACCTAGAAAACGATTAGACAAGCATATCATGAGATCGTATTCCTGAATTCATTCTAGCAGTAGACATAAGACGGGGTTTTTAGCCTTTTTCTGCTAAGCTCAATGCAATCGATGAGGAAAAGTCAGATGGATTTCGGCAGCAGGCAGTTGTTGTATGAGCTGGAGGCACCGAGACAGGCGCTGATGACCATTCATGGCACCTTTTTATTGGATAGAGGGACGACCATGTTGAAAACTGTGCCCACAAACAGGACCTCAGAGAAAAACTCCTTACGGCGTAAATATGACACCAAATATGACACCTCACTGACAGATCATCCTGGATGGGAGGTTTTCAGATATCATGAAGCAGGGTTACTACACTATCATAATCATATCGAATTTATTACGAGATATATCACAAAAATTTGAAGGAGATATATGTTGAAAATTATGTTAAAATGAGGCAAGACAATTCGACAAGATTCAGGAAATAAAGTAATGGACTCAGCATTTAGAGCAATTATTAAAATATTGCTCACTTTCTTATTTAAGGAGTAGAATTTCTTTCGGAGGAGGAGGTTCCAGCCAGGGGTTCATTCGGAGATGCTTGAGAGAGTTGGAGGGGGACCTCAAGCCAAAGAGAAGAATATTTCTGGACTGTATTGAAACTTGTTTATCTTTTTGAGCTTAATACATAAGCTATTTTTTTTTAACCCGAGTTTCACTACCCTATTATTGTTCAGTATCTATTTCTATGTGTTTTATTCCCTAGTATACTTTGTAGTTTGGTGAAGGAATTCATTTGTTTGATGTTCCTCTCCATTATGATTATCCCTCTTATGTTTGTAGTTTGGTGAATGGAATGCATTTGTTTGATGTTTCTTTCCATTATGATTATCCCTCTTATGTGTACATGGTTGTTTTCAAAATTCATAACTGCTAGATTTTCTATTTATAATAATTGTTAGAGATCCATCCTTCATAAATGTCTCTTGGGTAGTGAACTGTTTCTTCATTTCGAACTGCATTTAGAACATGATACTTGGGTGACTGGAAGCTAATGAGAGTGATTTTTTGCACCTTAGATGCAATAGAAAACTGAAAAATCCGGCATTCCTCAACTTAATTGTATTTTTTGAGATACTTACACAAAATGTCTTGCTTTGAGTAAATAAGATTAAATGTAGAAAATTGAATCACTTTTCCAAATATATAAGGTTTATGTATTGAAAAATTTTATAACTATGTGAAGTTTCTTTTTTTCTAAGAGTCACTTTTTTATTTTTTAGGCAAATGATAAGGTATATGTTTTTGTGGGTGCAACCTTTGAGGGCCTAAATGATGCTTTTGGGATACAAAAATGTGCAGGCATGTAGAACACATATAGCACTAATGCAGTGCTATTTTTTGGAAAATAAAATTACTAATTTTTATTTTTTTTTTACAATTATCTAAGTGATCATTCCTTGAAAATGGTACGTCCCTTTGAGCTCTTAATGAAATAATCATGAAATGGGTTTTTTATAGAATCTTTGATGGTCTTAATGAAATAATCATGAAATGGGTTTTTTATAGAATGTAGAGGTCAGTGTATTCTAGTGCACCATATAATTTATTTTTAAAGCTATTAAGAATTGAAAAAGTGGAAAAAACACTAGCAACATGTCTTTTGAGTTAAGGAGTCAGGACACAATAGAAATTGAAAAAAAATAGGAAAATATAATATTTTTTAATAAAAATTGTACATATTTAGAATCTGCAGAAAAAATCTTATTTATGTTTAAGATTTCATCAGAAATGATTGTGTGTAGCATACTGTAACCAGTGCGTAAACAACGACTTGTTCAGAAAATGGAAGAAATGCCCAATTAGCTATGGTTTATCATATACCATAGCACAGGTTTGGTATTACTGAAGAAAACTCCAAACCATACACATAGGACTATTGGTGACATGCAAGCAAGTGAATTGGCATGTTTAAATTCAAATCACATCTCCCGCCCTTATACAATTAGAAAATGTGTGTATGTTTGGTAAAGCTTTGGGCCACTCGGCACCCATTAAGTGCTCTACCTCAGGTCATATTAAACGCACACTCTATTGAAATAGATTTCATGAAAAACTAGCTATATCCGATCTTGGTTGGTCTTTCACCCCTAGCCATAAGTCATCATCGCCCTGCATTGTTTGATGTTATTTATTTCCCACTTTTTGGCTCCAGGGTCCAAGTTGGAGGTTCAATATTTCCTTGCCAACATGACAAAGGCTTTGGATCTGATTTGGTAGTATGGTTAACCTTAAAATGGGACAAACCATCAAGGGTTTTCTTGTAAACTGTGTGGCCGCCCTATAAGAGGAGGGGTTAGCGGGTTGAAGTACCACTTGGCTAAAATTCTAGAACTACAAAATGTGTGCATGTTATAGAACTACAAAATGTGTGCATGTTATAGAACTACAAAATATGAGCATGTTATGCAGTTCTATAACATGCATGCATTTTGTAGAGCTAAAAATCAAACACTATATGTAATATATCAAATGTATGGATAATAGTTTAGAGGGGGTGTGGAAGGGTCAAGGACCTAGGAGGATGTTGGAAGTTCAAGTGGGGATGGTTAATAGTTGAGAGGGGGTGGGGAAGGGTCAAGGGCCTAAGAAGATGTTGGAAGTTCAAGTGGGGATATTTAATAATTGAGAGGGGGTGGGGAAGGGTCAAGGTCCTAGGAGGATTTTGTAAATTCAGGTGGAGAAAGATGAATGGAATGGAAACATTATGGGTTACAAGGGTGAAGGGGAGTGGGGATTGAGAGGGTTATTAGGAGGAGAAGAGGTGTTGAAGACGTATAGGGTTGGAAGCAGTACATGAGACTTGAGTGACGAAGGGGGATAAGGTGGAGGGGAGGAAGTGGGTGATGGTTTGATGAGAGAGAGGATTGGTGAATGGAAAGGTGGATATGGAGTATTAGAGGAGGAATAGGATATGTTGGAGGAGAGAGGTGAAGGAGGGGGAAATTGAAGAGATAGGAATGGGATGTGATAAAATAGAGAATAGGGGCCATAATGAGGTAGGGGGTTGAGGAGAAGCGATAAGTTGAAAACATAGAAGAAGAGAGAGAGACAGAGAGAGAGAGATATTGATGTGGAGAGAGTGTGAGAGAGAATAAGATAGAGAGGGGGAAGAGGGGAAGAGGGGGTAGGGGGTGAGGGATGGATGGATATAGAGTGAAGGAAAGAGATATTGAGGGAGCTATAGAAGGTATGTGTGTGTGTGAGAGGTCATTGGGGGGATAGACACAAGGACAGAAAGGGGTAGGTTCAAACATGTAGAGAGAGAGAGAGATGGTGTCAAAGATAGAGGGTGGAGGGTTGAGAGATGGAGAGAGAGGGATGTTGTGAAAGAGAGAAACATGGAGAATGAGGGTGAAAAGAGATATGGATGTAGGGATACAAGTTAAGACAGAGAGAGTGAGAGAGAGGGATAATGTCGCATAGGGATAGTAATTAAGGGAGAAGGGAGGGAGATATTGATAGAGGGAGGTAAATAAAAGGTGGAGAGAGAGGGAGAGATAAAGGGAGTTTATGAGATAAGGGGGGACACACAGACACACACAATGATTATGTGAGAGAGATGGGGATGGGTGAGAGGAAGAGAAAGAGGGGGAGGGGTGAGAAATAGAGAGAGAGTGATGGAGGGAAGGATAGTGAGGGAGGTATAGAGAAGGTGGAGAGATAATATGAGATATGGGAAGTGAGGGATGAACACATACACACGGAGATTGTGTGGGAGAGAGGGATGGAGGAGTGAGCGACGAAGAGGGAGGGGGGTGAATTATATAGAGAGTGATATGGAGGGAGGGATAATGAGGGAGGTATATAGAAGGTGGAGAGAGACTATGAGAGAGGGGGGCTGAGGGAGTGACACACACACATAGATATATAAAGAGAGAAGTGGGGGACACACACACACACAAAGAGAGAGAGGGGGGGTGAGAAATAGAGAGAAATGGGGGGATAAGGGATAGAGAGAGTGTCAAAACCCCAAATTTTCTGAAAAATTTAAAATTTTAAAAAATACAACTAAATATCATAAATGCAGTCATTAATTGTTTAATTAGTTATATGTTACTGAATCCATTATCTGAATTATCTATTTGATTATGTTTATCTTTATAGAACAGTTTCTTTTCAGTTTACTGACTTGTTTTCTCTTTGCGACCACAAGGTGGAACTGTCATGAAATTCTGGGCTTACTTAGCTTTCAAGCTAATGCAGAAGTTTTCCTGTGCTTACAGTCTTACAGGTAAGAAGTTCGGGTGCTGCTTGTCGTTAATTCTAAAGCATTCTGATATAAGTTCGTCGCACAATAATAACTCAGTAGAGAATATAAAAGCTAGTAAATTTCCAAAGCTTATCGAGGCAAAATTAGTAAACTGTCCTTCTTTTTAAGACGCTAAGGAAAAGAGATTTAGTTCTATGAATAATGGTGACAACTGCTTTCCTTTTAGTATATGTGAATTTATAGTTCTTAAAGCGTTCTGAACCTTTTAATGTCTACCAAAGTCGTCAAGTGTAAAAATGCCTTAAACCTTTCTTTGTAAGCAGTTTTAAGAATGACGGAGTTCTATGTCAAAGGTCTAATTGAAGTTGTGCACAAAAGCATTCACATCACAATGGATTTGGTTACTGCTTGGGATAAGAATATAATGTATCTTGATACGAAGTTTATGTATCTCTGAACACTCTTTCTATGCTTGAGGTTAAGCGTTTAAAATTGATAATTTGAATTTCCCTGTGTAGTCTATTGTTTGGAAAATAAAATTATCCATTTCTGATAAATGCATCATTAAATTTCAATGCTAAGCTCCTTAAATTTTCAGACCTACTATGCTCAATACAAACTTTACTAGTTTTATAATTAAACATTCAAGGTAAAAGAGGTTAATATTAGTAAGAAGGATATTTACCCCAAGTTTGTTTTATAAAGTTCTTTTATAACTTCAACTAGCAAAACTTGGTTAAAGTTATAATTATTCTAATAAATAGCCATGTTTGAAATAATAAAAGAGTCATGGTAAAGATGCGCCCACGAAAATTTGATGGTTATCCTTCAAAGTCTTATAATCTTTTATTTCATACATCCCAAGCTTGTATAATATGCGAGGCCATAAACTTATTACTCTTCCTAGATTATATTCTTTTGATTACACAAATAATTGTTTACTGGAATAGTATTTGCCATACTTTACTTCTAGAACTCTCTTATTATATTATAAGGGTAATTCTTTTGATCGATTGATTGTTAAGTGAAGAGGAATCATGTTATAATATACTAGGTCGTCGTGTTGACTACACTCATGATGAACATAAGGTTAAACCTTGAATTATGTTGTGTAAACGATGGTATACCATAATGTATATTATTGGGCCGTAAGTTCTCCATGCCATTGATAAGCTTTGTAACATAGTTTATATAGTAATGATTCTTTGTTAACATGCAACGTAAATATAGGTTGACTTTGGAGCTAAGGACTATGGTTGATCCTCCAATTATCAAATGATTGGTAGAATGCTCGTGAGGGAATGATCGCTGGAACTATAGACTTGAACCCACTGTATGCAATTTATTTGTTGGCTATCGTGGCATCGTTTGGGCCATGTGTTGCATAGATAAAAGCACTGCACTGAACCCTAACTTGTCATTAGCTTCGCCGCCTTCGGGCCTCCTACCGCTCTGTTATGGCATTCTCGTCTGCACTATCATTTGCACCTGTTGTTGGTAGTCTTCATGTCTATTGTTTTTCCCTGGTGCGCTCGCCTCGAATGCTTACTAGAGAGATGTTGTTATGAAACTGTTTGTTGCTTGGGCAAGGGTTAGTGATACTTGCTCCATGGTTTTACCATCGTGGCTAGCTCCATTCTGAATCCTTCGACTGTACAGAGTTTTCCTTTATCCTTGGCTTGTTACTGCGAGTCGTGGTCTTGAAAATTTAGAGTTGTTGGGGTATAGGGTTTCGCAGTAACTGTGTTTTGATTTGGTTTGAGAACCATTACAGTTCTAGGGTTTATACCTTGTCGGTCGGTGTCTGAAATTCTCTGCTGTCATTGTCAATGCTGGGTAGTAACACCGTCTTCCTTGCAACTGATGAAAAGCATTCTCCCCCTCGTGCTAGTGGTAGTGCTTCTTCTAGCAGATGGTTACAAAACGGTGAAGCTTTGAGGTAAGCAACACCATTTTCAGCTTTTTTTATATTTTCAACGCACAGTGGTTTATTATTTAATAATTTTGAATTTCAACCAGATATTAACAGCAAAATGTGTGATGAAACGCAGGTATGAACATGTCTCTCTCTCTCTGCGTAGCTAGTGCGAGGCTGCAGTGACTTGTTGGTTTACAGTAAGCCATGGATGTCCATGGTAAAACCTTCTTGTTTGGTCCCTTATGGGAGAGTTGTGAGTTGGTTGTGATGGCCTACAACCCTTGTGTTTTTTGTTCTAAAGGGTTGACTGGTTTGCTTGTTTGTTTGATGAAGTTAACCCCTTGCTTGATGCAAGGTCTCCGGCTGAGGCCGTGACTGTAAAATTTAGTTTTATTTTGATTACTGTGTAAATATATATGTAAATAATGTACAGGCTGTAAAAGCCTTACTCTGTGGATTTTTGTTTAAGGCTGAGAGGCATAAAGGAGTTAGACTCATTCCTTTTTATTAACTCTGTTGTATACTTTGATTTTAGTAGGGTTTTTACCCTAACTCAAAGATGTAAAGCTGTCTATACAGTCTCTTTTGAAAATATCTTTTTGTTATAGTACAGTACTGAAATTTATTTCTTTTACTTGTGTTATAAATATATTATTTAAGCTCGGCATAATGAGCATATCTAAGTTCTGTTACTTAGATTCCTGTAATCTAATATATCTAAAGTACACTCTGTAAATTATTTAAATTATTTACTACTATGGTTTCTGTACATTGTTTTTATAGTAGATTACTTCATTATAAAAGAATTTATAATATAATTTGTAAATGTTATTATATATATATATTTTTTAACCTTTGAAAATATAAGATATCCATGTTTTTACTGAAGTACTTTGTATCTGTCAGATACAGCTTTTGAGTACCGGAATTATATTTTGTTTACTGTTTACTATAATGTGATAAGAACATTACTTATTTACATATTAATATTGTTCTTATAATTATATATTTAATAACTTTGTTCTTTGTTTATTTATAATCATAGAATAAGATGGTATTTAATTATTGTGTTCATAAACTTACTGCACTAAAATAGTTCATAGAAGTACTCTCTGTATTCTATATTGTCTTATTCATGTTATAATGTTAATATTTATAAAATAAAAGAATAAGAACTAACTAAGTTCTGCATTTGTTGACATCTTAAAAAGTATAGGTTGGTAGTTGTAGATTTTTGTTTATGCTTAGCTAGATAGAACAGAATAAATGAATAACTTACATTACTATCCATAAGTAAATTCTGATGCTAACTAGATTATCTGTAGAAGTAAATCAAGATTCTAGTTGTTCTTTCTTTCAATTTGATTTTTATACATGCAGTAGTTAATTAGCCTAAACTGGAAAGAAGTAAACTGTAAAGTTTGGAAAGCATTTTTATTTAGCTTAACCCTACCATAGTTTAACTATTATACTCTTTTCTTTGAATTCCAATAAGCCATAAGATTACTGAAGATAAATAATGTATCAAAAACTATTTTATCTACCCACACATACTACTATCAGTAAATAATATAGCTTATTTTTCTGTTTCTAATAAGCTGACAGTCTCAGTTCAGGTTTAACACTACTCCTGGTATAAAAGATATTTCTTCTGATAACAAAATAAAAGGAAATATTCTATAATTCCATTAACATTTTATTCTACATTTTCATCATACTATCTTTATTTATAATTTCACCACCTGTGCTGGAGTACGGTCTGGATCACTCCAGACGAGGAAAAACATGGGTAGGGTTTTGTTTCTTATCAAAATGATTCTATTACTAAACAAACTAAGAACAACTTCATTACTAAACCATATAAATCTTTACATCATAAGCTACAATGCATCATTCAATCATCCACATATAATATACAAAAATTAATAAATAACAGAACCTGTTCTTTGAGCTTGGACGACAACAACAATGTGAGGTCATTCCTCCCTACCAACTCCTAGAGGGCGCTCAAACAGTGACTCCTCAGGACCCCCGAGCTTGCTCTGATCTCCCTGGATGAAACTAGGTGCAGCAATGATCAAGTACCAGTCTTCAGACTCAATACCAATCCTGAACTTATCAGTAAATTCTCTCAGCTAGCAAGCTGTGTTAGACCAAGTTACTGTAGATTATCTCTCAAAACACATTCCTTACAGTTTTCCCTTTTTCCCCAATGAATTCCTTGAAGTGCATTCCTCCTTAATGATTCTTCTCCTGGAAAATATATGAGCAGCCTCAACTCTCTACATTGGGTACTTTTAAAATATTGCCTAGGTCTTTTTGGGTTAGTTGTCATTTATTAAGCCACCTGCTCTGATCCCACTTTCTTGGGGGATCATGACCCCAAATGTAGGGAAGTTTCCACCTACAACCTAGGAAGTGTTTGAGAATGCTTCCACTTGTCTTTTTATCTCCACCTAGTTCCTTCCACCAGTTTGACCAGTAACACTCTTATTAACAGCTCTCCCAAGCTGTTGTCTCCACTTTTTATTTATTAATAATAAAATATTCAAAATTACATTCCACTTCTTTTGACTTTGCTGAGTCATCCATTCCTACTTAGCATTAAATTTAACATAATGTCTTAGGAAATCAAATTAAAACAATTAACATTATTTTACAAAATTGGGGTATGTGACAGAGAGAGTGGTGGAGGGAGGGATAGTGAGGAAGGTATAGTGAAGGTGGAGAGAGGCTATGAGATAGGGGGAATGAGGGAAGGACACACACACACACACATATATAGAGAGAGAGAAAGAGATATTGTGTGGGAGAGAGAGGGGGGAGGTGTGGAAAACAACGAGAGAGGGAGAGGGGGGAGAAATAGAGAGAGAGTGATGTAGGGAGGATTACTGAGGAAGGAATAAATAAGGTGGAGAGAGGTTTTGAGAGATTGGGAGTGAGGTAGGGACACACACACACATAGAGATAGAGATAGAGAGAGAGATAAGGGGGAAAGACACTCACGCATACACATAGAGATAGTGAGAGATGGAAATACAAAGGCAAGGAGGGCTAGTGAGTAAGGAATAGAGGGATAGTGAGTAAGGCACATGTGTATGCATAGATTCCCAAAATATTATTTAGGGATCGAGTCTTGGATTTCCTCCCTTGACCCTTTTGAGGCCTTAATACCCATATCGAATGCTCAAAACCTCTTAAAGGCGTGTGCATATTTTCTTAGAGACCAAGCATACCTTGAGTAGGTCATCTGAGGTGCTTCAAGGAATTTTTCATTAACTTGGGTGCCTCAAATATTCCAATATGGACTAAGGAACGATCATATTCCCTCAATCATGTCTTAGATGTCCCATACCTACTGCTCAAAACCACCTAATTCTACTAACATCCATATTCATAGTCCAATATATCTATGAGATGTCATGTGTGATTTTTTAAGGCATCCGTCCTATCCCTAGATGCTTAAAAGATTTAGTTAGGGCCTAAGGCCATAGTTTCCTCCCCTGACCATGTCCATGTCCTTAATATGCATACCTAGTGCTCACCAAATGATGATGGCATGCATATCCCGATTAAGATTCAAATGATTCACTTTCAATGTCGTGTGGTGGTTAGAGGCGTCAATTTTGGCCCTAAATGGTTAACAACTTCCTTTAAGGCCTAAGGACCAAGTTTTTCACCCTAACCATGTGAAGGGGACTAATATATGTACTTAGTGCTAAAAATGTTCTAATGGAACTAGTATCCACATTTCAAGGTAAATGAAACCATGGAAGGATCTATTAAGGTTTTTCAACACATCATTCTTGGCTCTAGATGGATAGAAGCGTCTTCTAGGGGCTAAGGCCTAGGTTTCATCCCTTATTGTGTCTAAGGTCCCAAGACACATACATAGTACTTAGAAACCCTTAATGGTTCCCATATCCCCATTCAAAACAAAACTATCAACATGAGAGGTCATCTATGGTGATTCAAGGTGTCGTTCATGGACCTTGAGCCCTAAAAGCTGGTTTACAACCTAAAATTAAAGCTTTATGTACCAACCATGATTAACACGTTATCTTCCATATCTAATGCTAAGAAAATCCTAATCATGGCCATATCCCAACTTAAAGGTTGAGGATACCCTTAAAAGATCATTTGTTTTTGTTTGAAGTGTTGTTCTTGGCTCTATATGTCTATAGGATTCCTCCCTCAACCACATCTACAGATATGTTTCTAGTGCTAAGAGAATTCTAATGCACTGCATATTCTCTCTTAGATGAAAAATATCACATACGGAGGTCTTATGTGCAGGTTCAATGCCTTGTTCATGGACCTCAAGCCTTAAAAGCTACCTTTATGAAATAATTCTTGAGTTTCCTCCCTCAAGCATGGTCAAGGGACTATGACCCATACTTAGTTCTTAAAACATCCTAATGGTATCCATATTACAACACGAAGAAATATTATGCTCTTGGGAGGTTAGGCATGGTTGTTTGAGATGTTGTTCTTGATGATGCTAAAATATTACTATACGTCCCAAGTCTTGATGGTGCAAACTATTTTTTTTATTCATTTCCCTAGCCATGTACTAAAACCATTTTTTGTGGTTCTCCATAACGCGTGCATGTTTTGCTTCTCTAAAATGTGTGTGTGTTTTGCTTCTCCAAAACGTGTGTGTGTGTGTGTTTTTCTTTTCCACAACGCGTGTGTGTTTTTATTCTCCATAATGCACGCATTTTGTAACTATAAAACACGTGCACATTTTTCCTAGCCTAACCTATGTGTAATATGACATGTCAGGCTCGAGCTTAACCAAACCAAGAATTACATAAAGTGAGCACGTTGTGTTTTTTATGTATCATGAGCGTGTTTCCAAAAAGTAGAATTGCATCTAAAAGGTCCCTCAACTTCTTGCACATACCCACTTACCTTGCCTCAAAGTTATTATAAAGGAATTTATCCAATTATTAACTATAAGCCATTGAGATTCAAGTTTTGATTCCTTTCCAAATGGAATATCTTTGATCCATATTTAGCTTACTTCCCTCTCCCTTTTTCATTTAGTCTGGTTGATCCATTTACCAAATCCATATAAATTTTTATTCATCCCTAGATCTTAAGATGTGCTAGCCATGCCCATTCTACAGCAAAGGTGCATATTTTAGAACTAACACTACCATAGACAAACTTATGTCTTTTGTCCATCATGTGGACCATGCTCTTTTTTCCTACAAAAATACCCCTTTTTTGTTTGCAACCATAGTAATTTAAATACCATTCCTTTTCTTTTCATAGCTATGATGATCATTCACATTCCTCTCCCAAATTGATTATATTCTAGGGGAGATATGCAAATTGTTTTATCTCCAAGAATACCAAGAGGTTCCCATCCATTTTCTAACCAACAAACCTAATTGTGTTTTCTCGTTTTAGGGAACAAAATAGATTGTTTTGATAATGAAATTTTGTGGGAACATGGAGATTGTTTTCAAAATTTCACCTCCATCAAACATCTTATGGCCAAAATACATCTACAACTATTTCTTGTTTTTAGGAATAAACAAACAACTTTAGGGTTGATATGTTTACAACTATTTCTAGTTTTTAGGAATAAACAAACAAATTTGGGGCTAATTTATGGTGAGAATGTGTTCATTGATTCTATCTCACCATTGTCCAATTTTCTCTTCATCCAACTTCATATGCCCCCATTATGCAAAAAACACTACACCAATTTTAACACTTCCCCACTTTTGCAGTAACATGTTTGCTTCTATAGCATCTATGTATTTTGGAATTGTATACATATATATTCCATTACAATATTAGTAACAACTTGAAACATAGTACTTTACTCTTCTACACTAACCATGAGCATATTTCATTCAAGTTAAAATTTGTAACATGACTACAGTCTCCTCTGCATTCCTTTGAATTTTGCAATGTCTTCTCATGCTCATTTGGTGAATTCTACATATTTAACGTAGTCCACATTTTTGGTGTGAAAAATAGATCCAAACACCATATATGTTTTGTATCACACATCCCTATTTTAGGTTTTTGAGCTATGTAAATCCTTTGACACCAATTTTCTCCAAGAATCTCAAGCTTGTGCTCCTAATACCATCGATTATTTATAATCACTCAAACTGTCATGTACATGGTAACCTATTTCCACTATGGAGACCATGGGGCATCCAATTCCACATATAAATTCCATCCCTGGTACCAACTCCTTTTTTTCCATTAACTTACTATTCCATTAATTTTAACATATATATAGCAATCAATTATTTTAAATATTAATTTTAATTTATACAATCATTACTGCCATGAATTCATCTAATATATGCTTAGTAAATGCATGCACATAGACATTTCCTTAAACAATCATTTTAACAAACACAACAAAAATATCTAGAAATATCAACCATGCCATTCATACACACTTGAGAAACTTATATTTTAAAGGTTCTCCAACTATTGTAGGAAAAGGTCGTTTATCCCAACTGTAGGAACTCTATCAAACCAGTTCTTTATATGACAAAGGCCACCCCTGAGCTGGGGCTATCAATCCAAAAGCGTGAATCTCTCCCAATTCTCCACTTAACCACACTCACAAAACCCTCTAGTGCCCAAATATCCTCCACATTTGTCTCGATCTTCTAACACCCATCCCCCATCAAGTTGCATAACACAAGGAATGGGACCCCCTTTTGTACACCACAATCCCTTGGGATATTCCCATTCACTTCTAGAGCTCAAACATAGGCCGGCCAAGGATTATTCATGCTCAAACTCCAAGGATTTCAGTTGTAAGTCATGTTCCTCTCATAAGGGTACTAATCGCACTAGCACCAGTTTCCTAGGGTAATTGGTATGAGTGGTTATGTGTTAGAAAAAAGGACCACAGAGCAATAACAGATATACAGTTAAATCATTAACAAGATGAAAAACACATTAAAACATTACAAAGAGACATAGATATAATGTGGTTCACCCAAACAATGGGCTACATCCACAAAGAAATTGCCAATCCTTTTATTACAGTCCAGAAAGGTGAAGGGATACAACCTACAGCAAAACCGCTGCACTTCCTCTTCACGCCCTCACAATCTCTCTTACAATACATTTCAATACCATACTTAGTCATTTTACAATGCTTTCTTTTATAGTATGAGTGTACAGTACACCTGGGGTACAAACACAACTGAATAATATCTATGGATCTAGAAGATTAGGCTCCACAACCAACAATCTCCCACTTGGAGACTAATCACAGCAACTCCACCGTTACTGCACTTGCTGGACTATGCTCTGGACCTTGGACTTGGAAAATTTATTATTTTCACCTTCATGCTTGAAGTCCAATAGAAACCGAGCAGGAACTCAGTTTCTCTCCGGTTACTCCCTTTGTCAACATGTCTGCAGGATTCTAGCTAGTATGTATCTTTTCCAGTTTTAACAATTCTTCATCTAGAACAGATATTATGAAGTGGTACTTGAGATGTATATGTTTAGTCCTCGAATGAAAGGCTAATTTCTTTGCAAGATGAATGGCACTCTGGCTGTCACCGTACAACCTACTATTCTCCTGCTTCTTACCCAATTCTTCCATGAACCTTGCAAACAAATCATCTCCTTACTAGCCTCTATAGTAGCAACATACTCTGGTTTCATTGTTGAAAGTGCAACAACCTATTGTAGTTTTGAAATCCAACTTAATATTGTTCCACCCATAGTAAACACATACCGTGTGGTGCTCCTCCTGCTGTCTTTATCACCAGCCATATCTGCATCAACATATCCTTATAGAACAGTGTCTGAACCTCCAAAACATAATGCATGAGAAGTGGTACCTTTCAAATACTTGAGAATCCATTGTACTTCTTTCCAATGCTCTTTACCTAGATTATTCATATACCTGCTCACAACTGCCACTACATGTGCAATATCTAGCCTTGTGCACACCATGACATACATCAAGCTTCCAACCGCTGATGAATAGGGAATCTTGGACATGTAATCTATCTCTTCCTGTGTCTCTAGACACATATCCTTGATTAATTTGAAATGGATCGCCAAAGGTGTATTGATCAATTTTGCATTCTGCATTCTAAACCTATGCAACACCTTTTCTATGTGCTCACCTTGAGACAATGTCAATTTGTGATTTTTCCTATCTCTTGTTATTCTCATACCAAGGATTTGCTTTGCAACACCCAAATCCTTCATCGCAAATGATTTAGCTAGTTTTCTTTTGAGCACATTTATATCCTGCATGTTAGAGCCTGCAACAAGAATGTCATCCACATACAATAACAAGATAATATATATTCCTTTATCTAGCCTCTTGAAATAAACACAGTGGTCAGAATGAAATCTATCATAAACTTATCAAATTTCAAATACCACTGCCTTAGAGCTTGCTTCAGGCCATACAAGCTCTTCTTCAACCTGCAAACCAAATTATCCTTCCCTTTGACCTCATACCCTTATGGCTGCTGCATATAAATCTCTTCCTCAAAATCCTCGTGGAGAAAGGTTGTTTTTACATCTAACTATTCAAGATGCAAATCCTCTACCGTCACTAGACTTAAAATAGTTCTAATTGAAGTCATTTTAACAACAGGAGAAAATATTTCATCAAAGTCTATACCTTTCTTTTGTGCAAACCCCTTTACAACAAGTCTAGCCTTGTACCGCTTCTTGCCTCCATCTTCTTCCTTCAACCTGTAAACCCATTTATTCTACAACACCCTTTTTTCTGCAGGCAGCTCAACCAGATCCCAAGTCTGGTTTCTTACCAATGAGTCCATCTCCTCATCCATGCCTTTCTCCCACTTCTTTCTAGTTTCTACATGCATTGCTTCTTCATAACATTCTGGTTCACCAGAATCAGTCATCAATAAATAATACAGTGAAGGAGAGAATCGTTCAGGGGGTCTACTTAACCTGGTAGACTTTCTTACAGTTGCAAGAGTTTCAAGTACCTGCAGCTGCTCTTTATTTTCTGGTGCCTTTGGAACTTCATTTTATTTTATTTCATCAAGCACTGTGTACTCTATGTTTTCCTTTTCTTCTTTATTCCCCTGCAACTGATCTTTGTACATGACCTTTTCATTGAATACTACATCTGTACTCCTAATTATTTTGTGATTTTTAAGATCCCATAAGCGATAACCAAAATCATCAACCCCATATCCAATAAAGGTACATTTCTTGGATTTAGCCTCAAGATTTGTTCTATCCTCTTTATCAATATGGACAACTGCTTCACAACCAAAAGTTCTCAGAAATGAGTATTTTACCTGTTTACCTGTCCATGCCTCCTCTGGAATGCCACCATCCAAAGCGGTTGAAGGCCCTTTGTTTATTAAATAAATAGCAGTGTTTACAGCATCAGCCCAAAACTGTAAGGGCAACCCTGCATGCAATCTCATACACCTTGCACGCTCCATGATCGTTTTGTTCATCCTTTCTGACACACCATTTTCTTGTGGTGTTCCAGGGACTATCTTCTCTCTGCAAATCCCATTGTGTGGACAGTAACTGTCAAACTCCTTATTACAGTACTCGCTTCCATTATCAGATCTGATACATTTCCACCTTTTTCCTGTCTCATTCTCATCCAAAGCTTTCCACTTCTTAAAAGTATCAAACACATTTTATTTTTGTCTAATGCAATAAACCCAAGTTTTTCTAGTTGCATCATCAATAAAAGTAACATAATAACAAGATCCACCAAGAGATTGTACCTGAGCCGGTCCCCATACACCTGTATGGACAAGCTCTAACTTTTCACTCTTCTTTTGTTTCCCAACCATGAGAAATCTAACTCTCTTCTGTTTTCCATAAACACAGTTCTCACAAAATTCCAAACTTACCTGCTTCAGATTTGGAAGCAGTTTCCTTGAGTGGAGAATCTGCATCCCCTTCTCACTCATGTGGCCAAGCCTATGATGCCACAACGCCGCACCTATTTTTGTGGAAGCTACAGAGATAGAATAATCAGTATTATGAGGACATAAATATAACATACCTACCCTATCTCCTTTTGCTATTACCAGTGATCCTTTAGTGATCTTCCACCATGTTTCTCCAAACGTAGACAAACAACCGCTATCTCCCAACTACCCTGTTGTGATCAGATTTCTTTTCATAGCAGGAATGTGCCTTACATCCTTTAACATCCAGTCATTTCCATTATTTAACTTAATCTGTACCTTACCCTTTCCAACAATTTTACATGGTTCATCATCCCCCAATAACACATGCCCAAAATCACCTTGAACATAATCATGAAAGAATTTCCTATGGGGTGTAGCATGACATGAAGCCCCTGAATCTACTACTAGTATTATCTAATGCAAGAATAAAATAATCTTGTAACACATCACCTGCTACATTAGCTTCATGGGTAGTCTCTTGTTGCCTCTCACCTTTCTTCTTTGGTGCTCTGCAGTCTTTCTTCAGGTGTCCTTTCTTACCACAGTTCCATCACTCTATTTTTCTGAATCTGGACTTGGATCTTCCCTTTTTAGACTTGCCACGATTTCCTAGGCTCCTTCCTCTCTTCTTTTGTCTCCCTCTGCTCTCCATGGTCAACGCATTACTTGATGTCTCACCTATGCTTTTTCTTTGCATTTCCTCGCTAAGAATAACACCAACAACATCATCAAACTTAAGAGTGTTTGAACTAGGGACAGAGTTACTTACAGCCATGACCAAGTTATTCCAGCTTTATGGCAATGAGCACAAGATTAGAAGAGCCCTAACTTCATCATCAAGGTTCACTTTTACAAAACTTAACTGACTGCTAAGTGTATTAAACTCATTTAAATGGTCAGCAACAGATTCACCTTCCAACATCTTCATATTAAATAAACGCTTCATTAAAAATACCTTGTTAGAAGCCGAGGGTTTTTCGTAGAGCTTACTTAATGCACTCATCACACCCTTTGTTGTTTTTTCTTTCGAAATATTGAAGGCCACCAACGAAGCCAGGCACAGCCGTATTGTTCCCAGTGCCTTTACGTCAAGAACCTCCCATTCTTCATCCTTCATAGCCACTGATTGTTTTTCTTTTCTGCTAAACGGCAGGTACAGATCCTTCTGGTAAAGATAGTCCTCCATTTGCATCTCCCATAACTGATAGTTTTGGCCGTTAAATTTCTCGACCCTAAACTTTCCTTCTTCCACCATTGCTCCCACTCGAACCAGAAACCCTTCTTTCCTACGAGTTTACCAACCAAATAGACCTTTTGGCTCTGATACCAATTGTTAGAAAACAGGACTGCAGAGCAATAACAAATATACAGTTAAATCATTAACAAGATGCAAAACACATTAAAACATTACAGAGAGACACATATATAACGTGGTTCGCCCAAACGATGGGCTACGTCCACAAAGAAATTGCCAGTCCTTTTATTACAATCCAGAAAGGTGAAGGGCTACAACCTGTAGAAAAACCGTTGCACTTCCTCTTCACACCCTCACATTCTCTCTTCCAATACAATACAATACCATACTCAGTCGTTTTACAATGCTTTCTTTTATAGGGGAAATACAATGGGAAAATTCTAGGGTTAACCCAATACCATGGGTCCACAAAACAGTTGGCCAACAAACATCCCAAAAAATTTTCTCGTAAGCTCTGCCCCCGAACCCCAAGGTAGGGGGAATGAGTGTATAGTACACTTGGGGTACAAACACAACTAAATAATATCTCTAGATCTAGAAGAGTAGGCTCGAAAACCAACATTATGGTAGATATGGTTTTCCTCTCCCTTCGGTGCCTACATCCCAAGTGATAAAAAATTATGTAAATAATGATCATTCTCTATTGAATTCCCAAACTTTTGTATGAATTTTGAGAACTATAGTGGAGGATTTATGGAAATGAACTATGTCTAAGGGTCAAATCTCGTCTACTACCACTATACCTAAATGATTTCTTTCATACCTCATTATCTATTAACAAAAACAAACCTAGATAATTTTAACCAAGAAGATGACTATAAAATGAGTAATTTATGGAAGCCTATTCCCAACCATATTTGTCAAACCATTCCATTTTTCACATCCCATCGTATTCAATTTATCATCTAGCCTAAGAATTAAATTCTCACTCGTTGATTCTTCCTCTAAGTTCTCTTAAACATTGAATTAACTTAAATTTATTTCTCTTCTCTATTATAACTTCTTAACTTATTACATTCAACTTTATTAATTAATATTCTATTATATCTATCAACCTTATTAAACAATATTTGAACAAAATCTCCTTAATTATGAATTCCTATATATAATCATTACTAATAGTTATATAATCATAATTCAACCTTCCTTCCAATTTCTTATAAGTACCTCATTTCTATTCATTACCTCTCGTGGTTAGTATTTTACCTTTTTAATTATATAATTAATTATATTTAGCCTCCTTCCAATCAACTTAAATTCTAACTCTTTTAATAATAATAATAATAATAAAGGTCATACCCAAGCCATACACCAATTTGGTGTATGAGACCCCCTTGTTTCTAGGACAAGGGACCCATGTGTGCAGTGATGTAATTGCTAAAGTCTACGTACATGTACATACCATACCCCCTCTAGATTTGAACATGTTTCCTGTTTATATATCCCTATTATACTCCCCCTATGTCTTCTTAAATATTTAATTATTTTGTTAACCAACATTTTTCTAAATTCCATCCATCGCCATCATCGTCATCATTATTATTTAATGTTCTTGTTATTTATTATTATTATTAATTAATGTTGTAGTCATTCAATGATCCTAATTTTAATAAAATTATCATTATCTTTGACCATTTTAACCTTTGTCCATCCTTTTTCTAATAGTTCATCCTCATAATCGTCAAATTTGAAACCAATACTCATTAAATTATTAATTGTTATCCAATGTATAATTCCTAAGCAATGGTTAATTATTCTCTCCCAATCCTTTATATTTCTTAATAGGCTAAACCATTTATATCTATTATATGTTTTCATGATTTCTTGATTTTTTGTTTTTTCCCCTAAAGATGAGTGGAGTGCCCCCTCAAAACGTCATGTTCTAAAAAACTCTTACACAACTAATTTCCAAAAATCCTCAACGATCATAGCTACTATGGAAATATTCACTCTCAAATGTTTAGAATTAGGCATGTGGAACTCATCAAGGACCCACTTACCCCTCTTAATCCCAACTTATACTAATTAATAATTAAAGGCTAACTATCCCACTTTCATAAACATGGTTTTTGGTTCCCTAGGATAAAATTACTCTTTAATGTTTTAAACAAAGGTAATTACTTAATTAAATAAGCCACTAGGATCATTTCCCCTTTGAACCCCTTTCTCTTCCCCCTCTTATGGAATCATATCCCCCCAGCTCTTCTTCCTCCTTCTTCGTTTGTAGTGATTAGGGATTTATAATACATGTCAAAGTATGTCTTTATAATACATTCAATCATTATAGACCATTTATATCAAGTTTCTGTCATTTGCATCATTTCATACATAATTACATCGTGGGGTAAAAAAAGGGGTGTTACACAAACTTGCTTATGAAAATGATCCTAGTGTACCTAAGCTTGGACCTGGTACCCATGCGATTCTTCAACATTTTTTAACTTGAATATGATATGATATGATCCTTAAGCAATAGGCATATTTATCTTTAATTTTTTGTGGATATTCCACTAGAACAATTCGTCACAATACATTAAGTTATAATATCTTATAATTTAGTGTTTTACTTTAGATTACATATTTAATATTACTAGTTTAAAGCATTAATTGTTGAAATAAGCCAAAAGTAAAATTAAAGAATCTAAAAAAACAACTGACCGTCCACACAATGAATGTAAGGTGTAACTTGGGAAACACCTAGATAGAAGGTCATGCCAACGCCTTGCCCTTTTTTCTGAGTTAAGAAATTCAAAATACAAACAAACTTCACTCACTATGGAGTTTCCATTTATAGTGTGGATAATATGGTTGGTAAAATATTTTCTAATTCCTATGTTTTCCTCCAAAATCCCACTCCCAAATGCTCTATTCAACTATGGAACAGTCGCAATACAATAAGAATGGATCATCTTCTTTCCTAGCAGTTTATTATTCAGCATGTTATAATAATCATATAGGGTAATGGTTAGGGTTTTTTCATACCTCAACTCTCAATTAAGGTTAAGTTTTTGGACCCTATAAAATCCTCTTGAAATTTCAAACATGACTATCTTCACATGTGTGAGTAATGCGAGCTAACATGGCATCCATCCAATATCATGGAGATCAACAGGATAGGTCAACTTGCAGAGACATAAACTTCTACACAAGAACTCCAATTAAGGTGATCTTTGCATCATCAAAAATCTCTTGATGTGTAGAAAAATGTTGAGATGATATGAGCTTTGTTAGTAAGATATTGATCCCAACAAAGGCTATTTAAGGCCTCAAACGGGATTTGAATTTTTTTGGTCTCAAATCACTAGAGTACAACCTACCTATAAAATGAGCCTTACAACAATAACTCCAATTTTTTCACTCGAGAAGCACCAAATAGATGAAAAATTATGTATTGATCCATTTTGGACCACATATGGCACATATGTCTTAGCAACATAGATACAAATATGAAGAATTAATTTAATTTTGAAACTCTACAAGTTCTTTTGTTATGCATTAAATTTTACTGTAATAAAACTTGCATACTATAATTTCATTGTAAAAAATAGAATTGAAGTAAGAAATCATGAACATAGCAATATTGCAAAGAATACACTAATGTAAACCCAATCTTGGAACACCAATAAATAATGGTTTCAGCTCTTAATGCAAGGGAACATATTCATTCCAAATTTTTCTTACTCGTGCTTCACATTTCTTCAAATAATTTGTAGCTCTCTAGGATTTTCCTTATCTCTACATAAAAGCATTATTCAATTTTCACTAATTCAACCTATATACCAATCCTCTATCACTATTGCTTCAAATGTGATTCCTATAATGTTCAAACCATTTGTTTAATATCTAAGACTTGTTTCCTGAAATGAGAATAGACTTTTGGTATTCAATTCTTCTTCTCCCATCTTTGGAAAGGTCCTCTATTTAGGGTCAAAATCCAAATGTTCACGCATTTATTATTAACAACTACAAATATTTTCAAACTTTCTTATTCCAGACATGGATAGACCTCAATGCATGTTCCTTTGTCCTATTGTCTCCATAATTATATTTTTTTCCAAATTATTCATCATTGGTAGATTGATTCACTTATAAAGTCTCACTTCTTAATTGTCCTCATACAGCCTTTGGCTCATTATGTCATGGACAATACTTTTAGCTTCTATCCATTTGACCCTCTCAACCATCTTTATAGACTAATTATCTTCTTCTATAGGAATCCCTCTTATTTATTTACTTCTACAGCCATCAATACTTTAAATAATAAAGATGATTCCAATTCTTTTCTCATCTATGGTATCCTTCCACATTCCTCCCTAATTTGTTTTCTTCCTTCGGAGAGATGCAAAAGTCTATTTTTCTTCAATACTCCTAACAGTTTCCCATCCATTTTCTAGGAAATGAAATAGAGGATTTTGATGCTAAAATTTGGTGAACACGTGGATATTTTCGAAGTTCATGTTATCAAAATTTCACTTCCAATGAACACTAACGATTGAATTATGGCCACAATACATCTACAACCATGTATGTGATGTCAAAACCCCAAAATTTCCGAAAAATTTAAAATTTTCAAAATACAAATAAATTTCATAAATACAGTCAACTAATTATTTAATTAGTTAAATGTTAATGAATTCATTATCTGAATTATTTATTTGAATATGTTTATCTTATAGAACAATTTTTTTTTCAGTTTACTGACTTGTCTTTCTTTGCGACCACAAGGTGGAACTGTCATGAAATTATGGGCTTACTTAGCTTTTGAGTTAACGCAGAAAAGTTTTCTTGCTCTTACAGACTTACAGGTAAGAAGTTCGGGTGCTTCTTGTCAAAATTCTAAAGCATTCAATTATAAGTTCGTCGCACAATAGTAACTCAGTAAAAGATTATAAATGCTATTAAATTTCCAGAGCTTATCAAGGTAAAATCATTAATCTGTCCTTCTTTTTAAGACTCTAAGAAAATGAGATTTAGTTCTATGAGTAATGGTGAAGCTGCTTTCCTTTTAGTAGATGTAGATTTATAGTTTTGAAAGCGTTCTGAACTTTTTGGTGTCTACCAGTATTCAAGTGTAAATATGCCTTAAAGCTTTCTTTACAAGCAGTTTTAAGAATGGCAGAGTTATTAAATCAAGGACCTAGTTTAAATTGGACACAAATACATTTACATTAAAATGGATTTGGTTACTGCTTGTGATAAGAATATAATGTATAATGATAAGGAGTTTAATTACTACTGTTCCCATTTTCAAAGCCTTGATGTTTAACGGGATTACATCTTTATTACAAGCTGCTCTTGAAGAGGGTTAAACTAGTGTTAGTAGTCATCAAGGGTTACTTATTGTTAAAGTCTGATAGCTGCTAAAATGCTTAACACCTTTGTTTACTCAATTAAGGTTTTATACAACAAAAAACACCAAAGCCTTACTAGAGCTAATCTCATAAGATAGATATCTTGTTGTGAACAGGTTTTTATACAATTCCTTTCATAAACATCATCTATCATAACCTTAAATAGTGGTATAGTTGATTTAAGGACTAAATGTCATGTTGTTTATAAACAAGGGTCATAGGTTAAATCTCACGCAACAAATGTTTATAATTAATCATTAGATTATAGTTCTATAATCTTATTCTTAGTGCCTCCTTCACTTATATAACGTGCAAAGTTCTATCCTTACCTTGTTACCATTTAATTGGTTATATGCACAATTGTTGAAACAAGATTCTCATCAAATAAGTGTTATTAATTCCTCTTATTCCTTATAACAAGGCTTTATTATTATCAAGGTTATGATTGTTTGAGTAAAAGTATACCATAAGTATTTTGATGGGTCGTTAATTCTTCACGCTGTTGGTAAGCTTCATAGCATAGTTTATATATTAATGAATCTTTTGTTATCATGCACCAAATAATAGGTTGACTTCAGGCTGAGGATCATGGTAGAACCTTTGAAAACTGCAAAAATGATTGGTAATGTCAACCTCTTGTGATGGCTCGTCGAGACTATGGAAAAATACCCACTGCATGCAAATCATTTGCATGGAGACGTGGCAACACCGTGGCCAAGCGTTGCAAGGTTATAATGGCAATCTCGAACCCTAGCTTGACATTCTTTCCATCGCCTTCGGGCCCTCTAGCCGCTCTACTACCATGCTCTTACCTGCACAGTCGCTTGCACTCATTGCCGGCAGTCTCCCTACTTGTTGTTCCTCCTCGTAAGCTCATCCTGAAAGTTTAATGGAGGAGTGTTGTTACGAAACTGTTTGTTGCTTGGTATAGGGTTGTGAAACTTTCTTTAGGGTTTCTCCATTGCAGCTCGCTCAAACCAGCATCTTTGACTGTAGAAAGGTTCCTTCCTCTTTGGCTTAATATTGAGAATCGAGGTCTGGCTTGCCTGGGTTACTGGGGCATAGGGTTTGCAGTAAATGTAATTTTCGTTGAACATGGTTGCGGCCCAAGCATTTATGGTTGCGGCCCAAGCATTTATGATTGCTTGGCTAGTTGCTTAGACCCCGGTCACCGTTGATTGCTTACCCTGCTGGTAACTCCTTTTTGGCTGCAGATGAAAGGTTTTCTTCTCCTTGCATTGATAGTCGTTCTGCTGCTCTTTGGTGGTCATATTTCAATTACAAAATGAGGTAAGAAACATTGTTTAACTCATTCGTTATCTTTCCAACACTGCTTTGCTTAAACAGTTGTTTTATTTTGTTACAAAGTTTTAATATCATTGCTCTTCTTCATTAACAGGGTCGACCTGTCCTCCTCGGCGTGATTGGTGCGAGACCGTGGCGACTGGATGGTTTACGGTAAGCCTGGTTTAACCATGGAATTTCCTCCTTGTTTGGTCCTTTGGGGACATTTATGGGTTGATGCGTCATGGCCTACAACCCTTGCGGTTTTGGTTCCACTAGGTTGACCCGTTCACTATTTGTTTTAAGAAGTTAAACCCTCTGCTTGATATGGGGCCTCTGGCTTAGGCCGAGACTGTAATTTTTTTGGTTTTGTTTCTGATTACTGTGTATATATATATGTAAATGATGGGAGGGCTGTAAAAGCCTCACTCTGTGGATTTTGATTACGGTCGTGAGTAAAAATACTGAATTAAACTCTTCAGTTGTTAACTCTGTTGTATATTTTGGATTAGTAGGGTTTTACCCTAACTTGACAGTATAAGAAAAATATTTACAGCTTCTTTAAAATTATCTTTAATTTATGTTGCTCCACTGTAATTGGTTTGATTGTTATTTATAATGTGTAAAAAAATTGGTTGAGCTCGATAAGTCGAGCCTGATATTATTATGTGGGTTTATTTTTTATGCATTAATGCATTTGATTCTTACCCGGTAATATTTTACTTACTAGGGTTTCTGCATATTGTTTTTTTTATAGTATTTAATTACTCTATTTTAATAAAGTTATAAAAATTGTTTTATACTTGTTAGCCTTTTGAGTATAAGTAATTAATGTTCTTACGGTGTATCTGTGTAACTGATAGATTACCGCCTTTAAAGTATATAATTTATATTTAATTAATATATCTTCATATTGAGAAATGTGTGTTGTTTTACTTACAACAATTACTGTTTTACAGTTGTACACATTATCTATATATTTAGTTTATTTATAGATAAAGAGATAGTATTTTGTATTGTTGTATTATAGTACTTTTTGCACTGAATAATTTATAGAAGTACTTTCTATATTCTATATTATCCTGTTTATATTAAATACTAGTATTTATAAAATAAAAGAATAACACCTAACTATGTTCTCTGTTTATTTAACCTTTTGTAAAGGATAGATTAGTAACTGCAGATTGTGTTTAAGCTCTAGCTGGATAATAATAATAAAAACAAAATGAATTGATTCCATTACCAAACATAAATAAAATCTAAGACAAGCTTGGTTTAACTGTAGAATTAAATCAATGTTTAACTATTCTTACTTTCAGCTTTGTTGTTGCTATACCTATAGTAGTTAAATTACCCTAACTGGAATAAATAAACTGTAAAGTTAAAAAGCATGTTTATTTAGTCTAATCCTACTTTAGTGTAGCTATTATACTCTTTTCTTGAATTCAAATAAGCCATAAGATTACCAAAGGTAAATACTGTATCAAAAATTGTTTTATCTACCCACACATACTACTATCAGGAAATAATATAGCTTCTTTCTCTGTTTCTAAAAAAACTGACAGTCTCAGTCCAGGTTTAACACTATTCTTGGTATAAAAGATATTTCTTCTGATAACAAAATAAAAGGAAATATTCTATAATTCCACTAACATTTTATTCTATATTTTCATCATACTTTTATTTATAATTTCACCACCTGTGCTGGAGTACGGTCTGGATCAATCCAGATGAGGAAAAACACAGGTAGGGTTTTATTTCTCATCAAAATGATTCTATTACTAAACAAACTAAGAACAACTTCATTACTAAACCATCTAAATCTTTACATCATAAGCTACAATGCATCATTCAATCACACACAGATAATACACAAAAATTAATAAATAACAGAACCTATTCTTTGAGCTTGGATGACAACAGCAATGGGAGGTCATTCCTCCCTACCAACTCCTAGAGAGCGCTCAAATAGCGACTCCTCAGGACCCCCGAGCTTGCTCTGGTCTCCCTGGATAGAACTAGGTGCAGCAATAATCAAGTACCAGTCTTAAAACTCAATACCAATACTTAACTTATTAGTAAATTCTCTCAGCTAGCAAGCTGTATCAGACCAAGTTACTGTAGATTATCTCTCAAAGCACCTTCCTTACAATTTTCCCTTTTCCCCAATGAATTCCTTGAAGTGCATTCCTCCTAAATGATTCTTCTCCTGGAAAATATCTGAGCAGCCTCAGCTCTCTACATTGGGTACTTTTAAAAGATTGCCTAGGTCTTTTTGGGTTTGTTTTCATTTATTGAGCCACCTGCTATGATCCCACTTTCTTGGGGGATCATGACCCCAAATATAGGGAAGTTTCCACCTACAACATAGGAAGTGTTTGAGGATGCTATCACTTGTCTTTTGATCTCCACCTAGTTCCTTCCACCAGTTTGACCAGTAACACTCTTATTAACAGCTCTCCCAAGCTGTTGTCTCCACTTTTTATTTATTAATAATAAAATATTCAGAATTACATTCCACTTCTTTTGACTCTGCTGAGTCATCAGTTCCTACTTAGCATTAAATTTAACATAATGTCTTAGGAAATCAAATTAAAACAATTAACATTATTTTACAAAATTGGGGTATGTGACATGTGAGGAGTAAACAAATGGATTTGGGTTTGATTTTTGTTTGGAACATGTGCATTGATTCCAACCCAACACATTCTATGTCTTCATTCAACTTCATGTGCCCCTATTATGCCACAAATACTTGTTTTTATTTTTATTACATTATAGAGTTTGTCGTGACTTGTAACATGGTCACTTTGAACTATTATGTAATAAACATGAGCTTGCATTCAGGAGAAACATACTGATAGTCCTACATTCTACAATATCCAACCTTTATCTTCTATAATGTCTTATATTGTTCTTTTGGTGACTTTTAGTATTGAGCTCAAACCAAATTTTTGGAATGAAAATTGGATCTAAACACCAAATCCATTCTAGATCGTTAATTGTTGAAATTTTGTCTTCAATCTCACCATGATCTTTCATTCCAATATTAACCTTTAATAAACCAATTAGCCAATTAAATACATTTCAACTTCACCACGACATAGACTAATATGCAATAGAAAACCTTCTTATTTATTATCGCTTCCTCTAACTATCACAACCTTTGCACTCAACACTTAATCCATTAGAAATTTCATGTTATAATTTCACATAAGTGATGCTACATTGACCATGAAAAATTTATCTTTGAAATTTTTTATCATTTTAAAATGAATATAACCAATATTTCAAAAAAACAAGACTAAATTTCTATGAAAATTATAAATAAATTAACTTATCCACTTATTAATTCACTTTTATGCGATAGGCATTTATATTTTAGAATTCATAATGGAATAGCACCTATGTTTTTCCTAGATTGCACGAGGATGAGACAAGTGTACCATCCAAATTTATTTTATGGAATTCATTATCATTTCAAAATATACAATTAAAAAAAGAGAAATATTAAAAGAAACTGATGGATCAAGTCTTGTCACTGAGAAGCGGGGGGGGTGAATCAATGACAAAAACTTAAACAAAATTTATTTTACTTTAGAAAATGTAAAAACAAACTTGGACACAATGTTTTAATGTATAACCCAATAAGGTAAACCACCAACACATTTCTATTATCTGCAAAACTTTGTTTTTACAATATACAATAGTTATTTGCAAGAAACCACCCCTCATGTTTCCTACTAACACCTCTCTTCACCATGTTGGATGCACCTCTTCACAATTGTGGAAGTACCTCTTCACCATTGCAAACCCGAACAACAGGAATTCTGATCTGGTTAGCGCAAACTAATAATATGGATTTCACAATAATTTCACATACAATCTCTTGGTTATAAACCTTTTTATTCTAACAGGAGAAATCATTCTTAGGCGTTGGATCTCTTAAACTTCTCAATCAACGATGGAGAAAAAACAAACTTAAATCATTTTTATGATTTCGCTCCCATCCTAGTAGTTAACTCACCTTCATGTTGAACCAGTGAAATATCTTAGGACCTTCAGATCTAGATCAAAGGTGGACCTCAAACACCATAGAATGGATCTTATAAAAATTATGTGCACATAAAAAGTTTATTAACCTGCGCTAGTTCTCGCAGCGAAATCGTTTTCAGTCGTTGATCTATATCAACAATTGATTTCGGTCATCGATCTTGATCCTCTTTTCTTCTTGATTTTTTATCAGCAAAATATTATGTAGCCATTGATATTCATCCACCTCTAATTTCCACCGTCTGGTCTCAAGTTGTGACTTTCCACACTTTTTATTTCCACACTCATCCTGAGCCGTTGATCTTTCTCTTGTGTTGTTTCCTTACCGTAGATCTGAGATAGAATGCAGTATGCAGATTGTTGAACTATGATATTTCTCAAAATTTATTTTTGCACTTAGATTTCCTCCTCAACTGTTCCGCACCAGCCTTTCCACACTGCAAAATGCGGAAGTCAAAAACTCAATTTTTTGCGACTTCGACTTTTTGATTTCTGCCTTTCCGCCTTCAGGATTGGCCTTTCTGCACTGATTGTTCTGCACCGCTGAATGTGGAAGTTGAAAACTCAATTTTCATGATTTCGACTCTCTGTTTTCGCAGTTCTGCACTACGGAATGTGAAAGTCGAAAACTCAATTTTTTACAACTTTGACCTTTTGATTTTTGTAGTTCCGCACCCGCACTTCCGCTCCCGCAACACTTTTTCTGAACCGTCAATATTCTTGTGGAACTATTCTCAGACGTCTGATCTCAATATTTTGCAGAACTTTTCTTTTCCACCTATCCTTTGCGGAACTGATCCTTAACTTTCGGATCTTGGGCAGTATACTTCTTGACCATCGATTTTAGATCGAATGTGGATCTCACCATGACTTTGTGGATCTACACGATTTCTTTTATGATTATAAAGAATTTATAAACACTCTCGTAGATATAGTTTCTATGTTTTTCGATTGTCACATATACTCTATTTTCAGTTCATTTCATTCTTCTCCACTTCCACTCTTCATTTGTCTAACCAACTTTGTCATTCATACTACATCTCCACTTCAACTTGACCTCTGTTCTTTGTTTCATTAACCATTTTTTACATATACTGTCGACATTTCCTTAAACTTTGTTACACATACTATCAACATTGTCTTGGAAGTCTTTAGATCAGTCATTCATGTTGTATTATCATCACCCATGTCCATTTCATCCATTGCTTTGTCATTAATGAACTCTTATGACATCATAATTAGGACACCATCATGCCATATCATCATATATGTCATGCCACATCCTCAACTATGTCATTCCATGCCATCATATCTTCCATATCATCATTCATTCCATGGCATCACTCCCTTTGTCTTTCCTTTGACTTATACTGAGTTCACCTTTTGTCTTTTCTTTGTATTTCACTGAGTTCACTCTTCCATCATGTCCTTTGCTTATCTTTTTTCATTCATGAAATTCTATGACATCAATGACAACTATAATCCTTTTTCCAACAATCCCCCCCTTTAGCATTGATGGAAACACTTAAGCCTTCTCCCCCTTTGACAACAATGACAACAAATAACCTATTATGCCCTTTGCTATAACTAACTTGACATAGAATTTTCAAGTGTTCCCTGTACTTATATCATAGTTCGAAGTGCAAACATACACATGCACATAGAGAATTTCAAATTCAAACTTCTGGTGATTAGAATTGAAGGTATAAACACCCAATAACTTGCAGAGTAAACTATGTTCTTCATTCTATTGAACCAAAAGTACAATTTCTCACAGAATATGTACTCTTCACTCCTCACGAATTCCTCTATCCTCTTCTTTGGTTTCTCCTACTCCAATTAACTTGGACTTGGTGTTGATCATACTATTAACATCCTTCTTGTAGTGATTCTTTGAGTAACAACCTTGGATGATGAGTTCATAGACTCCCCCTATAACAATGATCCTCCTCTTTGAAAAAAAAAATCCTTCTTCAAAAACCGAGATCAAAACCAATTGTGGTATCTCTCTTCATTCTTTATGCATTTGTATTAAGTCATGATACCAAATCTGCATTCAAACATAACTTCATCCTTTGCCAAAACTCTTTTTCAACAAGCTCTTTCAAATATGTTGTATAGGTTTGGTTTTCATTTTTCTTTATGATTTCAACGATGACAATATAACCATTACTAACATTGTTATCAAAGACAACAAACTTTTCAAACACTCTCCCCCTGAGTACATGATCCTCTCTAATGCTTTATTTCAGGGTTTTCTTCTAGGTTATATGGGACTTTTAGAAAAAACATCCATCTTCAGTTCCAACCCCATCACTAACTTTTTCATCACCTTTATTTCCATCATAATGAATGTCATTCTTATGTACAACACTATTAAACTCCTCATCAACTTGGAAAACTTCTTTGATATTTGAAATCTTGGTTTCTTCTATATCTTTGGAGTCTTCCTTTTTTCTCCAACTCTTTCCATGTGGTACCTTCTGGTTTTTCAAAAACTTGTCCTCATCTCTTATCATGTGTTTTGACCAATCACTATCAACACACCAGAGATCTCCTTTATCTTGTGTTTCCAGGGTAGTCAGACATTCTTCTTTCAAAGTTATTTCTTTCCAAAGCTTCTTCTACTTTCTAATGTCTTTTGATATTTTTGAGATTTACATTAATCTGCAATTTCTTGCTTTATGTCCATGGTTATGACAATTGAAGCATTCTAAATTTATTTCTTGTAGAGGTGTAAAGGAGTTATAATTTCTTCTCTTAACTTCACCAATTGTTTGATTGTCCTTGAGGTTATAGTTTTTAATCTTCAAACTTTTCCTTTCGTGTGCTCTAGAATTCATAGCTTTGTGTCTGAAGTTAGAGCATGCAAAACAATAACCGAGGAAAATGTGAGGATGCTTGTTTTGATTAACTTTCTTTGGAGTTGTCTTGAATTCCTTTTTGATGGGTGGAAATGATCTTCTGGATTTATGACTATTGCTTATATTTTCTTTATCTTTCTTCTTGAATGTACTAAGAAGAGCAGTTGCATAATATTTTAAGCTAACTTGATTTTCTTCTTGAGAATAACCTATTCCATTTTTGTTATGTGGATCCCTTTGTGTGGTTATAATCTTATCTAAGATTCTAGAACTATTTTCATATCTAGTTTGAATAAATTTTGCATCAAGCTCTTCTCTTAAGTGAACTAATTCTTCCTCCATTCTTTCACGAAATAGTTTTTTTTCTTTAAGAGATTTCTCCAATCTTTTGTCTATCCTATTTGTATCTTGAATTTGGTGTTTCATATTGCTCATGATTTTCTTCATCTCTTTTTCTTTCTGTTCATTCTCTTCCTGTTGTTCAACTAAGAAACTTTTCAGTTGTCTATACTTGTTTTTGTATATTCTTAGTCCATTCAAAGCACTAAATAGTTATTTTTCCATATTAACCTTTGCTTCATCTTTTGACTCTTTCTTATGCTCAATTTCTTCTATCTCATTAGACTCTTCAATACCTAGAAAAAGGACTTCATCGTCACTAATCTCAGATGAACTAATGTCTTCTTCTTTTGAGTAGAAATTATTTTTTCCTTTGTGATTTTTCTTATAATGGAATTTTCCCTCTTTCTTGTATTGCTTGTTTTTGTCATATTCATCTTTAGAGTCTTCCTTGGGATAAGGACACTTGACTTGAAAGTTCCCAATTCTGCCACAATTAAAACATTTGAAGGGCAGCTTGCCTTTGTACTTCCCTGATCCTTTCTGAAGTTTTTTAACAAAATTGGCTTCTTCTTCATCAGATTATTCATCATGGTTGGTCTGATATTTTTTCTTCTGGTTTGTTTTCTTGATTAATTTGAAAGTCGCTTCTCCTTTTGCTAGATTATCAATATCTGGCCTTAATTCATGGGTTGTGAGGATTCCATACAATTCATCCATGGTAAGATCTTATATCTTCTCTCAGTATTCAAGAGTGGATACTTTGGGATTATATGCCATAGGAAGTGTTCTTAGTATATTTTCAACTAACTCATAGTCTGGTACTTCTACCCCCAAACCTTTGAATGCATTAACAAGATTCTCAATTATTTCAAAGTAGTCTGAAATATTTTCTTCATCCTTCATTTTTAGACTTTCATATTGTACTTTGAGAGATCGAAGTTTTGCTATCTTTACTTTGGAGTCTCATGTATATATGGTTTCCAATTTTTCCTGGAGCTCTTTTTCACTTTTACAGGTCAGTACATTTTCAAGAACCTTCTTGCTTATTCCATCTTGTAATGTATTTAAGGCCTTTGCATGTTCCCAAAATTTATTCCTTTCTTCTGCTTCTGTGGGAGTGACTTCTGGAACTTTATATTCTTCTTCAACTAATTCCATACCAATGGACATCATATAGTTTTTCATTCTAGTATTCCAGAAAACATGGTCTTCGCCATCAAATATGGGTACTCTAATTGACATCTTCATCTGTTGATCCATAGTGGTTGTAATAGGATCTTCCTTCCAGTGGTTAAAATATGGTGAAGGATCCCTCTCTGATACCAATTGATGGATCAGGTCTTGTCACTGAGAGGGGGGGGAGTGAATCAGTGACAAAAATTTAAACACAACTTCTTTTATTTTAGCAAATGTAAAAACAAATTTGGACACAATGTTTTAACGTGGAACCAAATAAGGTAAACCACCAACACATTTCTATTATCTACAAAAGTTTGTTTTTATAATATACAATAGTTATTTGCAAGCAACCACTAGCTGGAGACCACAATCCCCAAGTTTCTCAGCCACTATTGGAAGGAGGCTAAAACCTCCTTGCAGGCATGTAGCCTGTCCTAACACCACCCTTCCACCCTTGAATGTATTTTTATCAGACTTCTAGATATTATTTAAAAACTATGTCTCTTGTTACTCTTATTTGGTCTATGTCTTGTGCTTCAGTTGCATAGATCTGGATGACTGAGACAATTAATTTCTTCAACACTCTATCAATAAATACCCTCATGTTTTTTGTGGATGCCTCTCTTCACCTTTTTTAACGTACCTCTTCACAATTATGCATGTATCACTTCACCATTGGGAACCGAACAATAGGAATTTTGATCTAGTTAGCACAAACTAATAATCTAGATTTCATAATAATTTCATATACAATATCTTGGTTATACACATGGATATTCTAACCGAAAAAATCATTCTTAGGTGTTGGATCTCTTAAACACCTCAATCAACATTGGAGAACAAACCAAACTTAAATCATTTTTACAATTTTTCTCCCATCCTAGTGGTTAACTCACCTTCATGTTGAACCAATGAAATAGTTTAGGACCATTAGATCAAGATCAATGGTGGAACTCAACACCATAGAATGGATCTGATAAAAATTTCATGCACATAAATTTTTTATTAACCTGCGCTAGTTCTCGCAGCGAAATCATTGTCAGCTATTGATCTATCTCAACGATCGATTTCGGTCATCAATATTGATCGTCTTTGCTTCTTGATTTTTGGTCAGCGAAATCTCCTACAACCGTTGATCTTCATCCACCTCTAATTTTCACCGTCTAATCTTAAGTTGTGACTTTCCACACTTTTTATTTCTGCACTCATCCTGAGCCACTGATCTTTGCCCCAGGTTTTTTCCTGACCATAGATATGAGATAGAATGCGGTAAGTGTATTGTCAAACTTTGATATTTCTCAAAATGTATTTCCCCAATTAGATCTCTGCCTCAATCATTCCGCACTATCCTTTGCACACTGGCCTTTCCACACTGCAGAATGCGGAAGTTGGAAACTCGATTTTTCACGACTTCAGCTTTGTGCTTTTTTTCTTTTCACTTTTTGGACTAGCCTTTCCACACTGTGGAATGCAAAACTCGAAAACTAAAATTTCATGATTACGACTCTCTCCTTTCTGTAGTTCTACACTGCATAATGCAGAAGTCGGAAACTCAATTTTTTACAACTTTGACCTTTTGATTTTCGCTCTTCCGCACCCACACTTCCACTCCTGCGACACTTTTTCTGAACTGTTGATATACTTGTGAAACTATTCTCAGTCTTCCAATCTCGATATTTTGTGGAACTTTTCTTTTCCACCTATCCTTTGTGGAATTGATCCTTAACCATCGGATATTGTGTGGGATGCTTCCTGACCGTCAATTTTAGATCGAATGTGGATATCACCATGACTTTGCAGATCTGCATGATTTCTTTGTCAAGTATAAATAATTTATAAACACTCTTGTAGATATAGTTTCTTGTTCTTCGATTGTTACATATATTCCATATCTGGTTCATTCCATTCTTCTACACTTCCACTCTTCATTTGTCTAACCAACTTTGTCATTCATACTACATCTCCACTTCCACTCGACCTATGTTCTTTGTTTCATTAACCATTATTTACATATACTGTCGACATTTCCTTAACCATTTTTACACATACTGTCGACATTGTCTTGGAAGTCTTCAAATCAGTCATTCATGTTGTCTTATCATCATCCATGTCAATTTCATCAATTACATTTTCCATTTATGAACTCTTATGACATCATCATTAGGACACCATCATATGCCATATAATCGTATATGTCATTCCACATCCTCAACTATGCAATGCCATGCCATCATATATGCCATGTCATCACTCCCTTTTTCTTTCCTTTGACTTATACTAAGTTCACCTTTTGTCTTTCCTTTGTCTTTCACTGAGTTCACTCTTCCATCATGTCCTTTGATTATCATTTTTCATTCATGAATTTATTTGACATCAATGACAACTATAATCCATATTTCCAACAAAAACTAGAAGTTAATGCATGGATGCATGTATAATTCTAGTTGATGCACAGATAATATGCAATTCGTGGAAAACAATGGGAAGAAGGAGGGTGTAGCTAGAAGACTGTGATATATTACAACTATGCATCAAGAACAACTAATATATATTAGTTTAGATTTGTATTAGGCTTGGAGTCTATTTAAAGGAGGCTAGGACGTGAACTAAGAAGATAATTGAGGAGGATAAGAAATAGACAAAGAATACAATTCTTTCTTCCTCTTCTTTCATGCTTGCACTATAAATATGTTTATGTCCCTACTTATAATACTAATATATGGCTTATCATAATCCTTGTGGTACTTTCTTTGAGATTAATACCTTGTATCTTCCGCATGTTTGTGCCATCAATCCATGGTCCATTAATATCCCATAGAACCTGTCGTTGATAGCGACGACCTCATTTTTTACACTTGGCTTCAGCTAGGACATTTACTTGTTCATGTTTTAATATTTCTCTTACGCCAGACTGCTCAAGAAATATTACTTCAACTACAAATTCGGAAGGACTAACATTACTTTTTTTTTCTAAGATATTCCAAACTTTACATTTGGTCGCACAAAGGTAATATATACTTCCAAAACAAAGGGTTTTTGTCTTGAATTTCATGCATTACTAGTTCTTATCATGTCTTCTATTTATATTTTGATTTTGGAATTCAACCTCATACAAATTTTTATTTGTTTGTAGAGTAGAGATACAAAAATAGGAGTATCACAACTCTAAGCTAATTGTGATCCAGGACAAAACTGTGACTAAATATTCACCTCCACACACCAAAAACATGTTGACAAGATTGAAAAACCAGTTCAAGAAGTATGTCCACACCCTCAAAGACGTTGTCACCAAGAACCAAGAAAGTTTAAGAGAAGAGATGAAACATACTAATGTGACACTTAAGAAGGAGATTAAAGACAGATATCTCACATAAATGGAGACAAGGTTGAATGACAAATTGGATGCTATCATGGAGATGTTACAAAATCGAGGGTCTAGTAATCATCACAAACAACAAAGTAATCCAAGCATGTCGATCACCTCATCCTGTAACTCTACATCACCACCTCCTTATAGATCAAAAGGCACCCAATATCATCCTTTTATGATGTGCCCACCCAGAGAAAAAATATAGATGGAAAAATACGATGAAAGTGAAGACCAATGTGTCACCTAACTAAACAAAGCTAAATAATGCTTTAATATATACCACATTACAACATATGAGGATAAATATAAAAAAAAAACATCAATGCATCTAGAAGGATACACCTATAATTGGTACATGTGGTGGAAAGAAGAAATATTTTTCTACACCTAGAACCTTTTCATAAACGAGTTTTTAAAAGGATTCAAGGAATCACTGAGGACAATTTATTTTCAAAGCATACCAGGCTACAACAGAGATGAAGCGTTGAGTAATTCACACATCAGTGAGAGTCCATTTCCAAACGAGTGTTTAGATTATCTAACAAATAGTTATTAAGAACTTATTTAGGATGCCTTAAACCGTATATAAAACAAGAATTGAAAATGCATGACATATTGAACATACAAGTAGTAAGACGTAAGGAAAAAGTAGAAAAATTCAAACTAGAAGAAATATCCAAAACAAGATTTGACAAAAAATATTTACAACAAAAAGAGATGCAATGCAAATACTACGGAGGAAAATGCTCACCAGACATAAGTGTATCAATTCCCAATCATGTGGATATCAACCTGAGAAAGAATCATCTAGTCATCCAAACAATGGCAAAAAAATAAGAAAACACTTGTCGTCGATGTGGAAAAAAATTGGATTCTAGGTCATAAGTGTATAACCATTCATACAACTCATTGCAAAATTATAGATGGGAAAGAAGTGTAGGTTTATGCCAAAGAAGGTACATCCAACTCTGAATTGGATACAAACTTCCCTAAGGTATTAATAATGAAAATAACATGCCTCCAATAATCTTGTAAAGAAAAAGGTTCAGTGACGCCTAATAACGTGCCCCCACCATAAGCAAGAAACTCAATTACTTATTGATAAATACATTTTGATCCATTTGAGAAATAATGATCACAATAAGAATGAACAACTCTTATTTTGGGAAACAAAAACCCAAAAATACAGGACCTAATTTCTAAAAGGTTACAACTTACATGAACTATTAAGAATAGAGACATCACGATTTTAGTCGATTCAGGGAGTACACACAATCTGGTGGATATAAAAAGGGAAAATAATATTTTTTTTTCGTATATCCTGTGAAGAATCTCATGGTATCCACTGTCGATGATCGACATGTGTAAAAAGTAGGGAAATTCCATAAGATGCCTTTACAAATACAAGACTTAAATCTATAGCTCAATTGTTATGCTTTTCCACTCAAAGGAATAGATATGGTGTTAGGAGATGAATGGATCATGAAGTTAGGCACTTACGCTACCAGCTTACAAGAACAGTATATGGAATTCAGATGGAATGGAAATAATTACAAGTTGCATGGATTGAAGAGATCACTGCTCAGGAAAAAGGACTTACAACACAAAAGAGGTCCTAGTATATATCAAGATATGGGCATCAACCCAGATCACATGTCTCAAGACATTGCTTCAACACAAACCCAACATAAAGGTGATAATGACAAAACTAGCTTTAAGGACAAAGATCCCTTTAAACGGGGTGGCAATGTTACAAACATAAAGAATAAATAATGTAAATTAATAATCATTAACTAATAATCATTAAAATTAAATTTAAAAGGACACAAATTCTCTGAATAAGTGCTTAAAATTATAGAAATAAGTGGGCCATCAATTGTAAATATCAACATCATATCATTCGTATTCAATCATTATTTATATTCTTACTAAGCATGAACTTTTTTTAAATTAGAGTAAGTAAGTTTGTTTACTTCAAGTTATTTGGTTAAATGTTTTGTTGATTTCCTTGATTTCATGACCTCATCTTCAGCATCCATCTAAAAACATAAAAATAAAGTGTAATTAGTGTATCTACATTTGGTGGGCGTAATGCAAATTAAAATAGATAATATATACGGATGTGAATTGTAAAGAGTACCATGAAAAGAATTAAGTCTTGAATGATACACATTCTTTCAAAATCAAATCGCATGCCATCTATCAACAACTCTTATGTTGGATCCACTCTATACTTTGCTTCTTGCAAGTTTCATACCCATCACAAATCATAGATTTAATATAAAGTATTTGTGTTGTTCCATCAATTATAAAATGAGTTAAGTAAAACAACTTAGATACTTCCAAATTTCACAATTAAATTTTGATACACAAGCATTTACTCACAACCCATACTTAACCCAATGTGAATCAATTCTTCCAATAACTCTTCTTTGTAAGTTAGCACTTGTTTGAATGCATCCAAGGATAGTCTATGTAAAAAAATTAATATATAAATATCACAACCAGTATGCAATCTTAAGTTGTTATAAGGAAATCACAATTAGTCACAAACTTTGTTATCAACCATTTTTTTTCCTTGTTGTCATGTCTTATGTGTTGAATGGGTTCCATTTTGTTTTCTTTTCTACAACAAAACAATTGAAAAATAGTTTGTAATTATAATTAATTAATTATGTGTACATAATTGAAAAAATCAATTATTACATACATTTGAAGCACGTTGTTGTTGAGATGGTTCCTCCTGTGATAAAATTATGACCCCCTTTGACCATCTCCTTTTACACTATTTTGAACATTCCTACTGACAGATTTCGGATACCACCTCGTTCATCCTTTGGGATTTTCATAATCTTCTTGAAAAACTAAAATGACATTAAACTATTTTTATATTGATATGCAAAGAAAATATAACAGACTTAATATTGGTGAAGGAATACTTTGTAGTAGTATATACATTTTCTAGAAAAGCATGTTTAGTAATATTAATTTTTGAATGATTCTTTTTGTGTTAATATTTTAAAATTTGTTATACAAAAAAAGGATCTCTAAAAGAATAACGAGAACAACAGAACAAAAGAGAACACAAATATTTATCCTTGGAAACCATCGTGGGGAAGAAAACATAGCGAAAATTCCTCTATATAGACTTCAACCAAGTACAGTGTAAGACCCAATAACAAGACTAGAGTGCTTCCTCTCCTCCAGATGGATTGTCTCTTCTCTCTCTATCACAACCGCTTGGGTGTTCTGCTTGTCCAAATGAGGGAATCGCCTCTCCTATTTATACTAATCAGTTGAGAGGCCTAATAACCCAACTGGGTCGACTTCTCCTTGCTCTCAGGGTCGACTTTCCTTGGAAGACTCAAAAATACATTTTAATAATACTTCTGTGGGTACTACTGACCTGACTAACAATAGAGGTTTTACCTCAAGGCTTTACATGACAAAATACATCAATGACATCCCTAATCGAAGAAAAAACATCTCTGAAAGGGGTAATAACAATAATAATACAAAATATAATATATTATGTAGTTACATTTCTTTAACACTCCCTCTTAACAAGGAAGGTATTCTATAATACAACAACACTTATGTACAACTGACTGGTGAATCTATATGTCATAGGAATTTTTCACAATTATATCAACAACGTCAGGGATAATTTTAGGGGTGAAATTTAGCCCATGGGTTATTTTTCGATGTTTTTCTCAAAACAAAGATTCACCATTTTGCATTTTTTGAATCCCTGTTTCACCTAATTTTGATGGGGTAAAATTTTTTCACCCTAAAAATCGCTAAATTATTATATAAATGATATAAAATCCTTGGAAATTAAAATATTTTTTGAAAAATATCACCAAACATTTTATAGTTGGTGTTTTAAGAATTGGTAAATAAGTATGGTTCCTTAAAATCATCCCTGATCAACATCATCATCATCAGTGGAACATCATCATCACAGACATCTCTATCATCTGGTATTGTATCGAGCATCAACATCATCTTATAAATCATCTCTAGTATCATCTCGAGCATCATCTCGAGCATTATCTTGAGCATGATCATCTCTAGCATCATATTGAGCATCATCATCTCGAGCATCATCTTTTCAAACATTAACATCATATAGAGAATCAGCATCTCTGGCATCATGTCGAGCATCATCTCTTCAAGCATCGGTATCATGTCGAGCATCATCTCTGGTTTCATCTCAAGCCTCGTCATATATGGTACTGAATGCATGAACTCATCCACAAGTGAATGCAGGACCACTCTCCATAAGAGAGTACTATCATCCATGGTACCATCCTCAGTCGGTTAGTGCTAGGAACACTCTCATCAAGAGAGTGTTCTTGTCTGCAGGACCATCCTCAGAGAGGATATTGTCATCTACAACTGAATGCATATATCATCTGCAACTAAATGCAAGACCACTCAGCATATGAGAGTACTATCATCTGTAGGACCATCCTCATCCTGTTAGTGCTAGGAAAACTCTAACAAGAGAGTGTTCTTATCCACGGGACCATCCTTAGAGAGGATACCATTGTTTGCAACTAAATGCATATCTCATCTGTAGCTAAATATAGTACCACTCAACATATATCATCCTAGGGTCATCCTCATATTGTTAGTGCTAGGACCACTCTCACTATATTTGTATTTCCCATGGGATCATCCTACAAGTGAATTTAGGATCACTCTCCAGAGGAGAGTACTATCATCTGCAAGACCATCCTCATCTTGTAAGGGCTAGGACCACTCTCAACAAAAGAGAGTGTTCTTTTCCGGAAGACCATCCTATGAGTGAATGCAGGATCACTCTCCAGAGGACAGTACTATCATCTGCAGGACCATCCCCAACCTATAAGGGTTAGGAACACTCTCAACAAGAAAGAGTGTTCTTGTCTGCAAGACCATCCTCAAATAGGATACTATCATCCACAACTAAATGTTAGATCTCATCAACATCTATAGGCACACTGGTCTTTTTTTTTTGCACTGCCACATCATTGTCATCTCATCAATAGTAATATCATCACCACTCCCTCTTTCCAGGGAGGTCCTTTCAGACTACACCAATCTTGTCTCGAAAGTGTTCAAACTTTACACGAGACAAAGGCTTAGTCAACACATCAGCAACTCGTTCCTCTGTAGGAACATATTGGAGCTTTACAACTCTTTTATGCACCATATCCCATATGTAATGATACTTTATCTCTATATGCTTTGACTTATCATGAAACACTAGGTTCTATGTTAACCTGATGTAACTCTGGTTGTCACAATAGATCTCAGTTGCATCCATCTTGGTATCTAACAATCCCGCCAATAGTTTGTGAAGCCATACTTCTTCACTACAGGCTGAACATGTTGCAATGTACTCAGCCTCAACTATAATAAGGGGAACACTTGTTTACTTTCTACTAATCCATGAGATCACATCTGATCCCAAACTGAAACAACATCCTAAAGTGCTCTTTCTATCTTCATCACTTCCTGCACAATCCTAAATAGTATAACCACATAATATGAACTCGATTTCGGTTGTATATCCAATTCCACAATCCTATGTACCTTTCAGGTATCTCATCACATGTTTTGTTGCAACTAGATGAACATGTATGGACTCCACCGTATACTAACTCAAGGTGTTCACAGCAAAACATATATTCGGTCTTGTATTTTTCAAATACATCAGTGACAATAATTTGTTTGTATAATGTGACATATACTCTTTCTGAAGAGTCATCATTCAGTAGCTTCAGGTTTGTCACCATCGAAGTGTTAATTTATTTGCAATCTAACATCCCAAATCTCTTCAAAATTTCTATTATGTATTTTCCTTAGTTTAGGAAAATCTCATCAGGAATACTTCAAGACCTAGGAAATGTGTATTGTACCAAGGTATTTCATCTCAAATTATGTTACAAGTTTCTTCTTATATTCATTAATGAGCATCTCCTTCCCTATCAAAAATAGGTCATCTACATACAATAGTGATATCATGATTCCATCATCTTCAACCTTATATTAAAGGTTGGAATCAAATTTACTTTTGGTAAAGCCAAATTCATTAGGACTCCATCAATTCTTCCATACCATGCTCTGGGTGCTTGTTTTAACCCGTATAGAGCTTTCTTTAATATGCATACCTGTGTTTCTTTGTCGTAGGTTTCAAATCCTGGTGTCTGTTCAATATATACTTATTCTTCTATGACTCCATTTGAGAAAGTTGTTTTTACATCCATTTGATATAGATTCCATTTCATCTTGGCTTCCAAGGCAAGGATAGTTATGATAGAAGTATATATCTCTACTGGTGCAAAATTTTGTTCATAATCAATTCCTTCCTTTTGGGTAAATGCTCGTGTGAAAAATATTGCTTTAAACTTTTCAATACTTCCATCTGTTGATCCTTTGTCTTGAAAATCCATTTTGAAGAAACTACTGATTTGTCCTTTGTTCTTGGCACCACATCCCAAATATCATTCTTAATTATTGACCGGTGTTCTTTGATCATGGCCTGTATCCATTCCTTCTTCTTCAAAGCTTCTTCAAAACAAGTGGGTTCTTCATCAACAAGATTTCTCATTAGTGCCACATAGTTTGAATGGATTCTTTGTCTTTTGCGTCCTTTAGGTGCACCATATCTTTATGCTTCTTTGATTACATCACGAGCCCAAGTTGTTCTTTTTTTTACATCATCTTCTAGGGTGTTTCCATAATTCCTTGAGGTTATGCAAGGTCATGATCTTCTTGTATAGGATCTTCTTCAATAACGCTAACTAGTGTTATGATACCTTATGTGGGTCTAGGAGCCTCCTTCTCTTATTCAAGATCTTCATCTTCAAAGTTCTTTCTGGATTTGGTGAAGGCTGCATCTTCATCAAATGTAGCATATCTACTGATCTTGATCTAGAGGAATCCTGGAATATAGATTCTATAAGCTTTTGATTGTTCATTATATCCAACAAATATTCCCTTCTTTCCTGAAGGGTCCAACTTTGATCTTTTCTCTTTTTTAACATGTAGGTATACGAGACAACCAAATATCTTTAGGTGGATCACTTCGGGATTTTCACTATTGAACATTTCTTCTGGGGTTTTTTATCCAAGATCACTATGAGATATTATATTCTGGACATAGACTGTGGTTCTTACTGCTTCTTCCCATAAATGCATAGGCAGATCTTGATCATGGATCATTGCTATGACTGCTTCCATTATGGATCTATTCTTTCTTTTTGCTACTCCATTTTTTTGTGGATTATAGGTTGTGGTAAGATCCCTCTTAATCCCAACTTCCTTACAGAAGTCCTTGAATTCATTTGAAGTGAATTATCCACCATTATCTAGTATTAAGAGCTTGAACTTCTTTTTAGACAGATTATCCAGAAGCACCTTAAATTCCTTGAATTTCCCAAATACTTAATATTTTCCTTTTAAGAAGTATATCCAAGTCTTATGAGAGTAATAATCAACAAAGGAAACATAATATACATACCAACTTAAGGAATTTTCTGACATCAGTTCACACACATCTGAGTGTACAATTTCCAAGATCCCCTTTGCTTTGTTGTTACTGCCTTGAAATGGATTCTTGGTGTTCTTTCCTTGAGCACATCATTTACATACTCCTTCAAGGTTGATCTGGATCTCTGGTAGACCTGTGGCTACATTGATCACAATTGGTAATGATTTTTAGTTTACATGAGCAAGTATTCTATGTCATAGTTCACATGGAATGATGGTGTTGGCTATAAGAGTTGAATCTGTGTGTCCTTTCAATTTGTAGATTTATCCTTCTTCGACATTGATTATAGTAGAATCCTCTATTGTTTTCCCTTTCGGCCACATAAGTACTTCACCATTTACAAAAGAAACTCTAAACCATTTGTTATCTAGAGCTGATATGGAAAGAAGATTCTTCTTTAAACCTGGAACATATAATACTTTTTTCATCTTCATGAGATTTCTGGTTCTTAATTTGTAAGAGGCTTCTCCCATTCCTTTGATGGGGTACTGATAGTCATCTCCAAGTGGTACCTTATGAGAATAGTCTTATTGGGTAAGGCAAGAGGGTAAATCCTTATTTCCTGTCATATGTTTGGAATCGCCATTGTCTATGAACCCAGTGTCACTTCCATGAGTGATTGCACCTGTGAGACCTGAAATTAGCACATACTCTTCACTAGAGTCTTCATTTTTGTGGTCCTTTCCTTGTCTGATTCATTTTCTTCAGCTGCATGGGAATGGTACTTCTGGTTATTCTTTTCGAACTAATATTTATTAAGAGAACATTGTCTAGCAATGTGTCCCATCTTATGACATGAGTAACATTCAAAAGATGAATAATCCATTCTAGGTTTCTTGTTCTTCTTGAAGTCAGGTGATCTTCTGGGAGATGAACCTTGGCTCTTCCTTTTGATTCTTCCATTCTTGGTGTGTGTGTATAGAGCCTGATATTCATTGTCATTTAGCTTCTCTTCTCTTTTGATTAATCTTCCTTCTTCTTGTACACATTCTTCCCATAAATTTTTGAATTTGGTTAACCTTCTTCTAGCACATATTCCTCTAATGAAGGAATCCCATTCTCTAGGGAGACCATTCAGAGTGGTCATTACTACTTCTTCTTCTTCAACCATATCACCAATGGCTTCTAAATGTTCATTTATCTGAGATTCTCAAGAGAAATATGATTGTATGGTTTATGTCTTATGTATATCTTAAGGTCATTCTTATGTTGATATTCTTACCTTCAAACATATTAGTTATTTCATCAAACATTTCTTTAGGAGTATTCTTTGAAGATACCTGAGAGATCAATTGATCCTTGATAGAGTTGGTTATGATCCTTTTTACTTTGATCATATCCTTTTTTTGTTTGGCATTTTCCTCTTCTCCCTCTGGTTCCTTGACCTCTTCCTTGATAAAGCCATCTAGTTCATCTTCTTCAAGGATGAGCATGATTATGTACTTCCATGCTATGAAGTTCTCTGCTCCCTCAAGATTTTCATCAAGATTTGTATTGTTTGTCACCTTAAATTAAAGAGAACCTCAAATGTAAATATAGGATATAGTACTTACCAATTTGAGGACCTTGCCTGGAACCAGCTTCAAGATGACCTAGGATTCGGCTAGGAAACCCTAATTTTCCAACTGTGATCACTTGTAGATATGAGAGGAGGAAAATATGTACCTCCCCAAGGTGAGCTAGACAATTTCTTCCTTTTCTGGAATATGAGGATAGACCCTTGAAAAATAAGATGCCCTAGTTTCTCCTGGCATCAGTGGTAGGTCAAAAAGTGAAAATCGTCATAATGAAAAACTACTTCAACAAAAATGTGTGTCCTCCTATGGTGAGTTGAATTAACCTTATTTTCCAACTAATTTGTGGAGGGATGTATCCATAATAGTAAACCCTAGCTTGTTGGATTGTCGGATGAGCTGCTACACAATGTCTTATTTCATGCTAGATATGATACCATGTTAATAATTTAAAAGTTTTTATACCAAAAGAAAAGGATCTCTGAAAGAATAACAAGCACAGCAGAACAAAAGAGAACACAAAAATTTATCATGGGAAACCCTCGTGGGGGAAAAAACCTAGCAAAAATTCCTCTATATAGAATTCAACCAAGTAAATTGTAAGACCCAATAACAAGACTAGAACAACTACTTGAGTGTTATGCTTCTCCAAATGGACTGTCTCTTCCTCTCTCTAGTGCAACTACTTGAGTGTTATGCTTCTCCAAATGAGGGAAGTGCCTCTCCTATTTATACTAATCAAATGAGAGGCCTAATAACCCAACTGGGCCAACTTCTCCTTGCTACCACGACCGACTTGCCTTAGAAGACTCAAAAATACATTTTAATAATATTTTTGTGGGTACTACTAACCTGACTTACAACGAAGGTTTTACATGACCAAATACATCAATGACATCCCTAATCGGAGGAACAACATCTCCAGAAGGGGTAATAACAATAATAATACAAAATATAATATATTATGTAGTTACATTTCTTTAACAATTTTGTTTTTGTATGTTTTTTGCTATTGCAAGTCTGACAAGCCTCTTTGTCTATTGCTCTGGAAACACTTCATATAGTTTAGATATAACATGATTCTTGGAATCATTATATTGATTTATGTATTGTAAGTGGAGAGTACATATATATGTTATTTCACTATATTCCTCATTGTTTTATAAAAAAAATTCCCATTTCATTAACTTCCACCAACTCTCTAGATGAGCTAAGGACCAATTTATCATCATTTACACTGTTCCATAATTTTTTTTTTATGATGACATTCCCTTTTGTAATGTCTAACCTTGCAGAGAATTCAACATTTGTGAAATATATTGTTTGAAACATATTAGCAAATATTATTAAATACATTATTACTGAAAATTGAAAAAGAGATCATATTGATTACTTTTATATTCACCTTATTCATCCCTCTGCAACGTTTCCATCAAAGTTTTACGCTCTTCTGCACTTAGATTGCGAAGAATACTATCGAGCTTCCTATTTTTTTTGTTGTGCATGACACACATTAACCAATAAATATTAGTTAAACTTACATATAATTCAAACATATTAATTTTATACAAAAATTACAAAGAACATGTCTTCTTCATTTCTTTGAATGTGCTTCCATCGTGCCTATTAGAATTATTGTTCCTCAATCTTTGATCAACATTTTTTTATCAATAAACAAACTAAACGATTAAATAGAGAAGATATTTAATATATTATAAAAATAAATTGCATAAGTTCTAGCTAAAAAATTAGTCTTCCATATCGATGCAATTTATGAATAAAAACAGGTCGATGCATTTACATCATGTACACACCAGTGCATCATAGTTGAACGCACTAATAATGAAAAATAATTTAAAACTTTAAGACACTAGTTTTTCAGCGATATATTCCCTAAAACTTTTAAAAAATAATTTATAGTTGAATGGTGCACTTTTATTATAAGTGCATCAAGGTATTATACGAAAAGAATCTCACTAAAAATCATGAATTTTTTTTTTACAAAAACATGGTTTGGGATCCCATACAATAAGTGGTCCTATTGCATTTAGATTCCCAACACCTTACATATAGAACCACAAACCTTTAAATCTAAAATGCCTAAAAATAAAAACCCAAATTATGAAATATTAGAGGGAGTTACACTTTAATGTCAAATTGTTTAGCCACATAAAACAAAAGGGACTAACCAGAAAGAAAGGGTTCTAGCTTTGAAGGTACCTATGAAATATTTATTTTTTTAAACCTTAATAGGAACATAAATAAATCATTCATTGAGATCAATAGTAACAATTTACATACTTGAAATTTCTACTATACAAAGTTTTGTGTGATTCACCATACCTCACAAATTCTGATATTTAGAATAATATGGTCTCCAAAATCATCCTTGGTATGTCTCTCTTATAGAACTCTTCACTTGACATTATGGAAAAATAATAAAATAGTAATTGGGTTTTCTTTTATAAAACAATTTATCAAATTAGTTTTTTGAAAAAGAAATTCCCACACCTTTTTCAGCTCATGGGTAAAAAAACTCATGTATTGTTTTCCCAATTTTCCCATATCAGTGTGCTTATATATACAGGCTCACCAATGCGACCTAATAGACAATGCACCATTCACATACAACTTTGCACAATTTTTTCCTAAAAATTGTTGTGCCGGTATGATATGAGTGCACCAGTGTGTTAAATGTTATAAAGCACGCCAAAAGGGCATAAAATAGGAATATAAACTTGTGAAAAAAGTGTTTACATGTTGCAATCTATGGCCATCAATGTGCCTAAATTATATTGACACATCAATGCAATATAGTTTGCAAATAGAATCAGGTAGACATAAAATTGAAAAGTTTATAGGTATTTAAAAACCATAACTTCATATTGTGTTTTCCATCCACCATTGCATATGAGAGATAAGATTGTGCCAGTGTGTTATTATATAATATGTGCACTGATGGAAATAATATTGAAAAATGCATATTTAAAATATCTTCTATCAAATATAATGGATATTCTCGTTTGGATATATTTTTTCGAATGTTTAAGAACAATGTGGAATTTTTATATAACACCGATGCTTTTAGTTTTTCAAGACACATAAATGCACTTGTATTATTAAAGTCGAAGTAGTTAAAAAGATATATGAATGTACATTTTAACTTAAAATGGTGTATTATCTCAAATTCTCTTGTCGGATACAACCACATTAAATTCTCTTTTAGGATACAACCACAATACTTCATAGTATATATATATGTTGCTTAATAAACTCACCTTAATCTTAAAAAATGGTTTCAAAACTATATTGGAATAGATTGTGATATGGTTCTCAAAAATTATTTTAGGAATGTACACATATATTGTTTGTTGATTTGGCTCAAATGCAGGGAGAAAAAAATTATAATATCAAATGGCCAATTCTTCAAATTCCATATCATTCCATATTGTTCATAGTTCATTGATTTCTCCCTTTCCATTTACAGTAAGTTATCTAATTGAATTAATTGTATTTATCCATGTGAATTTGAATAACAATGTATTCAATTTTACAGGATCATGATTTGGGATTAAGTTCAAATGCATAAAATATTCCACCAATTGAAAAATGTCACAATCTCTTATCAGGAGCAAGATACCGCAAGCAGTGGGTCATTTGGGTGTGGAGGATGAGATGTGTTCAGTCTTCATAGTAAGGAATATGAGGAGGTGGTGGAGGAGATCATCATCGTTCAGATTGATAAGGAGGAGGAGGAGGAGGTGCAGAAGATCATGCTCGATAGGCTCGGTGAGGACAAGGAGGATCACCACCCTCGTGATTAGATGCAGTAGAGGAAGAATGACTATCATGGCCATCCCTCCTCCTAACTAGAAGGATGAATGCACCAACGATATGATGCATCAAATTCATCATATCGTGTGGAGAAATACTCCAAATCTCTACAAGATCAGGGTCTGACATGATTTCCTGAACATGTACACAGTGAAATCCCTATTGATCCAGCGATGTATATATTTGATCTACCAACTCCTAATGGAACCTATCATCTGGCCTACGTCACATTCCTAGTATCCACAACTGAGGAAATGCCTCAAGATCAACCATCTCCTCATCCGGTACGTAGGGAGGCCCCTCGGCAACATAAGTGTCAATATCTACAAATATAGTATGCAACAATAATTATACATTTTTCATTAAACAATTTAAATAAAGTGTTATAATAAATTGCATTTGCATTAAGATAATAAAATGAAAATAGATTAATTAAAACATAACGCTAATATTAATTATGGAATCTAGTAGCTTATATGGGGTGAAAATGATGATCATACATTCTCACCATCCCAACCCTGCATATGGACATGGCACAAAATCCAATGTTTGATCATCCTTGCTAGAAAGTAACTATAGTATCTTCAAGGTGATCCTACTTGGTAACTTCGGTTGGCCCCTCTTGGTCATCATCTCTCCCCACATGTGCATACGCACCTTGTTCATCGACCTAGGAGGGAGACATGCAAATGAAAACCTAGTGACTAGAAACCTCTCAAAAAACAAACAAAATAACTATGAAGAAAAAGGGAAGTTGACCCTCCCCTCAAATTATGTATAGCATCGATCAAGAGAAAAACAAAACTGCAACAAAAAAATGGAATACCACCTAATGCATCTAAGTCTCCACAGTAAATAATCTACATATATAATAGAGGGAAGATAATATACTCCCCATCAGCGGTGAAGTGAGATACTGTCATCACCAAAAGTGAGAGGCACATAACCTCCTCTACACCAAAAGAAGTTAACCACAGTTTTCCACCAAAAACCTAAAAATAAGTAGGGTAAGTGACCTTGTCACTAATATATCTCTAATATTAAGTGATCTGACTCTCTGGTACAATAATGGGTGGGACATCAGGGAACTAGGGATAATCCTCCCCTCTCATGGATAGCCCAGTGATGAAGTAGATGTCCTCCTTTATGGGTTGTAACAATAGATCAAGACCAACCAAAATGATTGTATACAATGATCCTAGTGGTAGAGAAACTACATAAACAATGTTGATCCTCAAGAGGGATTGGGTATGTGATGTAATCAGGAAATGGTACAATTCTATCTCCCTCTCTCTAGCCTCCCAACTCTCGCACAACGTTGTAGAGGCGCACCCACGATTACTGCTCCCACTACATCTTTCGTTGTTGGTGTCCCTAATTTACATATAACTTCCATTAGTCTCAAACACAGGGACACCCGTGTATATATAAAATATAAAAAAAATTATTAAATGATCATTTTATTGATTAATATCAAATAATATTTTTTCTCAAAATACATGAATTTAATGAGCAATGTTCCCACATGATTGTAAAGCATCGTGGCGATGTTTTATCGTATATAAAGTGCACCACAAAAGGTGCATCGACATAAAGCAACATGCATGGTGCTTTTTGTATATATAGCGAACAGTGGACATTGTGCTATAATAATATAAATGCACCAAATACACAAATCAAATATACAAACATTACAATATATCATTACTTCGACCTCCGGTGCATTAGAAACTACATAAAATGTTAATGATGTGCCAAGGTGACCATAACACACCATCATGTAGAAAATTATTTTAACAGTAAATATAAACTGTGTGCTTCTAACGTAGCGCATCAGTGCATTGTGAGATTATGAGAAACGATGACGATGTGTGTGTGAAACTAAAAAATGCCACACTTTTTATGAAATATTTCATATTGGTTTGTCCCACATTTGGGAGCACCAAGTGCATAACAAATATGTGTCCACACCATTAACGATGTGCACAATTGTTTAGAGTGCAACATAATTAGAATGTATATGTGTGAAAATACCACAAAATGTGGTGAAAAATAATATTTCAAAGGTCATTATGTTGTATATGCTAAACATAAGAGTACCTACCAAACAGTGCAGATGTATTATTACGACGCACCAGATTATCTAATGAAAAATTAAATTGTTTTTCATTAGTGCTCTTCATGATGCTTCTAGCAATCTAGAAAACACTAGCTACACAGTTCTCTAAGTGTCTATAAGCACCAATGCATTAGTATATCTTACCACATCGCTAGCAAAGCTCCATGGGCTATGAAACATACAAGAAAGGTATGTTGTGAAAATGTTTTATTTAGTTATAGTAGTGAGTTAGTAAACCTATAATGCATCGCAAATGTGGTGTGCTATAGTTTAATAATGCACCGCTACCGATGCACCCTGTAAATTTTCATGGAGCATCAGATTGGATGGTGTGAGCCCAATAGCTCAATCTCATTGCATAGAATTTTAATTTTTTTTTAATTAAAATGTGCAAAATTAAGGTGAATTTCAAGTTTTTATCTACTAAAACTTTAAATTAGAAGGCAATGAAGAAATTACCTGGACATTTGTACGACAGGGAGTCGCGGTTTCCACATAGACCAAAAAAAAAACTTTTACACCATTTGGGGAAATTCCATTTGAAGCCACGTAGGAAGCAACTAACGAAAGAAATCCAACCATGGGGAGCGCCAATGGCAAGGTGTTTCAAGGAGTCAATAGTAGCATTGGTGCTTAGGTGGTGTACAAAACTATGGGATGGTAAAACTGCTCCATCCTATAATTTTTTGTATTTTACCATGTTGTAGTACGCCCGATAAATAGTCGCATTGGTGCATTTATTTGAGTTGACCACACCATTAATGAATAAAAAAAAATTAGTCCCACAATTATTTTATTTCAACCTAACCTCGTATGTGCTATTATGCAACACATCAATGCATAGAGAGAGAGATAGAGAGAGAGAGAGAGAGAGAGAGAGAGAGAGAGAGATGCAATGTTAATGAATAGAAAATTGCTAAGAAAATCATATGGTTTTTTTAAGTTTACCCTACTTCAGTGCTCGAAATTACATGATGCACCGATGCATTGGGAAGATAAAAATGCACTATGAATGAATATAAAAATATAAAACATAGTTTTCCATCTGGAATTTTTTTTAATGTTAACCTACACCAATGCATAATATATAATGCATCGGTATGATTTAGGAATATAAATGCACCATTAGTAAATAGAAAATATAAAAAACAGTTTTCCAACCATCTTTTTTTCTAATTTCATCATGCTTCAACATTCCCAATTACACGAGGCACTAGTGTGGTTCAAATATCTAAACACGCCATTAATAAATCTAAAAAATAAAATAAAATTGTGTCCAACAATTACCCATTGTCGGTGCTCTAAATTAAAAGACGCACCAGTGTGTTATGTTATATAGAACACACCATACATTTGTTTTCTTTTTAACATATTTTTTTTCAGGTGGGGGGGTTGCATTTTTTGTTGAAAGTGGTACATGAATTATATGGACACACTAATGTGTCTGGTTGTTTTAAACACACCAATTATTGTTGCGGTAGAAATAGTAAATAAATACCCCCATTAAATGAGGATTTTCAATATTGGTGCGTGTTGTTTTTCGTATTGTTTTTGTATGCACTAGTGTGTCTACACTATGTTTGCACCAATGAAGTTTGCATGTATAAAATCACCATATAAAAAAATTCTCTGAAGCCTCCACCCGCTCACCTCTAAAGCAACCTCCGTTATAAATGGCTAGTTGGGCTCCTTTTAGAAAAGGGTCCACAAAACCCTCCACCAAAGGGTATTTTCCTTGTGGTATCAAAAGAAATTAAATTTAATACAACATTCAGGGAAGTTTGTCTCCTATCTTCTAGTGTTTTTGGTATATACATTAGCAATTCAAATACTTGTTTGGAATAATTAGGTTGTATCAACATGAGTATACACGGCATAGTCATCATATTTCTTCTCTACATAGATTATATTGTTGTCATGGTGAGGAGACTCTATGATCTCTACAAGCAACTCAAAACTCCCCAGGATTCTTTCTCTAGTATGGGTATGAATGATTAATACTAACAAAACAAATATGTGCCCACACCATTAACTATGTGCACATTTGTTTAGAGTGCACCATAATCAGTGTGGCTATGTGTGAAAAATACCAAACAATGCGATGAAAAATAATATTTCAAAGGACATTCCATTGTGTATGATAAACACAAGAGCACAAATGAAACATGCAGACTTATTATTACAATGCACCAGTATATGTGGTGAAAAATTAAATTGTTTTTAGTGAGTGCTCTCCATGATGTGTCTAGAGATCTAGAAAACATTGGTTACATGGTGATCTAGGTGTCTATCAACACCAGTGCATTAGTATATCTTACTGCACCGCTAATGGTGCTCCATGGGTTGTGAAACATACAAGAAAGGTATGTTGTGAAAATGCTTTATTTAGTTATAGTAGTGCATTAGTGCATTAGTAAACCTATAATGCATCGTCAATGTGGTGCCCTATAGTTTAATAATGCACGACTACCGATGCACCCTGTAAATTTTCACGGAGCATCATATTGGGTGGTGCGATTCCAACAGCTCAAACTCACTCCATAGAATTTTTATTTTTTTAATTAATGTGCAAAATTAAGGTGAATTTCAAATTGCTATCTGCTAAAAATTTAAATTAGAAGGTTATGAATAAATTACCTAGACATTTCTGCGACAAGGAGGCAGGGTTTCCCCGTAGAAAGCAACTAACGGGAGAAATCCAACCACAGGGAGTGCCAATGGCAGGGCATTTCAAGGAGTCAATAGTAACACTAGTGCTTAGGTGGTGTACAACACTAGAGGATGGAAAATGGTTTCTTCATCCTGTAATTCTTTTTTTATTTTACCCTATTGTAGTGCACCTGATAATTAGCCACACCGATGCATTTATGTGAACTAACCACACCATTAACAAATATTAAAAAAAAACCGGCCCACAAGTTTTGTGTTTCAACCTAAACCTGAGCATGCTATTATGCAACACATTGGTGCATTTAATATATATATAAATGCACTGTCAATGAATAGAAAATTATTAAAAACAATCATATGGTTTTTTTAAGTTTGCCCTACTTTAGTACTCGAAATTATATGATGCACCAATGCATTGGGAAGATAAAAATGCACTATAAATGAATATAACAATATAAAAACTAGTTTTCCATATGGAAATTTTTTTAATGTTACCCTGCACCAATGAATAATATTAAATAACACATCAGTGTGTTTTAGGAATATAAATGCATAGTTAGTGAATATAAAATATAAAAAACAGTTTTCCAACCATTTTTTTAATTTCATCGTGCTTCGGCATTCCAAATTACACAGTTTACCAGTGTGGTTCAAATCTTTAAGCACGCCATTAATGGGTCTATAAAAATCAAATAAAATTTTGTCCAACATTTTTTTCAATATTACCCATTGTCGGTGCTCTAATTAAAAGACGCATCGGTGTGTTATGTTATATAGAACACACCGTAATTATGTTTTCTTTTTAACACATTTTTTTCAAGCAAGGGGTTTGCATTTTTTGTTCAAAGTGGTGCATGAATTATATGGACGCACCAATGTGTCCAATTATTTTAAACACGCCAGTTGTTGTTGGTAGACATAGTAAAGAAATATCCCCCCATTAAAGGAGGATTTTCGATATTGGTGTGTATAGTTTTTGTATGCACTAATGTGTCTTTAGTAAGTATGCACTGGTGAAGTTTGTACGTATAAAAGCACCATATAAAAACATTCACTAAAATCTCCACCTACTCCTCTCCACTAGCAACCTCCATTATAAATTGCTATTTGGTCTCTTTTTAGAAAAGGATCCACAAAAACCTCCTCTAAAGAGTGTTTTCCTTGGAGTGTCAGAAGAAATTAATAGTAATACAAGAGTCAAGTAAGTGTGTCCCCTACCTATCTGCGAGATGTAGAACAGTTGGTGGCGGGGTATGGTTAAGATGCCCCCTAAGTTGAAAGGTCGTCGGTTCTAATACCGTCGGATACCAAAAAATCCAACCATGTTAAGGGTTGGTGCGGTCCAGGCCGGGTGCGATCCCCGAGTGATTTTGACGGCTTAGATGCCCCTGGTTCGTGGTTTCTTAGCCATTGGCAACCTTGCTAGCCAGGGGGGTTCCACCATTTTGCCAACAAAAAAAAAAGGTGTGTCCCCTACCTCCTATTGTTTTTGGTATATACATTGGAAATTCAAAAGGTTGTTTGGAAGAATTAGGTTGTATCAACAAGAGCCTAGTAAGTATAGTCATCACATTTGTTCTCTACGCAGACTATATTGCTCTCATGGTGAGGAGTCTCTATGATCTCTACAAGCAACTCAAAAATGCTAAGGATTCTTTCTCTATTACAAGTATGATTATTAACACTAACAAAACAAAGGTTATGATAATCAAATAAAAAAATGTCACTTATGCTAATTTAATCATGTGTGACAACAATAGCTTGGAGGAAGAGACTTCAAACAAAAACCTTGGAATCAAGCTTCATCACAAGCTTAATTGGTACTATAGCATTGAGAAAAGGATTAAAGGAGGATGGAACTCTTATTATTGACTTGAAAACAGTTGTAAATCAACAAAACTTTGGCTTTGGGATAAGAAGAAACCGTATTAGAGGAAATTTGGGGTCTAAAATGGGCCTCCTAAAGAAAATAATAAAAAAATGCCGCATCACACTACAAATATGCCATGTCAGAGTAAATCTAATGAAAATCTAATGAAAGTCAACCTAAATTGTCTCATTAATGGTAGTTAACAACTATATTGAGTTAATGTAAAGTTAAGAGATATTAATTAAAAATATTAATGAAATATTTAGATTCTTGTGCACACATAATAAATGATAGGAAACTTTTGAATTTTATATTATTATTTTTTTAAATGAATATACCACTACTTTTTATATATTTAATAAATGTAAAACTCAAATATATTCATTTATAATGAAAAATATAATTATAATAGTATTAAAAAATTAAAAAAATCACTATTATTTTTTAATATAAATTTTATATTAATTCATATAAAAAATATTACATCATATAAAATAAAAAACAATAAATTATGTATATTCATATTATTTTTTATATTAATATAAAATAAAATTGTGGTTTAACGGGTAGGTAGGTAAGAGAGAAAAAAAGTAAAATCAAATTTTATTATAATTTTAGTAACATTAAAAATAGTTTTTATTTTTTATTTTGTTAGTGTTTAAAATGTTTCAGTTATTTTTGGATGTAATAATTAAATATATTTATTTTTGAAATATTATTAAATAATATTAAAAATACTAAATATCTTTTATTTAGTATTTCAAGATAAGTCTATTTAAAATTAAATATTATTTAGTTTTCTTTTTAAAAAATTGATTAATAAATGTTTTTAGTATTTCAAAATGCTTACACTACAATTTTAATTAATGCGAAGGTTATGTTTTAGAGGAGTTGGAAGTAGTGATCAAATAAAATATTCTATATTTATTAGTTAAAGTTTATTTATCTTATTTCGAGGTGATCTTTTCAAGAACTTAACCAAGGTGAGGTTGATATGGAGTTAGCTATTGTCAAATAAAAATATGACACATAAGCATTATGTGTCCAACTCAACCATAATGGTTGACCAAAGATATTGAAATTCTATTGGTTTAAAAATTCAACTCAATCTAGCTCATCCATGGCACAGTTTTTTGTAAGGCTCATTTTAGACCCCAAATTTCCTCTAATTAGTACCGTTCGAGACTCTCGCCACTCATGTTATCCTAAATGGATGTGAAGTTTGGGGCTACAACATCTATATAGAATCGTGGAGACAAAGAAAGAAAATCCAAAATCATTTTATAACATATAATCTCAAAAATAAAGGCAATACACCCTGTCATATCCTCCCCATAGAAGCGAGTATCTTTCACATTAGAGCATGGCTATGACTAGGTACCTAATGTGCAAGAACAAGATAAACATCATGGAAGACAAGAGGATCCCTAGAAAAAATTCAAACTCCAGCCAAAACCACATGTATCTTAAGTGAGGTTGGCATAAAGATGTGAGTCTTGGCTAAATCATTTGGGAGTCGAGGAAGAGGTCACTCTACAACATAGTGTTGATATTAAAAGTATTATTACATCTAAATTTGATGAAAAGTTGTGGTGAGATAAAGAATTACAGGATAAGAAAAAATTAGGTTACTATAAGGAGGTGATCAACCATAATCTAGAATATTAAAAGCATTTCTTTGGTTTAAGTATTATAAAGAAGAAAATCAACAATGCTAAAATAAGGACAAATTTTCATGAGCTCCAGAGTGAAATAGGATGTATGATGATCGTGAGATGAAAATTCTTTCTTCTTTGTGACATTAAAAGGGTCAAGGATAAAAAATTATTTCTCTTGAAATGTCATGTATACACTCACATTAAATTGCATTTTGAAAACATTTGCTACAATATTGACCTTAACTTTTTTTAGTTGTTATAATTATAATGATTTGGGAAGGCTTCTCTTAAAACTTTTTTAACACAAAAATAAATTTTAAAGAAAATTAAATGATTTATTATTTTAATAAACAAAAATTAGTTTCAATAAATATTAATAAACCTCATCATCATTTTTTTTAATTATTTTATTTTATTAAAATATATATTATCATATAAAAATATTAGAACCATTTCAAGAGATTTTAATGTTGCAAGAGAGAATAATGTTAAGAGTTTTTTAACTTAATGGAAATATGTGAAAAGGATAAATATCAATAATCATTTTTAAATACATATTATATTTTACCTTTGAGAAACATACCTAGAAATGAAAAGCAATGTATACATAATTAATTAACGAATTAACGTATGTATGTATTTGGTGTCTATTCAAAGTGAACATGTTGGAAAGATTAAAACATCCAAGTGGGCCTATAGCTCAGTGGTAGAGCATTTGACTGCAGATCAAGAGGTCACCGGTTCGAACCCGGTTGGGCCCTCCATTAAAAAAATACTTTACTGTTTTGCAAAATGATATACAGAAACACGGTAGCACGCCCAGAATCGATTTCAAGATAGAACAATTTTTATCATTTCAGTCGCCACACTTGTCAATTTCTTAATTCATATAAAAATATTATGCAGTTAACAGAAATAAAACGAGGTGAGAAGATTTGTTCTTACAATTAAAATAATAGAAAATGAAGTGGGAAGAGTAATTCTGGTTCGTGAATTTTTAGTATTTCGTGCAGCGTTGTCTCTCACTCCATAGCTGTACATATAGAGTTAAATGAGTTGATACAGGGCTGAATTTTACATGTAATGCAATATTCAATAGATAGGGAGTTACATGTGAAATTGTTGGCTTTGCTATAGGTTAAGAATCAATATGGAGCAATCTAATGGAGTTGTTTAACTATTAGACTTTTTGGACTTATTTTGATGATATATTTAATTTTTATGAATTGAATTAATTATATACAATATTAATGGAATAGAATGTGGCATGTAATTATATTTCCAACGAGGTGCAATCAAGGGTAGATATCATCAAATTAAGGGTAAATGTCATCAAATAAGGGGTTCACCATGAAATAAAAACAGACTAAACATCATATGCTCAACTGACTTTTGTTAAACAATAGAAGAGAGTAGATATCATATGCTCAAATGACTGTTGCTTCATTCTATTTAGATATAGACTCAATGGTACAAAGAGATGGTCAAAAGAAGAGCTCAAGAAAGAACATACTCCTAGGATGAATTTGCCATTGATTTAAGGGTTTAATATGAAAACATATAGATCAAGGACTATTTTAATCAATGAAACATGCTACTCTAGATGTGTTCGGTTATGGAATATGGTGTGTGATGTCGACAACTAACCACGTGATTCACCAAGTTAGACAAGTAGTTTCTAGAATTGTATATTAGAAGTTTGCATGATGTTATTCAACAAGAGGTTAAAATTCAAGAACCTAAAACCATGAAGAAAGCCATCTAAATGGATAAAAGCATTGAATCAAAACTCTCTCCTTGCATTAATTTTTTCAAGGAACTTCATCAACATATCGAAAAAATAGTACACCCATCACTATTACATCAACACAAATGACTCATCTCAACATGCAATAGCAGTATAACAATGAGCCAAGTGCCTATGATACTTCTATGATAACAAGTGGTCCAAAGATCACAAATGTGGGTAAAAGCATTGCATGGTTATTGAAAATACTATCAATGAGGATCTTGAAGAAGTTAAAGACATAATAATGAAAGATGAACTTTGAGAACAATCAATAAGATAAACCATAGACACCATATCACTAAATTCCCTAGAATGTCTCAACACTTATCAAACACTCTAAATTCAAGGTTATACTAACAAGACAAAGGTGGTTGTGTTGATTAACTCAAGGAGTACTCTTAACTTCATTAAATGAGAAATTGACAACACAAGTAAATTGCAATTCTTACCTTGTTTTCAACTTCCAGGCCATAATAGTTAATTGGAATGCAATTTGATATGGAGGTAGGCGTCACAACATTAAGCTCTTTATCAATGGCATATTTTGAGTTCGTTGGTGTTATCCATTCCCCTATGAGGCATATAGATGGTATTGGGTGTAAAATGACTCCAACGATTATGAACTTTTTCATGAACTACAAGAAATACTCCTTGGTTTTTCCTTGGAGGTTAACACTCATATCCTTCAAAGCCAAAAAAATCCCCCTAATCCCTATCATTACCTCCTATCAATAGGAAAAAATTCTCAAGAAAGGGGAACTAGGTTTAGCTCAACTTTATTCCCTAGAACTACATGAGGAGGCTCAAGTGATTCCAAAAATGTTACCATATGTTTGTAATCAACATGAGAAAGTATTTAAGAAGAAACATTGGGGACTTCATCCAATAAAAGAGCATGAACATGCTCTTGAATTAATGGTAGGTAGTCATCCAACCAATTTCAAAGTTTATTATGTCCATAAGCCAAGAAGTGTGAAGTAAAGAAAATTGTTGAGGATATACTAGAGGAGAAATCCTACATCCCAACAAGAGTGCATTATCTTCTCCAATGATCTTAGTCAGAAGAAAGATGAATCTTGCAAGATGTGCTCGTGACTATACCAAGACTCAACAAAATTACACTCAAAGATAAATGTATCATTCTAGTTGTCAATGAATTACACGATTTGATTTATTTTACAAATCTTGATCTTTTCTCATGATATCATTAGATTTAGCATAAAGAAGAATATGTTCCTATAAAAATTTTGGAACTCATGAAGGTCAGTATGAATTCTTGGTGATCATTTAGCCTTGTTAATGCTCCATTAACATTCCAAAGCCTCATGAATTCTATTTTCATCCCTTACTCATAAAATTTGTTTTAGTTTTCTTTGATGGCATTAAGATTTATAAAAAAACATGGGAAGATCATTATAGACATGTGGATAAGATACTATAGATTCCTAAATATGACTAACTTTATGACAAGAAATCCAAGTGCTCTTTTGGGGCAGAAGAAGTTGGGTACCTAGGCCATCTTCTATCACATGAAGGAATCAAGGTAGATCAAGGTAAATAAAAGCAATTGTATATCCATGTTTTGAACTTTGTATTGAATTGAATCAAATTGTGTAAATGATGTAAATATGCTAGTATAAATTCAAATTGTGGAGCTCAAGGCCAATACCTAACTAGTTGAATATCTAGGCATGTAATTTTTATAATATGATTTCTATAAAAAATGAGGTAGTCTTTCCATGGTACTCTTAATATATGTAAATATTATTTTGAAAACTAATATGAGGTCCAAGGTCAGTTGCAAAAAACCATGAGGGGTTGTGAGCCCACTAGAGGGGAAACAAAAAAGGGGATCCAAGCTAAGGATAACTAATAATCCTAAGCTTCCTAAGTTTCCCAAGTCAATTGTTATAGCATTATCAAGCCCATCAATACTAAGAATTGCTTGTATCCCTTTGAGCCATCTAAAGTAGTGAGGTTCCTTTTTTTTTAAGTATTGCTCGACCCCCACATGTTTCCCTTTAGAAACATGCATGGGTATTACACAAAATGCAAAATATATAAAAGAGTGCATTAAGTGCACTCTCCAGAGCAGTTTTTCCATTGTCCAAACACCTGGACATGGTTAGGACCTATACCAACCACCTTAACTATTCTCTTCAAGTATAAATGAAGGCCTTGAGGTTATTAAGGGGTACCTCATGATCATTATGCCCTCATTCGAGAGGAATTATGCATCATATGCTCAAGGATTTTACATCCCTTTTATAGTTAGAAAACTCATGTTTCTAATTTCTTACCTTCACAAGGTTGATTTATGATTCTAATTCTCTGAATTATCCTTTCCCTTTGAATTGGAGAAGCGGTTGAAGATTTGTTGTTTCCCAACATCCCAACCTAGAGGAACCCAAGGTTTGGTGAAGGACGTATCATAGTGAAGTATAATGTATATTTTTTGTACTTTACCTTGTTACATCTTATACATAGAAGATATATCCCCCTCCCCCCACCTTCCCCATCACAAACAATCATTTTTTAATATTACATCCATTCACTTGTGCTTTTGGTAGAGGATTAATATTGGCTTGAAAGTTAGTTATTTCAATAGTTATGATTTCGGCACTCTTGTTAATTATTGCAATTATGAGTTAAAGGGTTTGAGAAATGTATTTCTTGTTATCTTTTGTGCATATTTCAAGTGGGAGTGATTGGAACAAAGGATAGAGCTTGGATTAGTGGAATTGGTTAGAAGGATAGTCATCTAGCCCAAGGTACCTTTCTATCATTCCTTCCCGCTAAATTCTCAATTCAACTATCTACATAGAAAATTAGAGTTTGTTATCTTTGACCTAATATGTTGGTGACATGACCCTAGTCATTTAGGATAAATTTACTAAAACAAAAGTGGTAACTTTGCTTCATGAAACTCATGGGGACCCACACATTTCCTTAAACGAAGGCCTGGGGTCAACCAAGTGCTAAAAAATATATATGTTTTTTGTAGATTTGGGTTAATCATGTCTATTAGGATATAAGTCTTTCTTAGATTTTCCAAATTCTTATTTTTTAGCCTTCAAAATCACCATTTAGTGGTTTTTTCAATTTTCCTTTAAGGAAAAGAAAAAATTGAATATTGCTTTAAAATCGTAGTTTCTTCCGATTCATTTGGGATCTCTTAGGAAATTTGATGCCCTTGGGAGTTTTTGCATTTAAAGGAAAAGATTTGATTTCTTTAATTGGATTTCTCTCATGCAAATAAAAAAGAATTGCTCACTTTAGTTACTGTCGTTTTTCAAGAAATTGCATTTCATTTAAGGTTTGAAGGATTATGTTTACTTCTGTGCTTTTTGTAAGTTGTTTATATTCAAAAACCTCTTTTAAATTTAAAGCAATGTTTTCATTTGCAAGACTTCTCTTTTTCTATATTTTTCTCACTTCCACATCCCTCTAAGTAACATATAAGCAACGTAACTAAAGTGAACTGGGCTTGTTTTCCATTAATAGAAAACCTATAGTAGTATAGTTTCTAGGGCCTTGGTTGTAGTATTGGAAAGGTAGGAATTGACTAGTTAAGTGTAAAATCCATTAGTATAAATTGAAACTTGTCGAAAATCCATGCCTCACACCCACGTCAAGCAAAAGGTCAAGTTTGAGTAAGTGATCAAGACTATCTCCCTCCTGCTTTCTTAGAGATTGACCTATTTGCCCGACCATTTGCACCGATCAGACGACCGACAACGTCGGATGTGACCGCTCACGCGAGCCAGGTCGTCCGATCGGTGAAAATGGTCGGTTAAGTAGTTTACTCCCTTTCTTAGTGGGCTATGCATGTACAAAAAGAAAACGAGGTCATAAGATTTGTTCTTACAATTAAAATAATAGAAAATGAAGTGGGAACTTGGGAAGAGTAATTTTGGTTCGTTATTTTTAGAGTTAAATGAGTTGACACATGGCTGAATGTTAAATGTAATGCAATATTCAATATATAGGGAGTTACATGTATTTCTATCTTTATTTATTTAAGGAGTTGCATGTTTTTTATGTTTTTATTCGACGATATCATTAGGCTCTTGTTTTTATGGTCGCTTCGGTATAGGATTAAGATTTAATGTGAAGCTTCACTTCGGCATAGGATTAAGAGTCGTGAAGCAACTTGATGGAGTTGTGAGTTCTCTAACTATTAGATTTTTGGGAATTATTTTTAATTACTTTATTATTTAAATATGTTTTTATATTAGGTTTTTGTTTTAATAGTCGTTTGGGTATAGTATTAAAATTTATGTGAAACTGTTCAGTATAAGATTAAGAGTCAATATGAAGCAATTTATGGAGTTGTCTAACCATTAGATTTTTTGGACTTATTTTGATAATATATTGATTTTTTTTATGGATTGAGCTAATTACACACAATATCAATGGAATCGAATGTGGCATGTAACCATATTTCTCAATGAGGTGCAATCAAGAGTAGATATCATCAAATAAAAAGTAAATGGCATCAAACAAAGAGTTAAACATGAAATAAAAAAGACTAAATATCATATGCTCAACTGACTTTAATTAAACATGAAATAAAGGAGAGTAGATATCATATGCTCAAATGACCGTTGCTTCATTCTATTTAGATATAGACTCAATGGTACAAAGAGATGGTCAAAAGAAGAGCTCAAGAAAGGACACAATCCTAGGATGAATTTGTCATTGATTTAAGGGTTTAATATGAAAACATATAGATCAAGGACTATTTTAATCAATGACACATGCTACTCTAGATGTGTTCGGTTATGGAATATAGTGTGTGAAGTCGACAACTAACCACATGATTCACCAAGTTGGACAAGAAGTAGTTTCTAGAATTGTATATTAGAATTTTGCATGACGTTATTCAACAAGAGGTTAAAATTCAAGAACCTAAAACCCTGAAGGAAGCCATCTAAATGGATAAAAGCATTGAATCAAAACTCCCTCCTTGCATTAATTTTTTCAAGGAACTTCATCAACATAGCGAAAAAATGGTACACCCATCACTATTACATCAACACAAATGACTCATCTCAACCTGCAACAAGCAGTAGAACAATGAGCCAAGTGCCTATGCTACTTCTATGATAACAAGTGGTCCATATATCACAAATGTGGGTAAAAACAATGTTTGGTTGTTGAAAATACTATCAATGAGGATATTGAAGAAGTCAAAGACATAAAAATGAAAGATGAACTTTGAGAACAATCAATAAAAGAAACCATAGACACCATATCACTAAATTCCCTAACATGTACCAACACTTAATTTCATTAAATGAGAAATTGACAACATAAGTAAATTGCTTTGCTTACCTTGTTTCCAACTTTCAATCCATAATAGTGAATTGGACTGCAATTTGACATGGAGGTAAGCATCACAACATTAAGCTCTTTATCATTGACATATTTTGAGTTCTTTGGCGTTATCCATTCCCCTAGGAGCAAGAGAGATGGTATTGGGTGTAAAATGTCTCCAACGATTAGGAACTTTTTCAATGAACTACAAGAAATACTCCTTCATTTTTCCTTGGAGGTTAACACCAATCTCCTCCAAAGCCAAAATTCCCCCTAAGCCCTATCATTACCTCCTATCAATTGGAAAAAAATCTCAAGAAGGGGGAACTAGGTTTAGATCAACTTTATTCCATAGAACTACATGAGGAGGGTCAAGTGATTCCCAAAAAGTTACCAAATGTTTGTAATCAACATGAGAAGGTAACCATAGAACTCCTTGATTAGGAAGGTAATTAAGAAGATACCTTGGGGACTTCATCCAATCAAAGAGCATGAAAATGCTCTTGAATTAATTATAGGTAGTCATCCAACCAATTTCAAAGTGTATTATGTCCATATGCCAAGACAGTATGAAGTAAATAAATTTGTTGAGGATATACTAGAGGAGAAATCCTACATCCCAACAAGAGTGTGCTATCTTCTCCGATGATCTTAGTCAGAAGAAAAATGAATCTTGCAAGATGTGCTCATACTATACCAGGACTCAACAAAATTGCACTCAAATATAAATTTATCATTCGAATTGTCGATGAATTACACGATTTTATTTATTTTACAAATATTGATCTTTTCTCATGATATCATTATTGCATCGAAGAGGCGCATTCTACATCCTAGTAAGGGAGAGATGTGTAACTCCTTCTGCGCACAACCTAGAGATGACACATGTCCTTTATAAAATAAAAAATAAAAAAATAGTATTAATTGCTCCAAAGAGGCGCATTCTGTAGCCTAGTAAGGGAGAGATGTGTAACTCTTTCCGTGCTCATCCTAAACTTAACACGTGTCCTTTATAAAATATATATATATATATATATATTATTAAAATTAACATGTCGGCTCAAATTAAATTTAAATTATTTATAACTGCATATATATATATATATAACTAACCTCACAAATTAAATAATTTAAACCCATAAACATTGCATTACACATGTTCTCAACATTTCTACTTTAAAAATAGATTTGCATGTGGAAAGATTGGATCCCTCTCGACACTTGATAGATCCCATTTAGATGGATCTATGCTAGTTAGATTTAGCATAAAGGATAATATGTTCCTAGAAAAATTTTGGAACCCATGAAGGTCACTATGAATTCTTGGTGATGCTATTTAGGATTGCTAATGCTCCATCAACATTCCAAAGCCTCATGAATTACATTTTCAATCCTTTACTCATAAAATTTGTTTAAGTTTTCTTTGATGGCATTTATATGTACAAAAAAATATGGGAAGATCATTATAGACATGTGGATAAGATATTGTAGATGCAAAACTAACTTTATGACAAGAATCCAAGTGTTCTTTTGGGGCAGAAGAAGTTGAGTACCTAGGCCATGTTCTATCACATGAAGGAATCAAGGTAGATCAAGGTAAATAAAAGCAATTGTAATATCCATGTTTTGATCTTTGTATTGTATTGAATAAAATTGTTTAAATGATGTAAATATGCTAGCATGAATTCTTATTGTGGCACTCAAGTCCAAGACCTAACTAGTTGAATATCTAGGCATGTATTTTTTATAATATGATTTCTATAAAAAAAAATGAGGTAGTCTTGCCATGGTACTCTTAATATATGTAAGTATTATTTTGAAAACTAATATGAGGTCCAAGGACAGTTGAAAAAAAAAATGAGAGGGGTTGTGAGCCCTCTAGAGGGGAAAAGAAAAAGGAGATCTAAGCTAAGGATAACTAATAATCTTAAGCTTCCTAAGTTTCCCAAGGCAATTGTTATAGCATTATCAGGCCCATCAATACTAATAATTGTGTGTATCCCTTTAAGCCATCTAAATTAGTCACGGTTCCTTTAAAAAAAGTATTGCTCAACCCCCACATGTTTCGCTTCAGCAACATGCATGTGAATTGCAACAAATGAAAAATATGTAAAAGAGTGCATTAATTGCACTATCCTAGGTAGTTTTTCCATTGTACAAACGCTTGGACATGGTTAGGACCTATACTAACCACCTTAACTATTCTCTTCAAGTATAAATGAATGCCTTAAGGTTAATAAGGGGCACCTCATGATCGTTATGCCCTCATTCTAGAGAAATTATGGATCATATGCTCAAGGATTTTACATCCCTTTTCTAGTTAGAAACCTCATGTTTCTGATTTCTTAACTTCCCAAGGTTGAGTTATGATTCTAATTCTCTAAATTATCCTTTCCATTTGAATTGAAGAAGCGATTGAAGATTTATTGTTTGTCAGCATCCCAGCATAGAGGAACCCAAGGTTTTGTGAAGGAGGTATCATAGCGAAGTATTATGTATATTATGTGTACTTGATGTTGTTATATCTTAATACATAGAAGATATCTACCCTCCCTCCTAGCTCCCCCCATCACAAACAATCATTGTTTAATCTTGCATCCATTCACTTGTGCTTTTGGTAGAGGATTAATCTTGGCTTGAAAGTTAGATATTTCACTAGTTATGATTTCGGCACTCTTGTTAATTGTTGCAATCAAGAGTTAAAGGGTTTGAGAAATGTATTTCTTGTTGTATTTTGTGCATATTTCAAGTGATAGTTATTGGAACAAAGGATAGATCTTGGATTAGTGGAATTCATTAAGAAGGCTAGCCATCTAGCCCAAGGTACCTTTCTATCATTTCTTCTTGCTAAATTCTCTATTCAACTATCTAAATAGAAATTTAGAGTTTGTTATCTTTGACCTAATATGTTGGTGACATGACCCTAGTCATTTAGGATAAATTTACTCAAACAAAAGTGGTGACTTTGCTTCATGAAACTCATTGTGACCCACACATTTCCTTAAAAGAAGGTGTGGGGGTCAACCAAGTGCTAAAAAAATGTTTTTTTTTGTATATTTAGGTTAATTAGGTCTATTCATGATATAGGTATTTTTAAAATTTTCCAAATTCTCATTGTTTATCCTTCCAAATCACCATTTAGTGGTTTTTTAAATTTCCCTTTAAGGAAAAGAAAAAATTGAATATTGCTTTAAAATCATAGTTTCTTCTTATTAATTTGGGATCTCTTAGGAAATTTGATGCCCTTGGGAGTTCTTGCATTTAAAGGAAAAGATTGGGTTTCTTTAATTGGATCTCTCATGAAAATAAAAAATAATTGCTCTCTTTGCTTACGACGATTTTCTCAAGAAATTGCATTTCATTTAGGGCTTGAAGGATTATGTTTGGTTCCTCTGCTTTTTGTAAGTTGTTTATTTTGAAGAACCTCTTTTGAATTTAAAGCAATGTTTTCATTTGCAAGGCTTCTCTTTTTTTTATTTTTCTCACTTCCACGTCCCTTTAAGTAACATATAAGCAACGTAACTAAAGTGAACTAGGCTTGTTTTCCATTAATAGAAAACCTATGGTGGTATATTTTCTAGGGCCTTGGTTGTAGTATTTGAGAGTTAGGAGTGGACATGAGTGTAAAATCCAATAGTAGAAACTGATACTTGTAGAAAAATCATGCCTCACACCCACATCAAGCAAAAGGTCAAGTTGATTAAGTGATCGATACTATCTCCTCCCTTATTTCTTAGTGGGTTATGCATGTGCAATAAATTTAGGAGAAGAGGAAAGTCCTTAGAGTGGCACCATTTCTACATGAAATTTCAAATCTAGGACTTAGTGTTACATCCCCCACCCATACGTAGACACCTCACCCATGACTATTTCACTTGACAATTGTGGAGTGGAAACCATAGTTTCCTCCCCTAGGTTTTTTTACCAGATGACTGCAAGTGTGAATTTCTTATGCTACATGAGACAAATTCTTAACATTATCCTCAACGCCCCTAAATGGTTCCCATCTTCTCAATGGTATTTTCACCTTGGGTGATTGTTGCATGAGGGTTACTGTACCTATATCTCACGCCTTCATTGTTCATACCTAGACACTTATCATCTCATGCTGAACTTTGAAAGCCATGCGTTCATCTCTTCACTTATTGGACTCGGGACTTAACCACCCTCGACTAATTTTTGGGATATTTAATTTGTTTCGATACATATTAAATCATATTTTATAGGAACTTGTTGATTGTAATTTTTTGACCCCATATAATACCTTAGATATTTTCTTCTTTTTTAATCAAAGGTTATCGATAATATTCTTTACGATACCAACCAAGGGACCCCTGCGCAAAGGGATCCTTGTGCTTTTCCTTTATTTGGAAATATTCGTGCGCCATTGATGGCCACCTTGACTATCCCTATATTTATCATGGGATTAATAGTATGGTTTTTTTCCACTCCAAATATCCCAAATGATCTTGATGCTTCTCAAGTAAGAACCTTATGCTAAGATCATCAAACTAATGTTGATCAGTTTTATTCTTCACTAGTGATATTTTTTACTCCTTCTTCATCCTTATATGGTGAAAGTTAAGCTTTTAGAAACCAAAATTCTAAAAAGACAAGAAAGAATAAGAAGAATATGATGATGAGAGGACAAGTGGGTGAGTCACTAGTCACTGGGTGAGTCATATTAAAGACAATCAACCATCCACTACAAGGCATGCTAGGGGAAAAAACCAACCAATGCAATCCATGTTGGGATATTGATATTATTGAGAAACGTAGACAAATAGGATGTGCACCTAATTTCCCTTGTAATATTTGCAAGGGAGATCATATTACTCATTTGTTCCCTCCTATTCCAAAGGTACAAATAGTTCAGTCCATGTCTCAAGGATATTTCGATCCTTAAAAACCTATAGTTTCCCAACATTGTATTCAATAATTAGTTGATGAAGTGGTCAAGTTGGTGCAATATTATACTAATCCCACCCTTCCCTCAAATAGTGTCAAGATTGAAGTGGTCAAACCAATGCAATATTCAAAGTAAATCCCACTCTTCCTTTGGAGAGTGATGTGACTACCACTCAATATTTCTTTACTGCCAATTCAAAACCTTATGGACAAACGAGCACTATGTTTACTTCAAGTGTGATCCCTCCAAGCTCTAGTTTTATCTTCTTTGATTGGAATATTTTAGCTAGATCTTGCATTTCTTCTTCTACTCCTTCCACATAAGTGTTTAAGTTTTTTTTTGTAAATAAGACATTACATTACTATTTCAAAAAATAGTACATGGCTTCATAACCTATGACCTTAATGACATACAGACAACACTACAACGTGATTTTCAACCCTAGAATCTCCCTTACAACCCATCATCCTAGAAAAAAATGTTGACAGTACAACCGATACCCATTAATTCCAACAATAACACGGTCTAAATTCTTCACAGGTCAACTCAGAAACATCTACTTTTAAACTAAAACTCTAAGCTATTATTATCTGATCGACAACAAAGGCATGGAAATGGAAATACATGATATAAACTTTAACACAAAACCAGAGTACTAATGGAGGCATTCAACGCCCCTTGGACAACCCCACACAAGAGGGAGGAAATGTACTGCAAAAGCACTCCAAAAAGATGTTGGCACCCCCTTCATCATTCACAACAGCAAAGAATCCTCCTTTTCTAGGATCTGAACCTAGATCGCTCATGCCCAAAGTAGAAGTTCCAACACCAGAGCGCGTAGTAGGTGGAGGGTATAATTGAATTCCCATTTTTCTCGCCATTATATCAATATTCCTATGCATTAGCCAGCAGTACCAATTATGTTCCTTCCATGCATGTGCAGGTTCGACATCCTCAATACCCTTTCTCTCTCATTCCATAAGGACATGGGAGAAAATTCCTTTCATAACCCATTATGTAACCATAATTCGGTCATACGATGGAAAATTTCCTACAGTCGAACCAGGTTCTTGTACCCATTCAGTCGCCTCCTCCCTAATCTCCTCCATCTTAAGGGCCTTCACTTGTTCCCATAAATCCTTTTCCACTTGCTCAATTTGCCCTTATATGTCTAGAATGATTCAATCACAGAAGAAAAGAGTTGCATGATAATCCCTCCTCTGCTCATGAGTCACCCTCAGGATCTTTCATTTCTTCTCATTCCTCATCGCCTCCTTTAGTTTCTTCCATCTAGGTGCCATAATTGTCTTCCAAGCGAATGGCCCTCTGCCTCACATAGATAATCCCTCATTAAATTGCAAAAAATCTATAAAATGGTGATAATGCTAGGGAAATTGCATTCCAACCTGGAATTCCCCCCACACTTATAGCTCTCCCAACACTCCATTTCTTAATTACTCCCATCATTTTTCTATCCTTCTCATCAAGTCTCAGGATTATCCCTTCATTCATTACTTCACCTTGCATCATATTAGCAGATGCCATCCTCAGGTCTAGGACCTTGTTGTATCCTTTCCTCATCATAGCCTACTTGGGGATTTAATTGTTCATTCACTTGGGTATTTTATCTATTGGTACTTTTTTCTCCCACATGAGGTGGATTATTATTATTCCAGATGGATATTATAGCTTTCGGATGGGACCTAGCTCGAATGGAATGAGGGTGATTCTTGTCTCCTCCTTCCCTCCTCATAGAATAGATGTCCTGGATGGCCAACTATGAGCATTGGTCAACCTAGTCCTGGGGCCCAAAACACTCCAGTTGTCCCTCCTTATTTCTATGTTTTTAAATTTCCTCCACATTCACCCTATGGTCCACTACCTAGTTTTCCTCCCATTTGACATGGACAAAGGACCACACGTGAGGTTATTTTCCTTCCTAGTTCCTTATCACCCCTTCAAACCTTGTAGATCATGGGTTTCCTTTGGAAGCACCATCAAAATTAAACTTGAAGGAACCTATTGAGGAAGGAGACCAGAAAGCTATGCTATCCTAGGAAACAAATTTAGTTTTCCTTTGGATCTAGCATTGGTATGGTTTGTTTAAGCCCCATTATGATCAAATTATTTTTCTATATCTCCTATCTCACAATATTTTTCATCCCACTGGGTGATTTTAATTGTCTCATGTATATGAGTTTCAACTTGACCAAAACTTCTTTTAAGGTGGTGCTCATTTCTTGAAAAGTTCTATGATTTTGTTACTTCCAAATTTCCCACATCAAGAACCCCATGAAAGAGAGCCATATGAATTTTATGATGGGATTTTGGAAGGATTTTAGGTCCCAATATCTTTTTTTTTTGGTACGGCTTCCCTTTAATGTGATTGGAGTGGTAAAAGATCACTACCCCCCTATCCCAATGGGTCTATGCAAAAGAGTAGGATCCTAGGAAATGATATATAGTTTCCTCTACATTGGTGCACACAGGGCATTGCAAAGGGCCAACCACACCTCATTTTGTAAGGTTATCTCCAGTTAGAACTCTTCAATAAATAACTAACCATATGAAGGTATCCACTTTAGGCCAAATATTTTTTCTTCCAAACCTTCTTCCATATTTCCTCCGCTAGAGAATCCCTTTGATTAGTTCAGAGCTCATATGATTCCTTTGTGTTAAAAATGCCCTTTGTCTAGTAGCCCTATTTCAATTTTTTGGGACCATTCTGTATTCTTATGCATCTTTCCTCAAGGGTGTCTCTAACACTGGGTATTTATTCTTATGGGAATATATGATTCCACCATTTTGGTGGTTTCCATTCATGATATTCTCCTTCCTCAAACTCTACCTTCCAGAATAGGTTAACCTCAGTAATTCCCAGTTCCACACATTTCTCCTAGCTTGTCTTGGTATTAATATGAGTGGATAACCTGAGAATCTGTTGCCATGAGTCTTCCCATAATTATGTCGCCTCCCTGTCTCTAATTTCCCTAAAACTATGATCTTGGATAATACTTATGTTACGGATGGAATTCAACCATATATGTGACCCTTGTCTCTCCTCATTTAGCCTAATTAGATCCATTTTCAAGCAGTCTTGGGCATAATTTATGTGCCATAGTTTTGCGCAAGATTCTGAGGTGTGGGTGACCCATCCCTACCAGATTTATACTCCCATAACTTCTATTCTTCTCTAGATATCTAAGGCCTACACCCCCTTGAAATCCTATAATACTGATTATATTCTTTTGGGATACCCTAGAAGCAGTAAATAAGAACACCTGAGACTTATCTTTGTTGATTTCCAGACCCAAGGCCTTCGAGAATTTGTTTAGTAATTTTTTGAAATATTTGGCCTCTTGGAATGATGGATGGACCATGAGCATCATTTCATCGAAAAATTGTTGGTGAGTTTGCTTGTCGACTCTAGTGTGAATATTTAACCCTTTGATTTCATTTCTTTCAGTTATGGATTTAATTATCCTATTGATACCTTCAGCCATTAGAATAAATAGGAAGGGGGATAAAGGATCCCCCTGACGGATACCCCGAGAAGGATTGAAATTTTTTGAAGGAAATCCATTGAGCAGGATTGAGAAAAAAATTGATGAGGTCATTGTCGTAATCCATTCAATACAATCTTGATTGAAACCATAGGCCTTCAACATTTCTATAATGAATTGCTAGCTTAACGTATCATATTATTTTGAAATGTCCAGCTTTAGAAGAATTCTTGGCTACTTGGTTATGTTCAGGGAGTGGATCACTTCATGGACCAGAATGACACCATCCAGGATCTAGTGATCCTCCATAAATCCATATTTCTTCAAAGACACCACGTCGGGAAGCATAGGATTTAACCTATTGACCATGACTTTGGTAATGATTTTATAAATAACATTGCATAAGGATATAGGTCTAAATTTACTTGGAGAATATGCTCCTTCACTTTTGGGAATGAGGGTAAAAAATATAGTGTTGAAATTTTTTAGCACCCCTTTGGCTTGTCTAGAGTCCTCCACGATTCATCAAACATTCTGCTTAATGATATCCCAGAAATGGTGGAAGAAATTTGTTGTGAAACCATCAAATATAATGTATTTACCATCTATCATCTGGTTGATAGCCTCCTCTACCTCTCTCATCTCCACTTTCTTATTTAGGAGTTAACTCTGCTCGGTGGTTATCAGGGAAGGCATATGTCGACTAATATTTGCTATGTCCTTTGATTTGTCATCCCTACCTTATTCCATGATTTTTCCAAAATAATTAACCATTTATTCCTCCATGTCACACCATGGTTTCCAAATATTGACCCACCTCCTTCTTTAGTCTATTTATTTTAGTCCTTTTCCTATTTTGGATAGTTGATTAGTGGAATAATTTGGTGTTTTGTTCTCCCTCCTAAAGCCATTGATTCCTTGATTTTTTTTCCAAGTATAGTTCCTATTGGCATTCTCAGGCATTGAGTTGTTCAAGTGTTGAATTTTCCTTCTATTTTAGCTCCTCATCACATCCATTATTCATTCCTTCCCTTTGAATTTACTCTAAATGTTCCATCAAACATTTTTTTGTCATGGAAGATATTTCCAAAATCCTCCTTGTTCCAAGTATGAACCCTTGCCTTCAAAGCATTCAGTTTTTTTTGGAATTAGTACATGTCTGTTTCCCTTGGGGTGTCCAAGTCCTCCCACCATTAATGTACCAATGATATAAAGTCCTTATCTTAGAGCCAAAACTGCTCAAATCTAAAATGTTTCTTATTCGAGGGTCCCAACCCATCCCATATAAGGCAAACTGGCCAATGGTTTGAACCTGCAAATGGAAGGACCAATGTAGTCAAATCACCTCCCCCATTAACTAACCCTTATGATATTAGGAATCTATCTAACTTGGAATCCACATGGTGTTCACCTCCTCTCTTATTATTTTAGGTGAACCACCCATTGTCAGTTTCCACATCCACCAATCGATTTTCCTCTATAAATTATTTAAAAGATTCATTTGAGGCTCCTAGGACTCATCTACCACCTTTTGTTTTCCCTAGAGAGGTGAGCAGATTGAAATATCCACCAATAATCCATTGCATCTCTCCTACCCACTTTATTTCCCACATCATTACTTCCAAGAAGGATTCCTTCTGTGGAAATATGCTTGGGCCATAAAAATTCACGAGAACTCCTTTTACCGAGGTGTTACAAATATGGAAGTCATCCTAAAGGAAAAATATAATGGCATAGAAGTTTGAGAGACATATTTCTTTCAGATTCCATAAAATTGCTAGACATCCTCCCGTTCTATGCACATCAATTTCCATTGTTTCACTTCATTTCCATACTTTATTTCCTATTTCCTTCATAACCTATGCTCCGCATTTTGTTTCTTACAGAAAAACTATCATTGTTTTCTCCATTCTCAACTTATTTATTAACATTTTAATTTTGTGTGGGTGACTCACCCCACAAATGTTCCATGTTATCACTTTCATTGAGAAACTCGGTTGACTTCAAAGAAGGCCACCTTGATTGTAGGGTGTTGGTGTGATTCTGTCAATATGGTTCCTACTTCTGTAATTCTCTATTTATTTTTCTTCCTTCCTCTCTTTTCTCCTTCTCTCGGATGCTTCCTATTGTTACCCTTATAATTTTCATTGGATATAACCCATTGATGAGTATCCTTTGTCTTTATAATGGCCACTTTCAGTATCTCAATCTGTCTCCTTGGGACAAAACCCTTCCTTGTCTTATTGCATTCCTTTTTAATCTCATCCAAATCTAGTTCCCCCATATCCATGTATGTTGCTTCCTATGGTTAGTCATCTTCCATTTCATATGTTTGTTCTTCCTGGTTTCCTAGGGGTTCTAATTCGTTACCAGAATCAGTTTCCCTTCTTGGGTTGTTTCCTTTGGATCACCTCGAACTAAATCTCCCAATTCTTCTCCCACTATATTTAAGGTTTCAAATCTATTCGCATTGGTTATCCTTCTTCCTATTGTCTTTCAGCTCTATGTTTCATTAGTTGGTTTCCATCCATGCCTCTGTCTATTGTTGACCTCAATAAAACCCTCCTCATCTCCCCCATTTTCTTAGGTCACCTAAGAATGGGGCAGGGTGGGGTTGTTTTGGGGACAGTATTTGTTGAGATGTCCATACTCATGTCATTACCTACATATTAAAGGGAGGTGTTCATAATCAATAAGTTGAACCCAATCCTCTTCCTCCCATGTCATATTAATGGCCTTCGATAAATCTCAAGAAAGATCCATATAAACACAGATCCAAGAAAAACAGGTGTACCTTGGTTGTTTGGTATGTTTTGATGCCTTCACAAATTTTCCTAGGGTATTTCCCATGTCTTTCAAAATTCCAAGTTCCCAGTACTCACATGGATGCAAATATATGTGGATCGATACTAGGGAAACACTCATATCCTATTTATCTATGTTAAAACCTTATTTCCATGGGTGGAGGTACAAACTTGCTACAAAAAAGAAATACCCCCCCCCCCCCACCAAAATATTATCCCTACATTTCTTATTGAAGAAGATGATTGTAAAGAAACCCTTTGAACCCATGTGTAGGTCATAATGGAATTTATGGTTCCACGTTTCCTTGATCCACCCAAGGAGACCCCTTTCCTTCGTCCAAACCCCAATAAACTTCCATATTAGGGATTTTTCCTTCCACGGTTCCACATATTCTTGTAGCTTGTCAGAGTAGATATGGAGAGATGGAATATATGCAAATCTCGGCATGCATCTACCTTATCTATACACCATTCACCTTCATTACTTTCTCCTATATCTTCCCCTTCGCTGCACACATCGTTGAAACCCTCGCTCAATCAAATTTCTTGTTGTCAAAGAAACTCAGAGCTCCCAAGGAATAAAACAATGTTATGTTCATAAGTGTTGAATTTAAATCATCCACGATTCATTAATGTGGTGTAGATGAAGGAACCTCTATTGGTATTGTATCTTCACTTACTTGGAAATGCATGGGTTGTACAAACCTTTTGGATACTTCCTCAATTTCCTATTACATTATGAGGGAAGATAATGAATACGGATCCAGGGAGTCCATTAAATTCATGGGTTTGTGCGTTATGATCCCACAATATGAACTTAAGATTGTCCATAGCAACAGTATCATTCTACAATCTCAGATCCATTAAACACACAATAACAACGAACCGTAGATCATCCATGTACCCTCTGTCAGATCCCATCAAAAATATTAGCCTCTACATCATTCTTCAATACGTGGGTAGATCCCGCACTCCCATTTATGCAAGATGTAACGCACTGGTAGATATGGCTTGAAATCACGATGTCCAAATACAACTAATCCAATCGCAAAGAGAAACAAAAACTGGTCGACTTGAATTCTTCCTCGTGGGTCGAGATCGATCTCGTAGTTGTGACCCTCTACTCACCTTATGCTTTCACACACATTAATTTGTGAATTCAAATGAAATTATACACGCATGCCCACACACACAATTTCACGTTTTTGTGAAATTTGAATTGACACACTCAGTCGTAGACACGCAAAGATACACAAAACATTAACACAATTTTATTCATATATCGAGCTCGATTACACTACACGACAACTATGGTCCTGGCATAGATTTCACATTGTGCAGGCCTGTCACGAAACACACAAGCTTACACTTAAATAATAAAATACATTTTGGATCAGATCACTAAAAGGATACAATCAAATCCTTAACTAAATCGCCCATATCGCTCAAATACAACAACCATATCACAACAAACCGATGAAATTTAGGAAAATTCCATCCTCTTGGCCACGCCCACCTTTTGGAAGGTTTTAGAATTTTTTTTATTTGGGATAAGGTCGATGCTCCTGCATCAAATTCTTGCGGTACAAAATTTTATGACCTCCTGGTCATATGTTTTCTATTTTTGCTTCCATCTTCAACTCAGTCTTCTTCCTTCTTCATGCATCATTGAGCTTATTCTCATGCCCAGTCAGTGAGCTACAATCAAGCTTCTACTAACACCTCATCGTTTTTCTTCCTCTAGCTCGAACTTTTAATGTAACAAGTTCACCTCCTCTGAACCTCTGGATAGTTGTTGCATCACCTCACTCCCTCGGAGAATTCTACCCACAATTACAACTATGGAATTGCCCAACAACTTCTACTCAATCATACCTAGAAGTTGTTTCTATTTTCCACCCATGAGAAATATTTTCTTGCTCTGTTACCACTTGATGAAGACAAATCTAGGGATTCCATTAAATTCATGGGCCTATGGGTTTTTTTTTTCCAAATAAAATAAAGCATAATTTTATTTCAAGACGAGGCGATACAAAATTACATTCTGTAGGTGCATAAGCACCTCCGAGACAAGACCATAGGTCTGCAGAAAAAAACCAAAAAAGCAATAAAATTACATAAGTTTTCTAGGAATTAGGGATTTTATAATATTCCTCTAATTTCCCTTTCTTCCCTCTCTTCTTTGTTTTCACTTCTGTCCATCCCCCCTGCTGAGGTACAGCTACAATCAGTTCTTTACTCGCCTGCTCCACTACTGGCTGAACAGACGTTTTATCTTTATCTGAATCTGAATTTTCTGATTCATGTGCATGCTTTGACCCGGTTAAGGAAGTAGCCATTTGTTGCATATTTTCCATGATTGTTTCCTTATTGGCATTTGTTGATTCTGAATGACGTGCTTCCATTGTTTCAACTATATGCACTGTTTCCTCATTGCCCTCGTCCTTTTGTTGTTCTTCTGGTTCGCTCTCCTCACCTTCTAAATTCTCATCAATAGAGGGAGCATAATCCGCCTGCCATGTTTTCCTTTTTGGATGCATCCCCTGTTTCTTTTTGGGAAACCTTTTTGAAAGAGGGAACGAATCTTGTAAGTGTCCTGTCAGATGGCAAAATCTGCATCTAAAAGCAGTATTTTCATAGTCCAGTGCCTGGATCCATTTATGCTTTTCATATATCAGTTGGACTCTATCAAGAAGACCTTTGCTTAGGTCGATCTCCACACAGATTCTTGCATAAGTAAATAACCCCTGCTCATTCAGATCAGAATCACTTTTAATGAACTTCCCAAGCAGATTGCCAATGTCTTCCAGTACGAGGTGATGCCAAAAAGGAAGGGGCAGGTTTGGCAGCCGCACCCATACCAGCATTTTGGTTACCACCATAGTGTTGGCATCAAACTCAGGGAACCAGGGGGTTAAGAATAGCCCCACTCTCCCCCAAAACCAAGGACCCTGCTCAATGATCTTCTGATATTCTTCCTTTGATTCAAACTGTACAACAAAAAATCCTTTGGAAAATAAAAGAATTTGACAATTTTTTGTCCAGTGTGTATAGATCCAGTCATGAAGATCAAAAGTTCTAGGCCAAAAACCATTAAAACCACAAATGAGAGCATGTGTTTGAAGAGTACTGAAGATTTGTGTTACCTCGTTATTCTTGACCTCCAGAGATGGGATAACATCCAGTTTCTCCACAATATACGGCTTGGGTTGTGAAGATGGTGGGGCTGCTGTGGACTGTGGCCCCTTTGAACGAGCTGCATCTTTGTATGAAGAGGGACCTGTAGTTCCTCTGTTCCCAACTGTTCCCCCCCGCAAACGATACATCACATGCAAAGTAGAGTTCTTGTAAATCTGGTAATCCCTCAACTTATCACCCTCATGCAGCACTTTACCCTCATGCAGAATGTAAAAAAGAGTTGGGGAGTAGCCCTCTTTCTGCACTATCAGGGTTTTTAGAGTCTCCCCTGTATCTTCAGCAAAAACCCACAGCAATAAAGTTTTTCCTGAGGGTAGTTTAACAAAAATCTGAAAATTTCCTACATCTGTCTTATATCCCGAATCAAAAAGACAGATATTAAAATCATACCCTTCATCTTCAAAACGATAGGCCAATACTGACCTTGAATAGATCACGCACCTCGCCCTCCTCTCCTTACCACTGTGATGACCAGCACTGTAGAGGCATGCAATCCGAAAAAATTCTGCAGACCAGTGCTGAAATGATCGAAGTATGCCGCAGCAAAATAGAAAAGTACCCGTCCTCCTATCCTCGCCACTGTGGGGAGCGACCAGCGTACTCCCTTGAACCCATTGAGAGTTGCAATCATTGCCGTCATATTTCATAATCTCGGCCAAAAAATGCAATGCTATGCATGCATCGTCTTCGACCTGCAGACCCTGCAGAAAAGAAATTTGAACATAACCAAATAAACGACATGCAAGTGAAGCCGCCTTCAAAATCTTTGTCCGCAGAGGAGATGCGATCCTGGAGAAAAACGACCGTTGTACTATATGGGATCGCTTCAAGAACGAATATTTAGGATCGGAATACTATATAAGGCCATCCAAAAGATGATAGACCAGCCCAGGGTCGTCCTAGCGGCCATGTTCTTCTTCGGCGGCTAGGGTAAAACCTAGGGTTACAATGCTCATCATTTTCCAGTTCCCCCTACTCTCATGGGCCTATGGGTTATGAGCCCACAGTATGAAATTAATCTGTCCATAGCAACAATATCATTGTACAATCTCATATCCATTAAACACACAAGAACAATGAATCGTAGATCAACCATATACCCTCTGTCAGATCCCATCAAAGATGTTAGCCTTTGTCTCTTTCTTCCACATGTGGGTAGATCATGCACTCTCATTTATGAAATATGTAACGCACTTGTAGATATGGATTGAAATCATGATGTCCAAATATAACTCATCCAACACAAAGAGAAACAAAAATTGGTTGACATGGATTCTTCCTCGTGGGTCGAGCTCGATCTCGCAGTTGTGACCCTCTACTCACCTTACACATTCACACACGTTAATTTGTGAATTCAAATAAAATTATGCATGTGGTCTCACATACACGATTTCAGGTTTTTGTAAATCCTAAATTGACCCACTCAGTCGTAGACACACGCAAAGATACACAAAAAAATAACACAACTTTATTCATATATCGAGCTCGATTACACTACACGGCCACTATGGGCCTAGAATAGATTTCGCATTGTGCAGGCCTATCATGAAACACACAGGATTACACTTAAATAATAAAATACATTTTGGATCAGATAACTGAAAGGATCTAATCAAATCCTTAACTAAATCACCCATATTTCTCAAATACAACAACCATATCACAACAAACTGATGTAATCCAGGAAAATCGCATCCTCTTGGCCACACCCACCTTCTGGAATGTTTTGGAAATTTTTTAATTTGGGATAGAGTCGATGCTCCTGCATCAGAAGATTGTCTTAGTCAATTTACAGTTATGGAAGGCCCAATGGACTTCAAAATTCTCCTTGGAAATGACTATTGAAGGAAATAACAAGAGAAATGAAATCAATAAAATAATAGAGACAAGAAGATGGAAGGAAAGAGCCAAAATCAATCATTTATTCACAAATAAAGTACATATATAATACAATATCATATAACCACCTTTAACTGTCCACATTAGTAATCATGAATACAACCCAAGATAATAATTAGGACATAATAACGAGAACCAAAGCTAAGAATACCCTCTTAATCATAAGTCAGTACAAGTTTACAAACTAGGAAACAAATACCAAAGCAAATCTTGGCAACATATCCAAGTCATCAACTTGATACCCAAGGTTTGAAACCTCATGAGTGTCGATAAATATTTTCTTGAAGAAACTACCAAAATTGGATGGAAAAAAAAACTAAAAAACTCATTGTGCAACAAATGGGCCACACATTCTCCAAGTGGTCACTGATGTGAACCCAAAACCGATGAGACCAGACCTTGATGAGAATTGAATTGGATGAAAGCCCAACACATACCAAATTTTGAAAATTCTTGGCAATCCAATGTGCCAAGCAAAAACATAGAAGAATCATATGCCTTCCACAAGATATGAATACCATCCTTATGAAGTCTAAAGACTATAAAGTGAACAAATGTGTTCACAAAAATTCTCTCAAATATAGACATGTAAAAAATTGTCAATAATTTAGTTAACAGAAACAAGCTCCATATAGGAGCGGTAAATGATTCTTAGTTAGAACCCGACATCGAGAGGGGCATTTCATTCTAGAAACTTACTAGATTTTTCTCAAATTATTCCATTCCTAAAAAATAGAAAGCTAAAAACTAAATAACATTGAAACAATATTGTAGGGGGCCAACAAATGGGCCATAATGCTCCAAGAAATCCTCCAAGAAAACAACACCTAGGATGACATATTCTAGGAACATTGATTTGTAGGCCTTGCTCAAAAATCCCTATACAAACTCACCATGTGGCCTTTATATAATGGGATGGAATGTTGTCTCTACTATATTAGAAATTATCACCAATTGGTCTCTTTTAATTTATAATGCAAACTTCAAAACTATCTCCACCCGCATGCGCCTTGTACCTATCCATAACCAACAGGATGTTTCTCTCAACAAAAGTTGTTAAGGAAAACATTAATATGAAAAATTGAACAACAAAATCATCTAGGAATTAGTCATTTCTATCCACATACATATAAGAAACAACTCAATAATTATAAGAATACCAACTTGCATTTTCATGAATGGTGATCATCACTTTGGCTAGCAAGAACTCAATGGTTTTTAGGAGAAATGATACACTATCTATAGAATATTCTTCTCCTATCAAAATATTAGTATTTCCAATTATTCAATGAAACTTAATTCAAAATGACTTTGATTAATGTCACATCACAAACTTTTTCCAACAACTTTTCCAAGATATCTAAATTCAAACCATCGATGTACAATATTGTAATATATCCAAATTTCTTTTTATAATGAACAAATAGAAACTCCAATTTGAGCCAATAAATCACTTACTTGGTCAAGAACATCAAATCTCATATGAACTCATTATAATCATGGACAAAACTCCATTTCCATCCATCAGTCCACTACTCCAATAGCACCAACTTGGTTGTGGAAAATTTTACATTTCAAGAAAGTTATCCACTAGTATAACCTTGCTTTAATAATATCGCTCTAATAATGCAAACCCCATGCCTATCAACATAAATTTTCTCTAATACAAATTGAAAGAACAAACAAGAAGAAGAAAATAAAGAAAACAATAGAGACAAGAAGATGGTAGAAAAAGGCAAGAGCCAAATTCAATCATGTATTCACAAATAAAGTGCATATATAATACAATATCTGATAACCACATTTAAGAATCCATATAACTAATCATGAATGAAACCCAAGATAATGACAAGGTGGCTTAAGACATAATAATTAATCCAAATTGCTTATAATTATGCATATGTTATGAATTTTTTGGTGTCTATGTTCTTTCGTTGATGCATTTTCCTCACAATGGTCGAAGCATTGTCACTATTTATCAACTTACACTTATTGATTATTCTCTTTATATATATTTAGACCATGTGACCCCTTTGTTTCTTTCTAGTATTTCAGTAGACATTATCATGTCAAGATAAATCATGTTGATTCATATCCTATGCGTTCAATTTCTACTCAAAAGGGTTTGGTACATTCATTCCCACCTTCTTGGGATCTGGTTCCTACAGTTAACTAGGTGATTTATCCAATGTTGGTCCAAGAAAATGTTCTATCATATGTTCTCTTTGGGAATCTTTTATTTCCTAAAATGAATCTCTCCTACAGAATACAACCAATTTTTACATCCCTTCGGATATATTTTTCATTTCCAAAGATCGTCTCCCTAAATTTTTTATAGCGTGTTTTTCCACACCTTATGCATCACACCTTTATGGCCTTCCCTTGTTCCTATGCAGACTCATTATACCCCCCTTATTCAATATATCCCTAATGCTTTAGTATAACCCAAAAAAAATACATTGTTGAAGATACATGTGGGTCAGCAGCTATGCAACTCACGTATACATAGCTTGCACCATTACATCTCATGTACATCGGGTTTTGTGCTCAAAAACCAAAAAATATTTGTAGTTTTCCTCATCAAGTAATGAATAACTTGATCCTTGGCCTTCCATATGCCTAGAAACACTCTGGTTCAACCCTCCATTTCCCATTTAAGGGATATATATTGAGCCATTGTGAAGCATTGGAGGATAAAGTTTGAGAGTAAGGAAACTATAACAAAATTTCTCCCCATTTCCATGTGCTTGTGTTTGCATCCCTTTGTCCCTGTGAATAGAACACTTTATGTCCATATCCCAATCTCTCCATTGTTTTTGTGAGCCTGCCTTGCTATGGAGGATTGAAGTGGTGGAGGAACTTTATTTCTTGGTTCCGACAAGTTGCCGACAAAGGTTGTCACATTATATCTCTGATTTTACATTAATAGAAATCTCAATTTCTCATCCAAATTTCATGTGCAATTGTTTATATTTGTATCTATGGGTATGTTTTCTTTACACATAAATCGTTGATTTGTGTGCACTTAATAATTGTAAGAACAATAATCCATTGCTAGTATAGTTATCTATTATAACCGAGAGAAGAGTTATTGAAGCGGGGGAAAGAAGTACCCATTATATGAATGTACTCTACACGAGAAAATTTGAACATTTTTCCACTTGGTTCATATGATGTCATCATTGGTATGGATTGCTTAGAATCACATCAATTTAGCTTAATTTCTACAGTAGAATGCTTGATTGTGTTGATGAAGATGGAAACTCAAAGGAAGTAAGAAGAATTTTAAACAAAATTTTGAATAGTTATATTTCAATATTGTAGCTAAAGAACTTCTTTTGAAAGGAATTCCAACTATATGCAACCAATATTTTGGAACCTTCAATGGACAAGGTCCCAAAATTCAATACTATTTGGTATTGCAAAAATTCAAAGATTCACTTCTTAATGAGGTACCTAGTAGACCTCCAAAGAAAAAATTTATTTCTCAATTGATCTTATGCCTAGAGCTACATTAGTGTCCAAGGCACCTTACATAATGAGTACCCTGGAGCTAATGGAGTTTGAAAATGCAATTGCAATAAATGATAGAGAAAGGATATGTTTTTCCAAGTGTGTCTTCGTAGGGATTACATCTTATTATCATGAAGAATAAAGATGAAATGTTTGGGCTATGCATTGGTTGCAAATAGTGAGAAAAGATACAATGAAGACCAAGTATTCATTGCCATGAATTGATGATTTATTTAGCCAAATGAGAATGATAAACATATTTTTGGAAATTGTTTTTAGATTGAGATATCATCAAGTCAAAATTAAGAAATATGTAATTCACAAGATAATCTTTAGAACAAAGGTATTGTCATCATAATTTTGTAGCAGTTTCATTCGATCTCATAAATGCACTAGCTACACTTATGCAGCTCATGAACAGTGTCTTTAGCAAGCACTTTGGACAAGTTTATACTTGTTTTCTTTGATGACATAATGATCTATTAAAAAATGAAGAAGAGCATGAGAAGCATTTGTGAATGGCTGCAAGTGTCAATAGAAACAAATTTGCATCTGAAACTCAACAAATGTGACTTATATTGAAAGTAGATCATTGTTTTGGTCACAATATGTTAGGAGTATTTGTGAATCAAGAAAAGATCAAGGCCTTAGTAAAATGGACCCCTCCAAAAAATGTGAAAGATGTGAGATATTTTATGGTTTTTTTTTATTATTACAAATATTTGTTGCACATTTTTCTGGTATTGCATACCCAATAACTTATTTGCAAGAGAAAGGGAAGAATTTTAAATGATCCCAAAAATGTAATGAGTGTTTTTTGGTAACTAAAACATGTACTCACTAATGCACCAATTCAGAATATTGCAGATCTACAAAAATACTTTGTTATGTGCATGGATGTGTATAAATTTATTATGCAAGGAAACCATGTGGAATGTCTTGAGTCATGGAAGCTAAAGGAACTTGTGAAAAACTATGTAATAATTTACTTGTAACTTGTTGTTATAATGCATGCATAAAAAATGTGGCAATGCCACTTTGTGGGAAGGAAATTCGCCCTAATGACATATCATAATGGATTGAAATATCCATTTTATCGACTTATAAACTTGAACGCCAAGCAAGCAAGGATGGAATTTCTATGAATTTGGTTTTGAAGTCAAACATGTAAGAGGAATGGAAAATATGGTTGCATATGCACTCAACTAAACATTACATGTCAAATTTTCCCAATCTAATATGAATTAAAGAGGGATAAGGTCCCTTACTGCTAATGAACATTATCTCCACCATTAAAAAAGAGGGATGGAATCTGTTAATAATAAAATTAACACCATTGAGAGTGATGGTCTGAAAACATATTTGTATTTCACCCGCAACATGAAGATCAAAATTTTGGAACAATTGAGAGTTTTAATCTCTCATATGACCACTGTTTCCACAAAGGAAGAAATTCTTAAAGACAAAGGTTTCTCTAGAGAGGACAATTCCATGACCACTTAAGGGCCGAAACCCAATTTCCACAACTCCTATAGTGGAAATAATACATACATGTGTATTAATTGTCCTAAAAATCCTGAAAAATCAAGTTAAATGCCTAAAAAAACTATGAAAAGTGGGTTTTTGATGAAAATAATCAGAAATTATGAAAAGGTTTAGTCCCACATTCATGTTTAGTAACTGGGAGCACAAATCCCAATGTTATATAAGAAAGGCATATGAGGTCAATTAAAGGACAAAAACTGGGAGTAAAGTCATGCTAGAGGAATTGAAGGCTAGAAATGGATTTTCTATTACAAATTTTTTTGGAATGAACGGCATGGATGGTAGAGGAGTAAGTATAAGAAAAGGAGAAGGAAACCACCTTCAAGGATTTTAAGTAGTTTTTCATTTGTATCTAATATGAATCAATTCATTCTTCCCCGCAATTCTTGTTCAATGGTTTCCCTCCAAGTATGTCTTACTCTCTTATTTCTATGGGGTGGGTGAAGCCCAGTTGACAAAGATACAAACCAATTACCACAATTAACCTAAGATATTAATCTTTCTTTTATGGAGATTGGGAAGGGGAGGAAGAGAGGCGAATACCTCTTGTAGCCTTGAATTTTGATGGAGGTTCTTGATAGTTGATCTTGTATCCCTTTGAATCTCCTTCACAACCACAAAACATCCTTCCTACTATCCTACCTAACAATCTTTAAGAAATTCAATATAGATCTAGTTTCCTACCAATTCAAATTCAAAATAAAACTTGGAGGGAAAACATTGAACAAGAAATGGGGGAGAAACTGAAATGATTCATATTAGATGCAAATGAAGAAATGCTTACAATCCTTGAAGGTGCCTTCCTTCTCCTTTGCTTAGACTTACTCCTCTACCATCCATGCCTTTGATGCCCAAAAACATTTGTAGTAGAAAATCCATTTCTAGCCTTCAATTCCTCCAGCATGCATTTACTCTCACTTCATGTCCTTTAATTCACCTCATATTTCTTTCTTATATAACATTGGGATTTGTGCACCCATTTACTAAACATGAATGTGGTACTAAAAATTTTCCTTTTTATTATTACTTTCATCAAAAACCCACTTTTCATGTTTTTTTCAATCATTTAAATTTATTTTTTGGGATTTCTAGGACAATTCATACACATGTTATGTATTCTTTCCACTGTAGGATATGTGGAAACTAGATTTTGGACCTTAAGTGGTCATGGACTTGTCATCTCTATAGAAAACTTTGTCTTCAAACATTTCTTCATTTGTGGAAGTAGTGGTCATATGAGAGATTAAATCTCTCAATTGTTTCAAAATTATGATCTTCATGTTGCGGGAGAAATAAAAATATGCTGTCAGACCATCACTCTCAAGGCTGTTAATTTTATTGTTAACAGATGCCCCCTAATGTGTGAGGTTCACATCTATGTTGAGGGATGAAATACATTGATTTCATTATGATGCACTTCATATTGATACTCTTTAGTGATGAAGGAATGATGGTAAAGGAGGAGGATATTGAGCACGGGAATTTGAAAAGCACCTACAAGTAAAACATGATAATAACCAAAATATACAATTTCTTCCTGAGGCGGGATACCCATGCTCAACAATAAACAAGCATGGCCACGAACAATACACAATGAATTTATGTCAAAAGAAAATATTACAAAAATGTCTACATGTACTTTTGATGAGTGTAAAATATCCAGGTCTTCATGGTACTTTGACATGGAATTTTAATCTTGTGAAGATTGGGCAATGCATCAATGAGTGATACAACTATCTTTCGAAAGGTCTTCAATAGAAACAAACGATAGTACGAGTTTATATCATGTGAATAAATGGGCATACATAGAGCATAATAAAACACTATCTGATTACTAGTCATTGATGTATACCGTTAATAGATGCAAGGAGGCCCATCGATAATGATGATGGACTCTAAGGTACTTGAGTACTCACTATAAAGTGTGAATAGATGTTCTTAATTCGAACACTTGTAGAATCAAAAAATCAAGGGTCAATGATGTATACCCACTATTATTTGAGAGGAAACTTGTCACCGATGACTGCAAGATCCAAGATACTCTTTGTGTTCCTCGATCCACTTCCTAGATGATGATTTTGCGTCGATAGGAATAGATCTGTCAGGAGGGAATTAATTCATCCCACATCAACTAACACAAAAATGAGATCAATAGGATGATATAATTCGGTAGAGCTACGAGATCCAACACCGTATATTGACATAAGGAAGTTCAACATGATTGTTCAAGAATATTTGAGGAATGGCTGACACTATTTAACTTCCATTGAATACATAATACAACACATAGTGACACTTGGTGTAACACACCTCAAAAAATCCATAGTAAAAGAAAATCTTATATAACATATATCTAAAGACACGTTATTTAAGTCTTTATCTGTAACAGCGCATTATTGAACATTGAGAGCTTATTGCATGATCTTGGCATTTACTTGCTCATTCAACCTTTCCAAATATCAGAACCCGTTTTTGAAAATTAGGCTTCGATTTATTTAACTGTTTTAATCCTGATTTTCTAGGTTATTGTTCATTTTGCAAATTCCTTTCTACAATGGCCTTTCTGCAAGAACCTTTTCGCAAGATTCTTTCCTTCCGCAATTTCCTTACCGCAAGACCCTTTCTACCACTTCCACAATGTTCCTTCCACAAATAACCCTCCGCAATTAGTCTTCCACGATATTCCTTTCGCAATTGTAGATTGTGAAACATTAATTTATCTCTTTATAAATTAACCCTCCACATTTTCCCTTCCACAATGTGGATTGGGGAATGCATTTTAACTCTTTATAAATTAACCTTTCACAATTACCTTTCCGCAATGCAAATTGCAGATTGTGGAATGCACATTAACCCTTTATAATTTATTCCTCTACAATTGACCTTCTGTAATGTGGATTGCAGATTACAAAACATATTTTAACTCTTTATAAATTATTCCTCCGCAATTGACCTTCTGTAATACGGGTTGCGGAACATATTTTAACTCTTTATAAAGTATTCCTCCACAATTGACCTTCCTCAATGCGGATTGCGGATTGTGGAACCTATTTTAACTCTTTATAAATTAGTCCTCCACAATTGACCTTCCGCAACATAGATTGCAGATTGCAGAACCTATTTTAACTCTTTATAAATTATTCCTCCGTAATTGACCTTCCGCAATGCGGATTGCAGATTACAGAACCTATTTTAACTATTTATAAATTATTCCTCTGCAATTGACCTTCCACAATGTGGATTGCGGATCCTATTTTAACTATTTATAAATTATTCCTCCACAATTGACCTTCCGCAATGTGGATTCTGGATTGCAGAACATACTTTAACTCTTTATAAAATAACATCCTGCAATTAGCTTTCTGCAATGTGGGTTGCAGATTGTGGAACGTACTTTAACCCTTTATAAATTAACCCTCCACAATTAACTTTCTGCAATGCATATTTTGGATTGCGGAACGCAATTTAACTCTTTATAAATTATCCCTTCGCAATCAACCCTCCATAATGCGGATTGTAGAATGCAGGTTTCCTTTTTAACATTTTTAGGGATTAAAATCCCACAATTCACCTTCCACGATATAGATTGTGGATTGTTGGTTGTACTTTAAGCTTTTAGAAATAATCCCTCCGCAATTAACCTTCCGCAATGTGGATTGCGGGTTGCAGATTTCCATAAATCTGATTGTTTAACTGATAAGATAATGATTGATAGGATAATTGTAGATCTGTAATTGGTTAGTTGAATAAGTTATACTTATTTCAATTGATTCCCTAATATCCCGATCTGAAACAATATCGATTATACAAATTAACTGGATATATTCCATAATACATTATGAGATTAATTTAACAGGAAAAATTTAAAGAACGAGTATTGAATTCAAAACCATAGCAGGTCAACAACAACCAGATCTAAATAATTATTCTTAGAACAAATTACTAATTACTACAGTAATAACATTTCTAGCAATCCTTGATGCAGGTATTGATTCCCGATCCTAGATATGTTAAGCAATAATCTAACATTATAAAGATATGATATAATATAGAAACATGGATGCATAAACATTTTGCCTAAAAGTATAGCTTCGATTCAACATTAAAACACATATTCTATTGTAACTAAAATAAATCGTAAGCAACAAAATAAAAACCTAGCACCAACGCTAGGAAAACAAAAGTGGAGAAGTTGTTCTTCCCAACCAACTCCCAGAGAAGCCAAGCTACTTGCTCCAGAACCCCTGAGCATGTTCGCTGAAAAACAAGACAAAAATATTTCAATGCGCCATCTCTTGCATTTCACAGATGTTAATCCCCATCCAATGCTAGCCTCCTACTTCTCATGGGCATACTAATATATAGTATTTTTCCTTGGACTCGGTCATTTATGAGCCTCTTTCTTGTTAGCACTCAACTAGGAGTGTTGACCTAATTTTTGGGGATGATTCCTCCTACAGCTTGAGTTCTCACTCAGTGGTTTCTGCCACTTGTCTTTTTCCTCTTGTGGGTCAGCAAACACTCTTCAACAACTATCTCCATTTTTGTTTCTCTCCGCATATTTTATTAAATAAAAATGTTTTATTACAAAAAAAAATATTCTTGACTTTTTGTCAAAAATAATAAAAATAATAAAATAATAATTTAAATTATTTTCCTGCAAAATTAATAACAATTATTAATTCAGGGGGTATTACATGCACCTCCCCTTAAACGATAACACCGTCCTCGGTGTTATAACTTTTTTTTAATCCTTTTATTTCAGCCTCTTGGAATAAGTCTAAATATGCCTCTTGCATATTAGTTTTCAGCTCCCAAGTATCTTCTTCCAGACTAAGGTGCTTCCATTGCACCTTGACCTGTTCAATGGTACGGTTGTGGAGTAAAAGTTCTCTCCTGTCGAGAATGCACTCCGACCCCACTTTGAACTCTCCTTCGTTTTCCACCTGGATTACTTTCCAATCAATCACATGAGAAACATCATGAACATGTCTTTTCAATATGGAAACATGAAACACATTATGCACTTTAATATTGGCTGGTAGGGCTAACTGGTATGCAACCAACCCTAATTTAGCTAGAATTTCAAGTGGCTCGCAATACCTAGGTGCCAATTTTGAATATTGGCCCAGAATCAAGAAATTTTTATGGGGATTTACCTTTATATATACATGATCACCCAGCTGGAACTCTCTAAGAATTCTTTTTAGATCAACATAACTTTTCTATTTGTCTTGGTAAGCCTTCAAATTTTGTTGTACATCTTTCGCATTTAGTTCCATATCTTTAATCAGTCAGGTCCTACCATTAATCTATTAATTGGGTTGCTCCATGAATTTGGAGTGTTACACTTACACCCATATAATATTTCAAACAGAATCATACCTTCATAAACTTGAAAATTATTATTATATGCAAATTCTACTAAGTGAAGGTAAACTTCCCATTTACTTGGTTTTTGCATGACATACATCCGTATCATGTCCTCTAATACTTGATTTAATCTTTCAGTCTGCCCTTTTGTTTGTGGATGATATGCAGTACTAAAATTTGACTATGTGCCCAAACCTTTAAACAAGGCTTTCCAGAAGTTACCTGTAAATTTTGCGTCTCTATCTGAGTCTATCACTTTCGGTACACCGTGTAGCCTGAATATTTATTTCATGAAAATATATGCAATGTTAACAGCTTTATAGGTAGATTTAACAAGAATAAAATGAGCATACTTACTTAAACTTTCAACTACAACCATGATGGAATCATGTTTTCTGAAATTATTTGGTAGGTCAGTGATGAAGTCCATGCTAATTGTTTCCCACTTCCATTCTGGAATGGGTAGTGGCTGCAACAATCCTGCTGGATGTTGATGTTCTACCTTAACTTGCTGACACTCAAGACAACGAGCTAAGTATTCTACCACTTCTTTCTTCATGTTTGGCCATAAGAAATCCTTTCTGATCATAGTGATCATTTTCCAGTATCCAAGATGCCCTGAATACGGTCTTTTATGTAGTTCATCCATGACTATAAGCTTAATTTATGTTATGTTTGGTATGTACATCTTGTTTTTACGCAGCAAAAGTCCTTGTTTTTGTAGGTTGAAATATGTTTTTACTTGATTTTGTTCGTTTTTAGCAGTACTTTCCTTTAAAATATGATATTCCCTATTAGAATTTTCAGCACTTAAAATCTGATTTTCCATATCATATTATGATAGTTGTTGCTTGCAAACAATAAATTTGCATGACGACTTAGAGCATCAGCCACTTTATTTTCTTTTCATTTTATACGTTTGATTTCAAAATCATATTCGCTTAAAAAGGACAACCATCTGGCCTGTCTTGCATTCAAATTATGTTGGTCAAATAAATATTTAAGACTTATGTTATCTGAAATAAGCAGAAATTTCCTTCTGATTAAGTAATGCCACCACATTTTTAAAGTGTGAATTATAGCAGCAAGTTCTACATAATGTGTTGCATAGTTTTTCTCATGTTCTTTTAATTTCCTGGATTCATATGCCAGAACATAATTTTCTTGTAATAAAACCATGCCTAGCCCTTCATTGCAAGCGTCTGTAGATACGACAAAATACTTGAATGGATCAACAATATTTAATATCGGGGCAGTAGTTAATAGGTGTTTTAGTTTGTTAAAGCCTTCCATGCATTTTTCAGTCCATTCAAACGTTTTACCTTTCTTTTGTAAAGAATTTATGCGGTAGGCAATCTTAGAGAAGCCTTCTATGAACTTCCGGTAGTATCTGGTAATTCCCATAAATGATCTGATGTCATATGCTTTTTTAGGAACTGTCCATTCCATGATGGCCTTCACTTTGTCTGGATCTACTGAGATTCCATCATTGGACACTACGTGTCCGAGGTATTGAATCTTATCTTTAAGGAAATCACATTTAATGAATTCTGCATAAAGTTGTTGTTCTCTTAGTACTTGCAAAATAATTCTTAAATGTTCTTTATGTTCTTGTTTGTTCTTAGAGTAGACTAGTATGTCATCGATGAAGAAAACCACAAAATTATCTAGGTAGTTTCTTAAGATGTTGTTCATTAAACACATAAATGCAGAAGGTGCATTTTTCAACCCAAAAGGCATTACGACAAACTCATAGTGAGCGTAGTAAGTCATGAATGTTGTTTTAAAGATGTCCTCATCTTTTATTCATTCTTGATGGTAACCCGATCTTACGTCTATCTTTGAGAAATTAGTTTCTCCGTGGAATTGATCAAATGGATCATCTATTCGGGGGAGGGGGTATTGGTTCTTAATAGTCATCTTATTTAACTGTCGATAATCTATACAAATCTTAATGTACCGTCTTTCTTTTTCACAAACAAAACCGATGCTCCCCAGGGAGAAACACTAGGCAAAATGTACCTTTTGTCGATTAGTTCTTGTAGTTGTGATTACATCTCTGTAAGTTATATAATATTCATTTGATATGGAGATTTCGGTGCTAGTACCTCTCCGAGTATCAGATCGATCATGAATTCAATGTTTCTTTTCGGAGGAAGTCCAGGTACTTCCTCCAGAAAGAGGTCTTCAAACTCTTTCAATACTGGTATGTATTCTAGTTTAAGTTTGTTATCATTTTCATTACCATTCATTATATAGAAAAAAAACACTTTACATCATTTTCTTACTGATCTTTTCATTTGTAATGCAGATATTTCTCTGATGGTCACCTTCCTAGGGACCCCTTTTACTTTTATATTATCTCCATTATTGTCAGTACATGTAAAGGTTTTATCAAAACAGTTTAACACCAATTTATGTCCCTCTAGCCAATCCATTCCTATTAATAAATCATAGGATCCTAATGGAAGAATATTTACATTAGCATGCGTAAGGAAATCATTCATCGTCAATTTACAGTTTCTACAAGACTAGTAACTTTCTGTTTTGTACATGTGGATAATTGTACTAGCCATGACTTATCAAACTTTTCATGTATCAATTTGCATAAATAAACTATTCTAGGTTATATATAACTTAGGATTTCACCTGGATCAATTAAAATAGAGATAGGTTGGTTGTTTATCATACCTTCAATTTCGACCATAGAATTCTGGTGGTCTGCTTGCCGATTTTCCAATGCAGCGCATATTCTAGACATGCTCCTTTCCATGTCCCCAATTGTAACTGCTTCTTGGATCGAATGAAAATTAGAATTCTTTGTTCTTACTGGAAAATATTTAAAGTGGTGTGGCCCTCCACACTCCCAGCATTTTAATGGCTCTTTTTGTGTTTGATTCTTATTAAAGGCAATTGAAGGTTATTGAAGATGCTGATATTCTTGATTCGCATAATTGACAGTTCTTTGTAATTCAGATTTATTATCTTGATTGTCGTTTAAGTCTACCCAAATTTCACCATCCCTTATGTTTTTTTCTTCACAATTTAAAGGATTTTCTGAATGGTGTTCTTCTTCTGCAGACATCTCAGCATCTTCCATGTTTCCTGCAAAATATAGTTATTCTTCTCTTTGTTGTTTGTAAGAGAATTTAACAAAAATAAAATAGAAGTTAGTTTTATGTTTTTTGTAGCAGTTCTAGTGTTGAGCCGATTCAAACCTAGTGCTATAACCATGATCTGATACCATTATGTAACACACCTCAAAAATCCATAATAATAATAAAAAAACTTATATAACATATATCTAAAGACACATTATTTAAGTCTTTACCTTTAATAGGGCATTATTGAACATTGAGAGCTTATTGCATATTCTAGGCATTTACTTGCTCATTCAACCTTTCCAAATCTTAGAACTCATTTCTGACAATTAGGCTTCAATTTTTTTAACTATTTTAATCATGATTTGCTAGGTTACTATTCCTTCTGCAGGAACCTTTTCGCAATATTCTTTCCTTTCGCAATTTCCTTTCTGTAAGAAAATTTCTGCAATTAGTCTTCCGCAATGTTCCTTCCCCAAATTACCCTCCGAAATTAGTCTTCTGCAATATTCCTTCCACAATTGCCGATTGCGGAACATAATTTATCTTTATAAATTAACCCTCTTTGATTTCCCTTCCGCAATGCGGTTGCGAATTGCGGAACACATTTTAACTCTTTATAAATTAACTTTCCGCAATTAGCTTTTTACAATGCATATTGTGGATTGTAGAATGCACTTTAACGCTTTATAATGTATTCCTCTGCAATTGACCTTCCACAATGTGGATTGCAGAACACATTTTAACTCTTTATAAATTATTCCTCCTCAATTAACCTTCCGCAATGAGGATTTCAGATTGCGAAACATATTTTAACTCTTTAAATTATTCCTCTGCAATTGACCTTCCGCAATGCAAATTGCGGATTGTGGAACCTATTTTAACTCTTTATAAACTATTCCTCCGTGGTTGACATTCCGCAATGCAGATTGCAGATTGTAGAACCTATTTTAACTCTTAATAAATTATTCCTTTGCAATTGACCTTCCATAATGCGGATTGCAGATTGTGGAACCTATTTTAACTCTTTATAAATTATTACTCAACAATTGACCTTCCACAATGCGGATTGTGGAACCTATTTTAACTCTTTATAAATAATTCCTCCTCAATTGACCTTCCGCAATGTGGATTGCGGATTACAGAACATACTTTAACTCTTTATAAAATAACCTCCCACGATTAGCTTTCCGCAATGCGGATTGCGGATTGTGAAACGTACTTTAACCCTTTATATATTAACCCTCTGCATTTAAATTTCTGCAATTGGGATTGCGAATTGCAGAATGTAGTTTAACCCTTGATAAATTATCCCTCCGCAATGCGAATTGCAGAATGTGGGTTTCCATTCTAACATATTTAGGGATTAAAATCCCGCAATTCACCTTCCATAATGCATATTGGTGATTGCAGGTTGTACTTTAAACTTTTAGAAATAATCCCTCCGCAATTAACCTTCCGCAATGTGGATTGCGGGTTGAGGATTTCCATAAAATATGGTTGTTTAACTGATAAGGTAATGATTGATAAGATAATTGTAGATCTGTAATTGGTTAGATGAATAAGTTATAATTATTTAAATTGATTCCCCAATATCCTGATGTGAAACAGTCTCAATTGTACAAATTAACTAGATCTGTTTCATAATACATTATGTGATTAATTTAACAGGAATAATTTACAGACGTGTAAATAATTTAAAGAATGAGTATTGAATTCGAAACCATGATAGGTAAACAACATCCAGATCTAAATAATTATGCTCAGAACAAATTACTAATTACTAGAGTAAGAACATTGCTAGCAATATTGCGGGTATGGATGCCCAATCCTATAATGTTAAGCAATAATCTAACATTATACATATCTGATATAATACATAAACATGGATACATAAACATTTCTCCTAAACGTATAACTATGATTCAACATTAAAATACACATTCTACTGTAACTAAAATCATTCGTAATCAACAGAATAAGAACCTAGGACCAATGCTAGGAAAACAAAAGTGGAGAAGATGTTACTCCCAACCAACTCCTAGAGTAGCCAAACTACTGGCTCCAGAATCCAGACCTTGTTCACTAAACCACAAGAGAAAATTATTTCAATGCTTCATCTCTTGCATTTCACATGTGTTAATCCTCGTCCAATGTTAGCCTCCTGCTGCTCATGGACATACTCATATATAGTATTTTTCCTAGGACTTGGTCATTTATGAGCCTCCTTCTCTTTAGCACTCAACTACGAGTGTTGGCTTGATTTTTGGGAATGATGCCTCGTGCATCTCGAGTGCTCACTCAGTGTTTCCTGCCACTTGTCTTTTTCCTCTTATGGGTCAACAAACACTCGTCAACACTTATCTCCACTTTTGTTCCTCGCAACATATTTTATTAAATAAAAATGTTTTTAATACAAAATGTTTTATTCTTGACTTTGTTACAACAATAAAATAGCAAGTAAATAGATTATAACCATTAGTAATTATAATTAATTAGTAAATATAGTTATGAAGAGAAATGTCTCTTCAAATATTCGATGGCCAAGCCATATTTAAGGAGGAAATATCCATTTTAATTAGGCATCCATTCAATTATTATATATTTATACATTCAAATTCTAAAGATGGAACATCTTCCTCCTTAACCCAGATATGGGCTAGCTTAACCCGAATACGAGCTAGCTGATTACAATCGGATAGAGTGTACCATTGGTATCAAAGTGGATTTGTTCCTCCAGCACTAAGCTCAGATTTGGATCATCCACTTAATTTCACCCATCACTCACTCTTCATTATTCATTTCTCTCACACATTCTCCCTTTCCCTGCTTGTTGATCCACACAACTTCCCTGCCACTTGCTTCCCTACTACTCCACGCATATGTACTCCCCCTTCACCCTCCATCACTGTCATTTTCACCCACACCGGCCTCCATGCCCCTCCATTACATCCTCCTCTGCTACACGCCACTATGTCCTCTCCCCTACACGTTGATTCCACTGTGCCTCCACTCCATTGTGATTCCACTCCATCATTTCCTCCACTCCATCATTGTCTATTGGATGCATTACCTTATCCTCCCTCTGCATCCTACATATCCATTTGCCAAAAACAATACACATATCTTTCCCTCACTCGACCCTCATTTCCATCTACCTTCTCCACTGCTTCGTCTTTCCTGCTCCCATTCCTCTTTTGTTGTGCATCCTTCTTCCCCCGCGCGCCCTCCCCATATTCTCATCCATGTCCCATCCCACTCTCCATATCCCTATGCCCAACGACCTGCTCCATCACAGCCCACAGTTCTCCAATCGTCTTGTCTCTCATGCTCTTAGCCTGTGCTACCTCCTCTCACTCAACTCCCTTCCCTTTTCTCTCCAGCCTATCCTACCCAACTCCCCTCCACCGCTGCATTCCCTCCACTACTCCATCTCTCCCTTCCTCCGACCCTCTGTGCTTCCATTCCCGCTTGCATAAACAATTTTAGTAAAAATTTAATTATTATATATAAAAGTATTATAATAGTTATTTTATTAAATAATAAAAAAAAAACTATTACCCAACTTTATAATACATAAAAATATATAATATATAATATATAAAAATGTATTATATATTTTTATTTTATTTCTTTATTTATTTTTTCCCTTCACTCCATAAGCCAAAATAGCGTCGAAGTACACACCTCCGCATATAAGGACCAAGACCATGGTGGAACTAAAAGGCCAAATTGAGTGTTAGTTTTTAATCATTCAAGCTAGCATTATGTTAGGATCTTTAACTAAGAGAACAACAAGTACATCAATCAAACACAAGAGACAATGAACACAGTGTTTTTCCTCGGGGAAACCATAAATGGAGAAAACCCCGCAACTTCCCTAGAGATAGAATCGGCACAAAAGGTAAAACCCCAAAACAGTAAGATGATCTCCCGACAGCAGTAACCTCTTTCTTCCTTGCTCCAGTGTCTTTCTCTTCCTCAGTTATGCGCTACAACTGAGTGTGGATGAGTGTGTGATAAATAGAGAAGTCACCTCTCTATTTATACTAATTCCCGACATGACTAAAACCCTACTAGGGCCGACTTCACTAGGTGAGTCTAATAACCCTAGTGCCCCAGAACTGTGGGGACTTTAACCCTTAGACAATAGGAAGGTTACCCACAATGACTTGACATGACTTGTTTACATTATATATCTTCCCGATTGGAACATCGGGGCATGACATGACACAAGAACATCCCAAAATAAACATCGGGTTACAATAGATAAGAAATACAAGTGAATACATTCTGAAGTTACAATTACATCAACACTCCCTCTTAACTAGGAAGGTATTCTCTCGACACAATTTTCATCACTGGTCTTCTTCTCTGGATCTTCTCGTCATCTAAATTTTCAACTCATCTTCGTCTTCAAGTCATCTTCATTTCTGGATTTGGATCATCACTCGATCTGGATCATCACTGGACATCATCATTGGATCTGGATCATCGCTCGATCTGGATAATCACTGGATCTGGATCATCATTGGATATGGATCATCACTGGATCTGGATCATCACTAAATATGGATCATCACTTGATCTAGATCATCACTGCTGGATCTGGATCGTCACTCGATCTAGATCATCTCGGAGGAATCATAACTGGATCTGGATCATAGCTCGATCTGGATCTTCTCTGGTCATCATCATATGTGCTATCTCATGATTCTTCTCGTCACAGGAAGTTCTATAGAGCTAGGCTTCTTTCATGCTGGTTGCAGGCCTAGCCACCATGTAAGTCTTCTTCAATGCTTATATCTAACCTACTTGTCAGAATGGCCTGCCCAGCACTTACATCTGACCTACTTGTCATAAAGGCACACCTAGCACTTACATCCGACCTACTTGTCAGAAAGGCACACCCAGCACTCACATCTGATCATATAGGATCAATCCTATAATCACATCAGAAATACCCAACACTCACATTCACCAGCATGATACGACACAACTACTATCATCTATGAAAAGGCTCAGCACTTACATCTGACCTACTCGTTAGAAAGGCATGCACTCACATCTGATCTTGTAGGAACCCATCCTACAGTCACATCAGAATGGCCCCCATTCCCAGACTGAGCTACCTGGTAACTGACTAGGTGCCTCCATTCTCCTGGAGAATGGCAATTGCCCTTACATCTGACCTACTTGCCAAAATGGCCCAGCACTTACATCCGACCTACTCATCAGAAGGGGATGCACTCACATTTGATCTTGTAGGAACCAATCCTACAGTCTCATCAGAATGGCCCCCAGTCCCGGACTAAGCTACCTGGTAACTGACCAGGTGCCTCCATTCCAAGAATGGCATTCAGCACTCATATCTGACGTGGAAGGAACCAAATCCTCTCACCATGATAGAATGGCTCAGCCCTTATATATGACCTACTCGTCATAATGGATTTTGGACTCGTCACTTCCCCTTGGAAGGGACCTCGATCTGGAGAACACCAAGCTTCTCCCTGAAGTACTCAAACTTCACTCTGGCCAATGACTTCATCAACACATCAGTTATCTGATCATCTGTCGCAACATACTGGAGCTTCACTGCTCCCCTCTGTACCATATCCCTAAAATAGTGATACTTGATCTTGATATGCTTCGACTTGTCGTGGAACACTGGATTCTCTAACAACTTCACACAACTCTGGTTGTCACAATGTATACAAGTAGCATCCAACTGGAGATCAAATAAATCAGACAGTATCTTCCTCAGCCATACTGCCTCACAAATTGTTAAACAAGTTGCGACATACTCTGCTTTAGCTGTACTCAGTGCCACACAGGATTTCTTCCTACTAAACCAAGAGATCACACCTAATCCCATACTGAAGCAACACCCTGAAGTGTTGTTCCTATCGATGGCACTGCCTACCCAATATGAATCAACATAACCCTCCAGGTTAATCTTCTAATTCACATCGTACTTGAGCCCATAATCAATTATACCCCTCAGGTACCTCAGAATATGCTTTGCAGCAATCAAGTGAACATTTATCGGATCTGTCAAGAACTGGCTCAAGGTGTTCACAGCAAAGCAAATGTCTGGTCTTGTGTTCGTCAGGTACATCAAGAACCCAATCATCTAATGATACATTGTAGCATCAACCGATTCTGATAAAGCATCCCTCAATAGCTTCAGGTTTGATGCCATAGGTGTGGCCATAGTCTTGCAGTCCATCATCCCAAACCTCTTCAGGATCTCTACTGCATACTTCCCTTATCCAAGGAAGATTCCATCTGCACTCTGCCACACCTCCATACCTAGAAAATAATGCATCATACCCAAGTCCTTCATTTCAAACTCGGCGGCAAGATTTCTCTTTGTATCAGCAATCAACCCATCCATACCTATTACAAACAAATCGTCTACATACAGTAGAAGTATCACTAGGTTGCCCTCTTCAACCTTGTAGTAAAGGTTGGAATCTGCTTTACTCTTGGTAAATCCCAAACTGTATAGAAAGCTGCAATTCTGTTGTACCATGTCCTGGGTGCCTGTTTCAAACTGTACAGGGATTTCTTCAATCTACACACATGAGACTCCATGTCATGTGTCTCAAAACCAAGTGGATGTTCTACATACACTTCCTCTTCCACTACATTCAAGAAGGCAGTCTTGACATCCATTTGGTGTATCTTCCATTTCATTACTGCAGCCAAAGCAAGTACTGATCTGATGGAAGTGTATCTGGCTATAGGTGCAAAGGTTTCTTCATAATCTATTCCTTTTTTCTGAGAGAAACCCCAAGTGACAAATCTTGCCTTATACTTTTCAATGCTACCATCTGCAGCATGCTTGATCTTGTAGATCCATTTGGAATTTATAACTGACTTCCCTTCTGGTCTTGGGACAACATCCAAAACATCATTCTTCATGATCGATTGGTACTCTTCAATCAAAGCATCCTTCCATTCTTTTCGTTCTGCAGTTTCTTCAAAACTGGAAGGTTCTTTATCAATAAAATCACATAGTAATGCTACATACCCGGAGCAGGATCTGGTCCTTTTTCTTTCTCTGTGATTCTCTTATGGAGCCCCATACCTTTTTGCACCTTGGATAATTTCTTGTACCCAAGCAAGTTTCCTCTTGTGAGGATTCTTTTCCTGAGGTGGATCTACAGGTCTTTGTGGTTCTTCAAATTCTTGAGCTTCTTCATTCATGGTTGTATCATGAATTCTCGGTGCTTCTGTTTCTTCAGATTCTTCAGTAGGTTTCTTTCTGGATTTGTTGTAAGCTGTGTCTTCATCAAATGTCACATCCCTACTGATATCAATCTTCTTGAATCCTCAGAAGTATATTCGGTAAGCCTTCGAGCTTTCAGAGTATCCCACAAATATACCCTTCTTTCCTGAAGGATCTAATTTAGTCCTCTTCTCTTTTGGAATGTGTATGTACACTGGACAGCCAAATATTCTAAGATGGCTGACTTCTAGTTTCTTGCTGGAGAATACTTCTTCAAGAGTCTTGTTCTCGAGTACTCTGTGTGGAGTACGGTTCTGTACATACACCGTTGTTCTGGCAGCTTCCGCCCAAAGATGAATATGAAGATCTTGATCATGAAGCATTGCTCTTGCAGCTTCCATGATAGTTCTATTCTTCCTTTCTGCAATCCCATTCTGTTGTGGATTATAAGGAGTGGACAACTCCCTCTTAATCCCTAAGTCTTTGCATAGCTCTTTGAATTCATTTGAAGTGAATTCTCCGCCATTATTTGATCGAAAGGTCTTGATCTTCTTTTCAGTGTGATTCTCGATCAAGGCTTTGAATTCCTTGAACTTGCTAAATACTTCATCTTTGTTCTTCATGAAGTAAACCCATGTCTTCCTAGAAAAGTCATCAATAAAAGAAACATAATATGCATACCCGCTTAGTGAGCTTGATGACATAGGACCGCATACATCGGAGTGGATGATTTCCAAGATTCATTTTGCTTTGCTTTCGCTACTTGGAAATGTCTTCTTTGTATTCTTTCCTTTCGCACATCCTTTACAGACCCCATCATGTTTTGCTTGGATTTTTTGAAGACCTTCACCAGCTTTGCTTGCAAGAGGTAGTTCTATGTAATGCACATGTGCAAGCCTTCTATGCCAAAGTTCATTTGGCTCTACTGTGTCATGGACCAAGGCTTGTTCTGGATGGCCCTTCAATTTGTACAATCCTCCTTCTTGTTCTCCAATCACCACCACATCATCGATAGTCTTTCCTTTTGGCCACATGATGACTTGACCATCTATGAATGTAACTCTCATTCCTTTTGCATCTAATGCAGATATGGAGAGGAGTTTCTTCTTGAGTCCTGGTATAAACAATACTTCCTTCATTTTCATAGTCTTTCCAAAGTCTAGCTTATAGGAGGATTCCCCACTACCTTTTATTGGATATTGGTAGTCATCTCCTAGTTTCACCTTGTGAGGTGATTCATGTTCTGATAGTCTCACAAAGGATTCCATAAATCCTGTCATATGTTTGGAAGCCCCACTATCTATGAGCCAATCATTGCTTCCATGAGTAATGTTTCCTGTGAGAGCGGAAATCAAAACATATTCATCCTCGCTTGAAGAATCTTCACTTTCATATCTAGTTCTTTTCTTAGATGATTCATCATCCTCTGCAGCATGAGCATGATGTCTTCTTTTGTTGCTCTTTTTCTTATTCTGTCTCTTAGTACAATTTCTTGAAAAGTGTCCCACTTCATCACATGTATAACATCTAATTTTAGACAAATCTTTTCTAGTGTTAGCTTTGTGAAAGTGCTTACCTCTGGAGTGATGAGATCTTATTTTGGTTGTCTTGGAATGTACCATGAGAGCTTGATCTTCACTTCCCATCTTCTCTTCTCGAGCTGCTAACTGAGCTTCTTCTTGAGAGCACTCTTCCCATAGTCTATTGAACTTGAATAACTTCTTTCTAGCACAGATCCATTGAATAAAGGAGTCCCGTGATCTAGGGAGACCATTCAAGGTAGTCATCACAATCTCTACATTGTCCACTTCTTCATCTACTGCTTCCAGTTGTTCCTTGATCTGAGAAACTCTTGTGAAGTATGACTGGATTGTTTCTGCATTCTGAATCTTCACATTCTTTAGGTGGTTTCTCAGAGTCATTTTTCAGTTTATGTTCTTCCCTTCAAACAATTTGGTTAGGGCATCAAACACAGCTTTAGGTGTCTTTAGGGAGGACACCTATGGTATGAGGTGATCCTTAATAGAATCAATAATGATCCTCTTTTCCATAACCAACTTCTTCTTATGTAAGGTCTTTGCCTCATCTCCCTCTAGAACTAGAACCTCCTCATTGATATAGGAGTCCAACTCATTTTCTTCCAGGACCAGGGAGATCCTATACTTCCAAGCTCGAAAGTTATCAGATCCCTCAAGATTTTCATCAAGCTTGGTATGATGAGACATTTTAATTGAGAACCTCAAATGGAAATACAAAATATTTAGATCTTACTAGGTCAAGATGTCAGGTCTGGATTTGGAGCTAAAATCCTGTAGATATTGTTCAGGAGGAAATTAGGGTTTTTCTTTTCCGGAGTTTTGTCTGACCAATTGCTTTGAATTTGATCCCTAACTTTGATTTTAGGGAGGAGATCAATCCAAGCCTGGGCTCACTGAAAAATTCCTCTTCTGTGAAAAGCCCTAATTTTTGGCAGCAATGTCGGGTCCAAAACTGAAAAACCTCAGAATTGGATTCTGCTTCAACAGAAAGATGCGCCCTAAGGAGGAGAGTTATTCCAACCTTCTTTTGCTGAAAATATGTGGAGAGAGATCCACAAAGTAGGAAGCCCTAGTTCCTGAAGTCGTACAATGTCTTGTTCTCAGGTTAGCTCTGATACCATGTTAGTTTTTAATCATTCAAGCTAGCATTATGTTAGGATCTTTAACTAAGAGAACAACAAGTACAGTAATCAAATACAAGAGACAATGAACACAGTGTTTTTCCTTGGGGAAACCATAAATGGAGAAAACCCCACAACTTTATTAGAGATAGAATTAGCACAAAAGGTAAAACCCCAAAACAGTAAGATGATCTCCCAACATCAGTAACCTCTATCTTCCTTGCCCCAATGTCTTTCTCGTCCTCAGCTATGCACTACAACTGAGTGTGGATGAGTGTGTGATAAATAGAGAAGTCACCTCTCTATTTATACCAATTCCCGACATGACTAAAACCCTACTAGGGCTGACTTCACTAGGTGATTCTAATAACCCTAGTGCCCCAGAACTGCGGGGACTTTAACCCTTATACAATAGAAGGGTTACCCACAATGACTTGACATTACTTTTTTACATTATAGATCTTCCCAATCGAAACATCGGGGCATGACATGACACAAGAACATCTCGGAATAAACATCGGGTTACAATAGATAAGAAATACAAGTGAATTCATTCTAAAGTTACAATTACATCAACATTGAGAAATTGGGAAAATACATCAATGCCCTCATCGCTTACCAAAAAATATGGAAGGAAGAAATGAAAAAATAGCAAGGCACTTAAGAAACAAATCAAAGATGAAGTTGCTCTAATACTAGAAAGAAAACTTGATGACAAACTAGACATCATGAACGAGAAACAAAAAGAGTTAGATGACAATGTAATGTCCCAAGTTTTTCATTGGTTCACAATGGCCAAATCACATTTTCCATATTCATGAAAGTTGTCAAATGGATGCTAAAAGTCAAATAATTGCCAAGGAGGAAAATCACTAGTTTCCTAGGTTGGGGGTGGAAGCTTTGATATTTGGAGTAAGGGGGATAATAAATGATGTTTAGACATTAGAAGATGATAAATATTTAATAATTTATCTTATTAAATAAATACAATAGAAAATTTAAATGGCTATGGAGAATGGAGACACGTGGAGACTATGGGGCCCACTCAAGCTAGAATTCCTATGTTAAATGGCATCCTCCTCTTGTAATTTCGAATCTATGGGAAGCTTAATGTTTTGGGATGGATTATGAGGTTAATATAATTTTCTATATACTTCATAGGTCTAATTTTGGATGAATTGTAACTTACATGGGAGAAGAAGAGCCAAATGGGAGTTTCATTGACACTTGGCTAGATTCCCCTTACATTTATGACATCTATAACACCAATGATGGAGATTCTATGACAGTTATGACACATGTCAGATATAAAAACTGACATACTGACATAATAAAATTTCAGTCCTGAATAGAGCATATTAGAGGTCGAATTTGGGAGTTGGATAAGGCCAAGAGGCTCCTACTCAAATTTGGGAGAAGATGGAAGGTGAAGAGAGAGGCCACATGGCATAGCATGAGCAGCCGCAATAATTAGAATTTTATTTGTTTTATGGATGGATTTGGAACCTTAGAATACCAATAATTTTTATAAAATACAGGTATCATCCATGAGAAGGAGTTTTTTTATCATTTGATGAATTTGGGTTTGTGAGGAGAGAGCTAGTGGATGACTAGTTCCTTGCATTAACCAATTTCGAGGGTGAAAGATTCCCATCCTAATTGGTGATTTGGAGAGGCCACTCAGGTATATCAAGGAGATTAAATGGATTTATAATTTACAAGTTCAATCTACAGGAATTTCATGGACATCTCAATATCAGCTTTGTCTTCCATTCATCTCAAGTTTTCTCACCATATTTCAGCTCTATGGAGTGGTGCACTTGGTGAGTTATTCATCACTTTAAGGGAGCTTATATTCATCCAATATTTTGTATTCTGATGTAAATTATCTATATTTCAAGTTCATAAATCTCTCAGGTCGAAATTCCAATATATCTCATGTATTATTGTCCACTATTGAAGAAATTGTGTCATTTCCCCAATACCTTGTTGTAAACTCCTGCAATTTTGATGGAATCAAATATATGTGTGAACCATTGATGGTTTATGAATGAATGAACTTTAATAATGTCTATTTTTTTTTAGTGTTCATTAACTGATAATTTGTGTCCATTGGGTCGAATTTCATATCATTTGTACCAAACTACATCTTGTTTCCCTAAGGGTCCAAAACTAGTTTTTTATATGTGATTGAAGGAAGTGATAACATCCATGTGAGTTAGATTGGTTCTGCATATGAGTATATTATAATGTCTTATACACATAACCTACTTCAATTTTAGCATTTGAGTGATTTTTTGTACATTTGGGAAGCCATCCCAGCAATTACCCGGGAGGGATTTGAGCCCCAAAATTGCTAGTTAAAGCATCTATCTTATTCAAAATTTTATATATACTTTCAGAATTAATTGTAAGGCCATAATACATCCATGAAAATTATAATTAAGTTATTATATCACTCATACACCTTTGGTTACAATTCGATAGCATTTGGAGCTATTTGGAGTAATTTACCATTGGGGGTTGGAACCTCAAAACTACTAGTAAATTCATGGAGTTCTCTTGAATACCTATTAGACCCAAAAACCACATATGATTCTTCAAATATACTTTAATTAATTTTTTATAATATATCCAATTATCATACCCACCATTAGTGAAGTTTTTACAGTGTTGGGAAGAGATTTGTTCCAGGACCCAGGGGGGATTTCCACCTCCCAAATTGACTAGTCTTGTCCCGAAACTTCTTCCCTTGAAAATTAAAGACCATGGTTGGTTATATCAGTTGATTATATGTATTATATATGTGCACATATTTCCCATCACCCCTCAGGACCTTCCTCACCAAGTTTGAAAGCAATTGGAGTAATTTTGAGATTAATTGAATCCATTTAACTAGAATTGTAAGAAGTTGAATTTGAGTACATTGTGAAATAATTGAAGAATTGGTATTTTGATAAAATTTCCAATAAGGGGAAATTACATTGGTATCATAGCATGGTATTGGCGCCTATTGAATTTATGGATAGTATAGATGAATTGAATAAAGTCATTAAGTCATGTGGTGATGATATGACCAGGCAGGTTAAGCAAGCATTCAAATTGATGGCTAGCCAATTTATGGGTAGTAGAAGTTTCCATCATGAAGAGACACATAATACCATTTATTTTGAATAAATTAATGATTTTTTGAAGGAAATTATGAAAAATAATTCAAATAAGAACTCATTAAGGAATAATCATCAATGCACAAGTAGGGAGGAGACCAAGGAGCTACAAATTTCTGTGGGTGGTGAAGAAGAAAGGAATTACATGAAGAGGATCGAAATTCACTCCCAAATGAATTTGAAAAATATGAGGAAACATCACATGACAAGGAATAAGAGTACCTTGAAACTGTTGAATATCATTCTGAAAGAAATTCTACTATGGACATGGACCAAAGAGCATCTACTGATGGATGCTTGAACTATGAAGGAGTACCTACTGATGGGTGCTCACAACTCTATGTTGGTGACATAGAGATCAGATTTAAAAATTTTGTTGCAAACAAAATTTATAGTAAACATGAAAATGAATACCTTGTAGCAGTTGAAGAAGAAACAAGATCAACTTCCCCATCACCACTTGAGCTTCATGAAGTTGGTCCAAGCAAGAAGGAAGAAGATGAGGAGGTTCATTTGCAAGAGCCTCATTTTATTGAAGGGTCCTTAAAGATGAATGAAAAGAAGATCCAAGAGGCCCTTATCATACTCCATGACACTCAAGCATTGGTATCAAATTCTTGTTGGAGAGCTACTTCCTTGGAGGAGCCATCCTTCCTTGAAGACATGGATAAGATTCAAAGAGAAATATGTAACATAAAAGGTAATTTCACGTCTTTTATTTTTTATAGAAAAAATTTCATTGATTTTATTGAATAGTTACATGAATCCTACTTGAAGAATAATGAATTTATTCATAATCTCACAATTCAAAATGAGCAACTTCTTGAAAAGTTGCAAGACACTTGTTTTTCCTCCTATGTTTCAGATTGTCAAATGGTAAATTGTTTGGAGGATTCTCATGACATGGTGGATCATGAGAAATTTGGAAATTTTAATGTACTTGATGTGTTTGAAGATGAACTTGAAGAGATCCAAATAATTGATGTGGTGGAAGAGGAACTTGAATTGTCTCTTGATGAAGGGTATGCAATTTTTAAAGAAGAGCATGATTCCTCTACATTGTAACCAATCTATGACAAAGGTCTCACACTCTTGAAGGAGCTGCATGATACTACCCATATGGATCCTTACCATGATGAAACTTCTGCACTTTTTGATCATTTGGGTGATTTAGTTCATTCTCCTACATCCTACAATTCCATGTTTTGCAACATTAGTCTCAATGAAGTATGGGTGAAAGGGTTCTTTTTTATGGTGCCACATGAGGAGTATGGAACTCCTAGATTTACTTTTTATGATGACATGGTTGGAGAAAAATCTTATTTACATTTGTAGTAGCATCCTTTGTTACTTTATGATGGTGCACATCTACATGGATGCACCTATGATATGCATTTGAGTCACTTGAAGACTCATGGTTTTTCTTGCTCAAGACTTGATTCATTTGATGTTAGAGGAACTTCATCCAACACTGGGGTGAATAGATATATGATGGGAGAAAATTTTTGTTTCTAGCCACATACTTTTTTATATCTTTATGATTCTCTCATTCATGGATGTATGGGTGAGACTTATTTGAGTCATTTGAAATCTCCTTGTTTTTTTTGCTCATTATTTGGTTCAGATTTTGGTGGAGGTTCTTCATTCACTTCTTGGATGAAAGAACAAATGGATGATTATTATTTTGGTGCATGTTACATTCTTTGGGAGAGAGTTATAGGACATGGTATCCTCACCTATGTCATTGGAGCAGATTTGATTGATCACTTGAAGCATGTATGCACTTGGCAAATGGTAGTCTACTCACTTGGAGCTATAAGCACTTTCATGATTTTTTGATGAGGCACCTCCTTGATGTATATTTTTATTATGTTGTTATGTACTTTGATGATATATATTATGTAATTATGATGTTTGGAAGAATGCATACAAGAAAAAGGGATGCAGGAATTATCTTTCCTAATGGTATGAGTTGGAGAGAACTCTTAATTGTTGGAGTGCAATGCAAGCGATGGGACCTTGAGATAGTTTTTAGTCCCATTGATTCCAAATTATTTGGGAAACAAGAAGTATGGGAGATGGATTCCCCACTTAATAAGGTGATGTTAATAAGAGTAGTGCAGCAGCAATCATAGTGGTTCCTCTCTAAAATCTTCATGGAATCTCAAAGACTCAAAGTGGGAAGCTTAGTGACAACTTCAAAGAATCATACAGAAAGCAGGTTCTTCAACAACCATGTTTGAAATTGCTTGAGGACAAGAAATATTGGGAAGGGAGGATTTGTAATGTCCCAAATTTTACATTGGGTCACAATGGCCAAATCACATTTTCCATATTCATGAAAGTTGTCAAATGGATGCTAAAAGTCAAATAATTGGCAAGGAGGAAAATCATTAGTTTCCTAGGTTGGGGGTGGAAGCTTTGATATTTGGAAGGGATAATAAATGATGTTTAGACATTAGAAGAGGATAAATATTTAATAATGTAGATTATTAAATAAATACAAGAGAAAATTGAAATGGCTGTGGAGAATGGAGACACATGGAGACTATAGGGCCCACTCAAGTTAGAATTCCTATGTTAAATGGCATCCTCCTCTTGTAATTTCGAATCTATGGGAAGCCTAATGTTTTGGGATGGATTATGAGTTTAATATAATTGTCCATATACTTCATAGTTCTAATTTGGGATGAATTGTAACTTACATGGGAGAGGAAGAGCCAAATGGGAGTTTCATGGACACTTGTGAAGAACCAACCATTGATATTGGTTCTCTATGTTGATCATTTGTTCCTTACTAGAGAGGAACAACTGATTGCTTGGTGCAAGAGGGAGCTCACTTCTGAGTTCGAGATGAAAGACTTAGGTCTTATGCACTAATTTATTGTCCTTGAGGTTTGGAAAATAAAAAATGAGATATTTCTTTCTCAAGGAAAGTACATTGTTGATGTATTGTGCATGTTTGGCATGATGGATTTGCAAATCCATGTCTACACCGATGGTTTCCAATTTGAGGAAACTACATGAGTTGGATTCTAGATCGAATCCAGAGGATCCCACTTTGTATAAACAACTTATTGGTTCGTTGATGTACTTAATACTCTCGAGACTGAACATATGTTATGTTGTGAAAATTATGATTTAGTTTATGTCTAATCTAAAACACAAACATTGGGTTGTTGCTAAGAATGTGCTTAAATACACTTGACACTTGAGATTCGATTGCTTATGGAGTCAAATATACCTCCAACGATGGAGTTATGCTACTTGGTTATGCAGACTCAGAATAAGGTGGAAGTATTGCAGATTGAAAGAGTACATATAGCTACTATTTTAGTTTGGGTTCAATTATGATATCTTGGTCCAGTACGAAGCAAGGATCCATATCATAGAGTACTACAAAAGAAGAGTATAGTGTAGTTAGTGTTTCCTTCTGAGAAGCAGTGTGGCTTAGGAAGCTACTTGTTGGGTTGTTTAGTGAGAACCTTCAGTCTATAGCCATTCATTGTGAAAATAAAAGGTACATCAAGCTTTCTGAAAACCTTGTGTTTCATGATAAGTCAAAACACATTGAATTGAAGTATCACTTCATTAGAGACATGGTCTATAAAGGTGCAATAAAAATTTAGTACATTGCTACTTATGAGCAGATTGTAGATGTGTTATGTGTTAACAAATCCTCTTTTAGTGACGGATTATAGGTACTTCCAAGATAATATTCGCATGACAAATAATGCCTCCCTTGTTGAGACGGAGTGTTAAAGTTACATCATCATGAGTCATTCTCCAAGCCAATCTTGTGCAATCAAGATTGGGCCTCATGTGTTGAGGTAGGGAGCCTGAGTTGGACTCGGGAACTTGGAGTATAATTCTTGGGTTGGACTCAAGAATGACTAAGCCTTCAATGTAAAAGTTTATTCCTCATTTGTTGAGGTGAATACTTTGATATCTCAAAGTGATGATGTTGTACAGTCCTGTTGGTCAAGGCTAAGGACTTGTGAGTCAAGTTGGATCCTCGTGTGTTGAGGTGGACCTCCAATGTAGAGGTGATTCTTTGCATGCTGAAGCATTAACATTGTCTAATGTATTACTAACCATGGTCATTGGATGCTATTAAGTCTCCTTAATATACTGGCCACCTCTAGAGTGTATTACTTTAGCATATGATCATTTGGTCTGAGAGTAATATAATATGGTCACGACATTTGACAAATATTCTTAGTATCATATGATATGATAGATAAATTAAAGTTATCACATATTGACCATGTAGATAAGATAATAGATAAATATAAATGCATAGAGAACAAAGAGAATTCGAATTGCTCATGAAAATACTTCAGTTTATTAAAATGAACTTAAATTTTTAAGATTTAGTTGAAGCAATAATGTATGCCTTAGATAATTAAAGGAGAACTCATAGTGGTCCTTCAGTAAATCAATCAACATGATTTCAATAATAAAAGTTAACTAAAATGTTGATAAAAATAATTAATTAACTAAAGTGTTTTGCATGATTACACTTTAGTTAAACTAAAATACGACACTTATGTTATGACACTTGAGTTACAACAATTGCATGACTTTAGTTAACATCCTAGTTGAGTGATCCTACATCCGGTTAGAAAGAAAGTTCATCCCGAAGTCAATCAAGCATGATTTAATGTCAAAGATGATAGACATAGTGCATTGTGTATGCAAGATTGATGAAACTAGGTGCAGAGCGATTATCCAAGAAGATCATTCATTATAGTTTGCATGGGAGCCTAAGTATTTATGCAGTGATTCACTACTTCTTGCAAGGGGTTTGTTTTTGCTAGTTATACATATTGAGGAATTCATTCAGTTGACCTGTATTCTCTATTGCTTAATATCTACACCTGGGATGTTTTTTCTCTCTTATCTTCCACCTAGGGTGGCAAAATAAATATGATATTGTACAAGGAATTCTCTGCTATCTATCATATTTATACTGAGAATATTTGTTGGGGTTTTTCATCCTCATTGTTTTGGCGGTTTTCCCTAGGGTACATCCTGTGTTATGGCTGAATGTTTATGTGTATGAAGGTTTCATTGATTTCGAGTATTTAATATTTCCACATTTAAAGAATTAAAGATCAAAGCTCAACATATTTTCACAAATACCAATATAAGGATCCCATAGAACCATTGATATAACAGTTAGATCAAAGTACTAGTAAGCCTATGACCCCTACCAAGACCTTATCCAATCTCATGAGGTAGGTTGAGTCTCTTAAAAGTAGGCTATCCAAAATTTTCAACTCTCTTGCAATTATTAGATCTTCATCTGAGGTCATTTCTAATTTAAAAGTCTCGATTACCACAATACACTTTCCTCAACTAAATATTCTATACAGATGATTGACCTAGACTTAGAAAATCCCTAATAGGTTTTATGTTCCAATTAAATTATTCAAGAAAATTCTAACTCTTTACCTCCATTTACTTCAAATAACCCTTCAAATTTTTTACCTATTGAATTTCAGTATAAGTTACCCAAGCTAATGGTCACACCACTAAAGCTCTTGATAGTGAACCTACTCAGAATCTTGTTAGTACTCCTCCTACTTCTCCAATTGCCCAAAATCAATCTTCATACGATATTCTTGAGCAAGTCCAACCTCAAACTCAAGGTTCCCGTAACATTCCACAAAACCCTTCCACCTTGCAGCATCCTAAAACTATGGAAATTGTTATTCTTTGAGAAAAGATACCTATGTTCTAACTTCCCAATAGGAAAATACAATTTCTTATGCTCGAACTTCTCAAACTCAACCAAAAAGTTAATCTTCTCCTACTCATTCACTTTTTCAAAATGATCCTCAAATTCTTGATGTTTCTCTTCAATCCATGCCTATTGTTTCCACACAGACTATGCCTATTTTATCATCAGTTGACATTTTGGTGACCTCTTCCCAAGACAACTAATTTTGGGTAAGAGGCAGAAGTTTTCTTGGGAGACTTCTTCTTCAGCAAGAAACAAAAAGTAGTCATGTGAAAGAACAGAGAAAGAGAAGATGATTTTGTCAATGTTCCCCTTAAGCAACAAATTGTTTGGAAGTAAGCATCCATGGATGTGCAAAGGGAAGCATTAGAAACAACAAATTCCATGGGATCCTATTAGGATATTTAGACTCTTAGGAGTTAGTTAACATCAACTTGTGTAATATATTCATTAGTTAAAGTGTTCTTCTTTAGTATGCTTTAGTATGCATTTGCAAATATTCTATTTCGACAGTCATGATATGTTCTAGACATAAAGTGATCCGATAGTTCAACTTCTCTTAGATCATACCTACCTTTGATCTGTGGCTTAACACCCAATTGGTCCATGATCTCTATTTAAAGAGCATGGAAGGTCCTTGGCTAGTTGATCGATTATGAGAAGCTCATTTGTAACTTTCTTTATTTTGCATAATAAATTTCTCCAAGTCGCTATTTGGCTGGGGCCGTGGACTGTTTCCCTCTTAAGGGTTTTAACCACGTCAAAGCATCGGTGTATCGATCTGTGATCTGTTAGTGTGAAGTGGTTTCTCTTGGTGTTCGGTCTTTTGGGAGTACCCTGTGTACCCGAACATGATATCAGAGCATTTCTGAAGAGCCGCTTATGTTTGTGATCTAGATCTTGAACTAGTCTTGTTGAAACTTTCAAATTGTTTATTATTATAGAATTTTTGTGCATTTATGGACAATGGGAGGTGTTCCATTGCATCCGGAGCATCGTTTCCATTGAGAAATAGTTTTCATTTCATCAAAAATCGTTTTCATTTGCTCAAGAAACACCCATTTTTGTAGATCTGAAGGTATAATGATACAGTGACGGATTTGTTTTATTTATTTTTTAAATATCTCATATTTGTATCAGTTTTATTATATAGATTTTTTTTTGTCTCTGATTGTTGCCTTCTATGTCTTTGTATGCTCTTTGTCGTGCACCTTGTGTGATCGCAGTGAATCAGAAAGAGAGAGGGAAGGGGTTTTTCTCGGTTGCATATGCTCTTTGTCGTGCACCTTGTGTGATCGCGGAGAATAAAAAACAGAGAGAAAACATAGACTTTCCGGGTAAACTAACGAGATCTAACCCCACGAGAGTGGAATTTTTTTTTTGTTTTTTTTTTTCGATTTTTGGTTTGATTTGTAGGAAAAAAAAACAAGCATGGAAACCGAGAGAGAAGAGTAGTAAAAAAAAACTCCTTCCTCATTCCCTTCTTTTACTTACCTTTCAAACTTAGCTCACTTGGTCCAAAGTTGTTTTATTCCTTAATAGGTCTTGATTTCAAGTCTTATTAAGTTACTTTTTAATAGTGCATGCAATTTCTATTTTTAAGTTACTTTATTGTAAAAGTGCATCTCACTTAAAAATAAAAATAAAAATAAAAGTGAGTCACTTAAATTTTTATTGTCGCACTATTTAAAGTACCATTATTGTAAAAGTGAACATCGCTTATTTTACAAAAGTGATTCACTTAAAGCAACTTTCTTGTAAGTGATTGTCAAAGGTTTATCTTGGGAAGAGGAGGGTTCTTTTTTTTAGTTGGTCAATTTAATATATGTCACGTCACTATTTGGGACATCTTCAACATTTTCTTAAATCAAGCATAACTTCATCATATGGAATCAGTTTTCAGTGCCAATTTTTTTTAACCAGCCTGATTTTTCGAGTTCTTTACATTCAGATAGTTGGTTTATGTTTTTTCATCCATTATTTTTCAGTACAGCCATGCCTTGTGATAGTTTACTTATTAGTTATAACTATTTTTCATGGAAATATTATATGGAGGATGTTCTACGAAGTAGGGGACTTTTCAGAATTACCTCATGGAAAGAAACCGAACCCACTGATGATGATAAGAAAATAAAATGGGCAAATAGATGTGATGAAGATCATGGATTGATTGGGATGTCAATTTCTACTTATTTGCGATTCCATATATCTGGAATTGATGAACCTGATAAAGCTTGGGAAAAGTTGGAATCTTTGTTTGGTAAACACAATGAAATTCGAGGTCATCAACTTGAGAATGAGTTGATTTATTTGAATCCAAGTGATTTTTCATGCATTCAAGATTATTTATCTAAGTACAAAACTCTTAGACTCTTATGTGAAGAATGCAAGATTAAGAGAGAATACAAACAATCTACTTATCATATTCTTTCCAAACTTGGACCTGCATATTCTGTTTTTGTATCTACATTTTACTCCATGAAAGAATCCTTGACTGCAGCAAGCTATCAAGAGCCTAGTCTTGAATCTTTTTGTGATTCCTTAATTAGAGATCAAGATAAGCTTATTCATCTTGGAATAATTAACAATGCAGATACATCTGGGAAAGCCTTATTGTCCCAACAGAAAGAAAAGTTCAAGCCTCCAAAGAAATAAAAATTTTGCAATAATAAGACAAACAAGGGTCCCAAACCCTCTCAGTCAGCTCCTTCTTTAAGAAATGACAAAGGATCCAAACCAAAAGGAAATAAGACTAAGCATCATTTCAACTATTATGGGAAATATAATCATGATGAATATAATTGTTTCAAGAATATGGAAGCCTTGGAAGAAGCAATGAAGAAGCACCACATCAGCCTAGATTCATCTTCAGAATCTACCTCTCATGGACATACACTTTGTGCTTCTGGTTATTCTTATTCTACATTTTCTTCTTCTCCTTCAAATCAATAGCTCATTGATTCTGGAGCATCTTATCATATGGCTAAGGATCAAGCCATCTTTTCTACTATGAATGAATGTAACACCAAACAAATATTTGTTGGTGATGATAGATCTCTAAGTGTTGTAGGATTTGGAACAGTTTCAGTAGAAAATTGTCATTTTAGTGATGTACTATGTGTTCCAAGAATTTTCTACAATTTCTTGTCAGTCTATCAAATCACTCATTCTGGTGAAGGTAAAACTGTAACGTTTACACCTCACCAAGTTGTAATCAAGGATTTTAAAGATCCTCAACATGTCCTAGCGACCAGAATTGTTGATGATATTACCAGGTTGTACAAATTTAACAACTTTGGGTCATCACCTTTTCCTTAAATTTTTGTTGCTCATAGTGATACCTTGAGCAAACTTTGGCATGAGCGGTTTGGTCACTTAAATTATCGCTCATTGCAACAACTATGTAAAGAAAATATGGTGACAGGTATTTTGATGGTATCTTGCAAGGATAGTGTTTGTTCTGGCTGTGTACTCGGAAAACATCATCGGGACAGTTTTGACAAAAGTGCCTCTTGGCACACCTCGGTTCCCTTAGAGCTTGTGCATAGTGAATTGTGTGGTCCTCTTCCATCTGCTTCCTTTTTTGGTTTCAAATATTTCTTAACTTTCATTGATGATTACTCTAGATGCACTTGGGTTTATTTTCTAAAACTTAAGAGTGAATTATTTAACATGTTCTTGGCCTACAAGGCCCTTACTGAAAAACAATCTAGTCATCAAATCATGAAGCTAAGATTCGACAATGAAGGAGAATATGTTAATAAAAAGTTCACTACTTTCTGCACTAAACAAGGAATCCAACAACAACACACTATCCCATATACACAACAACAAATTGGTGTAGCTGAACGAAAGAACCATACTTTAAAAGAAATAGCTAATTGTATGATCCAATCTAAGAGACTAAGTCTTCAATTTTGGGCTGAGGCCATAAATTGTGCAAATTACATAGTTAATCGCACCCCCACTAAAGCTTTACAAGGTATAACACCGGAAGAAGCATGGAGTAAAATTAAATTAGATGTAAGTCATTTCTGTGTGTTTGGCAGTGAAGCATGGGCTCACATTCCGGATGAAAAACGGAAAGCATTGGAGCTTAAAAGTGAAAAGTGCATATTTGTTGGATATTCTGAAGATGTAAAAGGTTATAGACTTCTTCAACCACATTCAAATGACGTAATCATTAGAAGAGATGTTAAATTTGATGAAAATATCTTGGCCTGCGAGCCTAACTCGGCGGTTGTGCCATCTTTGGCTTGTGAGCCTGATTCAGCGATTGGGCCTTCTTCTACTTCCAACTTCCTTGATATATTTCGAAGTCCAATTTCTGATGATGACAGTGAGGATGAAAATCCACCTCCGCCAGCTCATATTCTTCTAGTTTTACCAGCACCATTGCTTCCTCTATGGGTCCGTTCAACATGTGAAGCAGCTGGTGATCTTGTCGGTGATCCTAGATATCAACGTCGAACACATTCTCAGTTTCAGCGAGTCTCTTCTCTTTTGCCTCAAGTTTCCGAGAATCATGATCTAGAAAATTTTGTAGAAGCTTCAATAAATCCAGATTGGGATGTAGCTATGGATGAAGAATATCGTTCCTTAATGGCGAACAATACTTGGGATCTTGTACCTCTTCCAAAAGGAAGAAAACTTGTCAAATGTAAATGGGTCTATAGAACTAAGTATGCATCCAATGGAAGTGTTGAAATAATTAAAGCAAGGTTATTTGCCAAAGGTTTTTCCCAAGTTGAAGGGATTGACTACAATGAAACATTTTCCCCCGTCACAAAAATGAACTCCATCCGCCTTGTTCTTTCCCTTACGGCCTTACATAACTGGGAATTCCATCAAATGGATGTCAAGTCTACATTCCTACATGGTGACTTACAAGAGGAAATTTACATGGAACAACCTCCTGGATATGTTCATAATAACTCTAGCCTTGTTTGTCGACTTACGAAATCCTTATATGGCCTTAAGCAAGCTCCTAGAGCTTGGTATGCCAAAATGGATATCTTTCTACTTGACACTGGTTTTTCTAGATGACATTCTGACCCCAATGTCTATACCAAGAAAGAAGGAAACCATCTCATCATATTTGTCCTTTATGTTGATGATCTTGTCCTTACTAGTAGTGACCCTAAGCTTTTAACCCATGTGAAATCCAATCTTAAGCAAAATTTGAAATGTCAGACTTAGGACATTTGTGTTATTTTCTTGGTCTCCAAGTCTTGCAAACCAAAGAAGGAATCTTTCTTTCCTAGTCTAAGTATGCTTGTGACCTTCTTCGTTGCTTTCACATGGAAGATTGTAAACCTGCCCCTTCTCCCTTGCAATCTGAAGTCAAACTTTCTGCCACTTGTACTTCCCCTGAAGTAGATGCCACCTTGTATTGTCAGTTTGTTGGTAGTCTCTTATACTTGACTCATAACCATCCTGACATTTCCTTTGTCATTGGTCGTGTTGCTCACTATATGCAAACACCTCATGAAAGCCACTAGAAAACAGCAAAAACAATACTTCGATATATTCGAGGTACAATTCAGTTTGGGATTCATTACAGTACAGGGGGACACCTTTGTTGGTTGGTTTCACTTATTCAGATTGGGTCAACGATCCTGATGATCGAAAGTCTACTACAAGTTATTTTTTAGTGTGGGATCTAGACCTGACACTTGCGCTTGTAAGAAACAACAAGCTCTTGCTCTTTCTTCAGTAGAAGCAGAATATCGAGCCACAGTTAATGCTAGTCAGGAAGCTTTATGGCTTTGATAGATACTATCAGAGTTTGGATTCAAGCAGCAGCAGCCTACTCCACTTTGGTGCGACAATCAAAGTGCCATCAAGTTTGCCAAATATCCAGTTCTACATCAACGTAGCAAACACATTGAACTACATATGCACTTAATCAGAAATCTCATTCGTGATCGCGTTCTTGAAGTGCTCTTTTTCCCTACAGATGATCAAGTTGTAGACATCTTCACCAAGTATCTTACAGAAGCGAAGTTTTTTAAACTTCGCTCTATTTTAGGAGTTCATGAACTTGTCATTAAGGGGGGGTAGGCTCTAATGCCTCCTTCCTTTTCCTAATAGTGTCACTTTTGTAAATACTTCAATCCTATCCCAAGTGGTTCTTAAGGGGGGATGTTAGGATATTTAGACACTTAAGAGTTAGTTAAGATCAACTTGTGTAATATATCCGTTAGGTAAAGTGTGTTTCTTTAGTATGCATTAGTATGCATTTGTAAATATTCTAATCTGAAGGTCACAATATGTTCTAGACATAAAGTGATCCGACAGTTCAACTTCTCTTAGATCATACCTACCTTTGATCAGTGGTTTAACACCCGATTGGTCCATGATCTCTATTAATGAGCATTGAGAGTCCTTGGCTAGTTGATCGATTATGAGAAGCTCATTTGTAACTTTCTTTCTTTTGCATAATAAATTGCTCCAAGTAGCTATTTGGCTAGGGTCGTGGACTGTTTCCCTCTTGAGGGTTTTAACCACGTAAAAACATCGATGTATCGATCTGTGATCTGTTTGTGTGAAGTGGTTGCTCTTAGTGTTCGGTCTTTTGGGAGTACCATGTGTCCCCGAACAGATCATTTGTTGGATCCAACTATAACACCATTTATACCTTGAACCAGATGATTGATGAGGATAGGGGCAAAGTTGCTTCTCTTGGAGCATAAAAAATGTCTTTCCATTTTGATTTTGCAAAAAAATTGGAGGATATAAAGAATCAATTCCAAAAGGAGCTAGAGGACCTTCCAGAACAAATTAATGAGTTCTGGGAGTAGAAGAAAATAGAATATGATAATGTGATGGAGAAAGCAATTGAAATCAGAGACATGAAAAAAAAACTCCACCGGCTGAAAGCGAAGTCAATTTCTTCTTCATCTGTCAAGCTTACTCTTAATGAGTTTAAGGAAGAGGCTATTGTTCTTAATAATGAATTCAAGGAAGTTCAGAAAGCCTTCTTTTGTTACTTAAATTATATTTAGGATGACTTATTTACTTTGGAACATTTATCTGATTTGTTAAATGAGCATATAGAAAATAAGAAGATATCCCATAAATATTTTGATAAGTTTCCTGACTGGCATACTTACATTAAAAATGCTCCTAAATCTATCCCTCAACTAGATCCCATTGTTAGTTTTTGTACCTAGGCAGATGTTCCCTAGGTGACTTAATTTTTGCCTAAGTCACTTTAAGAGGGAAAAAGGTGACCCTCACATTAAATGTCACTTAATGAGACTTTATAACAATAAAGTCACTTTTTGATAAATTTAAGTGGGTGAGTAATTTTATTTATGAGAATTAAATAAAAAGGATTTTTACTCACATTCAATCTCATCCATTGGATTGATTCTTTTTCCACCATTGGATTAAGAAACTCACTTAGGTCAAACAAAAAGGCTGAGGGAGGCAAAAGGGCATTCACTTTTGATGTTTTCAGGAGAAGAGAGAGAGCTGAGAAGGCTGGGTCGAGTTTGCTCAAGGAGGGCACGATTTTCCAGATTGTTTGCTGAAGATATTTTGGTGAGCAAGGAGGTCAAGATTGCATTTATTATTTGTTTGCACTGAACCTGAGAAGAGTACGGCCTGAGGTTGCTTTCTGCTGTACGGCTGCATCATTTATTGGCACAAAGATCGAGGGAGTACGGCCTGGGTTTCTTGCTGTACGGTGCATTAAATTTTGCACAGATTTCGAGGGGTGTACGGACTGGTTATTCCTGCTGTACGATGAATTTAATACTTGCACAGATTTCGAGGAAGGTACAGCAGAGTTTATTGCTGTACGGGCTTCTAATAAATTGCACAGATATCGAGGAAGTGCACAGATATCGAGGAAGTGTACGGCCAGTCTGCTGCTGTATGGACTGCATTTATTGGCACGAATTCCAAGGAGATGTACGGCCTTGTGCTGCTGTTCAGTTGCATTTAGTTTGGCACAGAAAAGAAGAATGGTGTACGGCTGGTTTGCTGAGCACTAATTTCCAGACTTTGAGATAAAGTTTGCCGGTGGAGATAAGTTGTATTTTTCACCATTTTCTGTCCTCTACTTTGCTGAAGAAATAATAAAAATCTCTCCTCTCTCTGACTGGTTTTCCCCGTGGGGGTTTTTCCAGGGCTGATTAGCCAAAAATCTCTGAGTCAAATTTATGGTGTGCATGTGTATTTGTTTCAGCCTGTTAGTAATTTGATTTTGCTGTGTGTTTAAAATTGTTCGGCAAAATTTTAAGTAGCTTCAAGCCTATGCAAAACCGGCTGAAGTGAAAAACACAAATTGTTCATTTAAACCAGCAAGCAGTAAAACTCAGTTTTTCAACATGGTATCAGAGCAAAGGGGGCAGAAACAGTGATTTTTGCAGACACACAGTAATTTGCAGCATTCAGAAATTTGTGTTATTCTACTTCTGTCAGTGAACAACACTTTGTTGAGTTGTTGTTGAGATGGCTACAGGACTTAGGTTGGAGGATAGGCTGGATGGAACAGGGAATTTTGTGCCGTGGAAGGCTAGAATTCTGTTGTTACTTGAAGAGAATGAGTTATGGCCAGACATAGTGAGGAACACTACTACAAACCCCATTACCATTCCTGCATCTACAGATGCAGCAGCCCTCACAGCCTTCAATAAGAAGGACTGCAAAGCCAGAAGAATTATTCTTGATGCCGTGAAAGATCACATTATTCCTCACATTTCAGGAAAGGACAAGGCACATGAGATGTGGACAGCCTTGACCAGTCTGTATGAGAGTTCTAATGAGAACCGGAAAATGGTTCTCAGAGAAAAACTCAAGAGTATCAAGATGAATGGAGGAGAGGGAGTCACAGCTTACCTTACTAGGATTTCTGCAGTTCGGGATGAACTTACAGCAGTTGGGGAGAAGGTTGCCGCTACAGAGCTTGTGCGGACAGCAGTGAACGGGGCCTCAAAGTCCTGGAGTGCTTTTGTGCAGGCCATAGTGGGTAGGGAGAACCTACCTGACTGGGAGAGGCTATGGGATGACTTTGTACAGGAGGAGACCAGGAGGGGTCTTGTACAGGGTAGTACTTCTCAGAGAGGGGCTGATGATGAGGATGTGGCTTTGGCATCCAAGGGTAAGAAGAAGAAGGGCCCCAAGAAGGGTGGGGCCAAGCAGCAGCAGCAGCAGGGACAGCAGAGTGGACAAAAGAAGGACTTGAGTAAAATCAAGTGCTATGCTTGTCAGGCGTTTGGACACTATGCCTCATAGTGTCCAAGCAAGAAGAAGAAGGGGCAGGGACAGCAGACTGCAGCCTCAGCAGAGGTTGATGAGTTTAGTATTGCATTTCAGAGGGAGTTTTCCCTTTATGCTGGACAGACTGAGAGAGAGAGAGTCACCTTAGCCACCAGCATAGATATGGATCAGGACAGGGAGCATTCCCTGTTGGCAGGACATGAGGGGGTTCCATCCACCTCTTCTACTTGGTACATTGATAGTGGAGCCACGAGTCACATGACAGGAGCTCGTGAGGTGTTCTCAGAGTTATCAGAGTCAGGTAGGGATGTGGAGGTTGTCCTTGGGGACAACACCGTTGTGAGAGCTGTTGGTAGGGGTACCATCACATTTCAGAGGGAGTCTATGAGTCCCATGACTCTGCAGGATGTGTTGTATGTCCCAGGGCTGAAAAAGAACCTTGTATCAGTTTCCACCATAGAGGACAGGGGTCTTGGGGTGTGCTTTTCAGATGGGAGAGTATAGGTATATCCCAAGGCTACAGGTATGTCCAGTGCCATGGACATTGGGGTCAGGTGTGGAAAGATGTACAAGCTATTATTTCAGCCACAGTGTGCTTTAGCACATAGCAGCAGCAGTGAGCTTTGTGAGCTCTGGCATCGGAGGATGGCCCACTTACATCACCCAGCTCTTAGATTGCTGAGGAGCATGGTTACAGGTTTACCAGAGTTCAGCACTGAGCAGGAGGATGTGTGCAGAGGGTGTGCTTTGGGAAAGTACACCAAGACTGCTTTTCCGAGCAGTGACACGAGAGCTGTCGGGGTGCTTGATTTGATCCATTCTGATATTTGCGGTCCCGTGCCGTCACGTTCTTTGACAGGATTTGAGTATTACATCAGCTTCATAGATGACTACTCCAGGAAGACCTGGATCTACTTCTTGAGGAGCAAGAAGTCCGAGCTTGTATTGAGAGTCTTCCAAGGGTTCAAATCCCTTGTGGAGAAGCAGACAGGTAGACAGATCTGGATGTTGAGATCGGACATTGGGGGTGAGTTCACCTCCAAGGAGTTCGATGCTTACTGCAGGTAGGAGGGGATACAGAGACAGCTGACGGTTTCTTATACTCCTGAGCAGAACGGAGTAGCTGAGAGGAAGAACAGGTCTATTGTGGGGGCAGCCAGGGCGATGCTCCATGATCAGGGACTACCTTTCTTTCTTTGGACTGATGCATGTAGTACTGCAGTTTATCTGCAGAACAGGAGTCCTCACAGGGCAGTGGGGAGAAAGACTCCTGAGGAGATGTATTCGGGCAAGAAGCCTGAGGTGAGCCACTTTCGTTTATTTGGCTCGATGACTTACTCTCACGTCCCTTCTGAGAAGAGGACGAAGTTTGATCCCACTGCAGAGAGAGGTATCTTTGTGGGATATGATGAGACTTCGAAGGCTTATCGGATTTACTTACCTTGTTCGCGGAAAGTTGTTGTCCGCCGGGAAGTAAAGTTTGATGAGAAGAGAGCCTTCCGGAAGTCCAGAGAGTTAGATTAGGGGGAGACCCCAGCTCCCACACCTCAGCAGGTACAGGATTCTTCGATACAGCTTACAGGTCCACAGGTTTCTGGAGGGACAGGATCATAGGGTACAGGTAGTGCATCTACTAGTTCAGTGGTTCAGGTGACAGGCTCTTCAGGGACAGTGTCTGGGACAGCTACAGGTTTGAGTCCTCGGGTGACAGCATCGGCAGGCACAGGATCTTCAGTTACTGGTACTCGGGGTGTTGGACCTTCAGGTACAGGGACTTCCTCAGATGAGGAGGAGCAACCTTCAAGGAAGAGGAAGCCTAAGTGGCTTCAGGAGACCTTGAAGGATGCAGAGGCAGTTGGTAGACCCCGGGAGAGGATCAGGGCAGTAGTGGAGCCTGAGAGGCTTGGTGTGGTCCGGGATGATATGGCTCTTGTTGCATGCCTTCGTGACTCTGAGCCATCTACTTTTGAGGAGGCTTCCCAGCATCTGGTTTGGAGAGATGCCATGATGGAAGAGTACCATTCCATCATGAAGAATGATGCATGGGAGATAGTACCGAGACCGGAGGGGAAGTCAGTTGTGACTTACTGATGGCTTTACAAGGTAAAGCATGCTGCGGATGGCAACGTAGAGAAGTACAAGGATCGATTTGTGGCGCGGGGATTCTCACAGGTTGAGGGAGTTGACTATGATGAGACTTTTGCTCCAGTTGCTCGATATTCTTCTATCAGGGCAGTGATTTCTATAGTAGCAGAGATGGGTTGGAGGATCCACCAGATGGATGTGAAGACCGCATTTCTCAATGGTCTTCTGCAGGAGGAAGTATATCTAGAGCAGCCACAGGGATTTGAGATACATGGGAGGGATTCTCATGTGTGCAGGCTGAAGAAAGCCTTGTATGGACTGAAGCAAGCTCCTAGAGCTTGGTACTCCAGGATTGATGAGTATCTGACATCGATGGGATTTCAGAAGAGTGAGGCTGATCCCAACCTTTACTTCATTATGGTTTGGGGGGATTCACTCATTCTTTTGTTGTATGTTGATGATCTGTTCATCACAGGTGCTGAGCGTCTCATTGCACATTGCAAGAGAGACTTAGCTTCGGAGTATGAGATGACTGATATTGGGCTGATGCACTATTATTTGGGGATGGAGGTGTGGCAGGAGCCTGGGCATATTTTCCTTGGACAGGGAAAGTATGCAACTGATATTCTGAGGAGATTCCGGATGGAGGACTGCAGGCCTATGAGTACACCTATGATCACCAACTGGAAGCAACTCCATGCTTCCGAGGGCCAGCTGGTGGATCCCACTGTATATCGTCAGCTTATTGGGTCGTTGATGTATCTGGTCAACACTAGGCCAGATTTGTGCTTTGCGGTGAACACTCTTAGCCAGTTCATGGTTGAGCCTAGGAGTGTGCACTGGACAGCTGCAAAGCACATTTTGAGATATCTTGCAGGGACAGTGGACTATGGTCTGGACTATAGGGGTTCGGATGGAGTCGGATTGGTTGGTTTTACAGATTCAGACTGGGCAGGTTGCGTGCGGGATCGGAAGAGCACTTTCGGTTGTTGTTTCAGTTTGGGATCGGCAGCAGTGTCATGGTTCAGCCGAAAACAGAGATCCGTTGCATTGAGTTCGGCTGAGGCTGAGTATATGGCAGCCAGTCAGGCTACTTGTGAAGCATTCTGGCGTCGCAAGCTTTTGGTAGATTTGTTTGATCAGGAGCTTAGGCCTACGGTGATCTACTGCGACAATCAGAATTGCATTCAGCTCTCTGAGAATCCAGTGTTCCATGACAGGTCAAAGCACATAGAGATCAGATACCATTTCATTCGAGACTACGTTCAGAGAGGGGCAGTTGAGCTTCGGCATATTTCCACTGATGAGCAGGTAGCTGACATATTGACGAAGTCTTTGGGGAGGGGTAAGTTCGTCTTCTTCAGAGATAAGTTGGGGGTGGTACGGAACACCTTCCTTG
>LPNX010020945.1:164418-290698 GCA_001517045.1 Pseudotsuga menziesii | reverse complement strand
TTGCTTTCTGCTGTACGGCTGCATCATTTATTGGCACAAAGATCGAGGGAGTACGGCCTGGGTTTCTTGCTGTACAGTGCATTAAATTTTGCACAGATTTCAAGGGGTGTACGGACTGGTTATTCCTGCTGTACGGTGCATTTAATACTTGCACAGATTTCGAGGAAGGTACAGCAAAGTTTATTGTTGTACGGGCTGCTAATAAATTGCATAGATATCGAGGAAGTGTACGGCCATTCTGCTGTTGTACGGACTGCATTTATTGGCACGAATTCCAAGGAGATGTACGGCCTGGTGCTGCTTTTCAGTTGCATTTAGTTTGGCACAGAAAAGAAGAAGGGTGTACGGCTGGTTTGCTGAGCACTAATTTCCATAATTTGAGATAAAGTTTGCCGGTGGAGATAAGTTGTATTTTTCACCATTTTCTGTCCTCTACTTTGCTGAAGAAATAATAAAAATCTCTCCTCTCTCTGACTGGTTTTCCCCCTAGGGGTTTTTCCAGGGCTGATTAGCCAAAAATCTCTGAGTCAAATTTATGGTGTGCATGTGTATTTGTTTCAGCCTGTTAGTAATTTGATTTTACTGTGTGTTTAAAATTGTTCGGCAAAATTTTAAGTAGCTTCAAGCCTATGCAAAACCGGCTGAAGTGAAAAACACAAATTGTTCATTTAAACCAGCAAGCAGTAAAACTCAGTTTTTCAACACCCATGAAGCTTAAATGGGTTAATGTTTCTTTAAAGTATTAGGATATTATGTGTGATGATATTGTTAGTTTGATTGAAAAAGGTCAAAAGATGTGTGGCCAGTTATGGTCTTAGACAAATAATATTATGGAGAACCTGGGTATGTAGGCCTTTGTTGAGTTGCCTAACGTAGTTCCAAACAAATTAAAATTTGTCGATGTGAATAAGCAAGATGAGTTAGTAGAACATATTTAGACCCTTAGTCGACTTGATATCCAAATTTTAATATTATTGATTTTGTATATGACCTGTCATAAGGCATCATTAGTGAATTTCCAGGACAACTCGTGCAAGATTAGGCATACAGAAGTTCGATCATGTATTTAAAGGGCTCATATTCAGGTGGTTCATGCTACGTATAATAATGTAACTGAAATGGTGGATATTTGTGCCAAGTGGAAGTACTTTTTCACCAACCTTGGCCATATCAATTAGATTGTCCTAGGGTTTATAAGATTTGATCCCCATTTTTTGGATATGTCTTATATGTTTTCATGTATTTATTGATTTTCATTGTAAGGCCTCGAGAGGTTAGTTTTTGGAACACGCATTAGGAAAATATGTTGTGTATATGATATTTGTTGTCAGTTCTTTGAATTCTGTTGAATAAACTCTATAATATTTTGGAGTCAAATAATGGATTTTGGAGGCTTTCTACAATCCTGGTGTTAGCATCATGAATAATTTAAATGTGTTTTATGTTTCATTCATGATGCTTAAATTCTCATTCTTCATTTTATTTTATGCAATGTATCTCTAGAATATTAACCATAAATTAATTTTTCATGTAATGAATAGGGTTCTTACGTTTTCTCAATTTTTGCTCATTGTATGAGATTTTGATTAATTAATTTTCTAGGTTTTACTTATCCATTTACAATTGATAGGATAGTTGCAATTTTGGAATGTATTTCAAGATGTTAGTAATTATTATTCCCTTTTAAAACAATAATTTATTAACAAGTTTGTGATGAGTTAATAATCTATTTTTATCTCTGCAATCTTATCTTTAAATATATTTTAAGTTGATCATGTATCTATTCATGGTTGATTGTAGCATGCTTAATATTCAATCTACAAATTGTTGTGAGTCTTTATCTAAAATTTCATCAACCTTTAACCCCTTTAGGTTTCGTAACTAGTTCATTTTAACATGTATTCCTATTAACTATTGGATTAGGTTAGATAGGATAATGATTACCTAAGTAGTTAGGCTCTCACTTAGTTATAGTAAATCGCAACCTAAGTCTCCTTTCGGGAGCATCCTTTGAATTGGAAACGAGGCCAGTCAAACTCGTTAGAAAAAGTCATACCAAATTCCTAAGAGCTAATAAACCCTCGTTGGGGTATTTGAAACCCTCATATAGGATCATTTCCTTTGCATTGACACATCATGCCATTTACTGCCATCAACACAAACTTCACTTACCATACTAAGGACAAGGATCTCAACTTGTCACCCATTTGGTCTTAGAATAGGTTGTCACATTTGGACACCTTTTATATCTTTAGAATTGAATTCATTCTTGCATTGTGCTCTCTCCTATGTTTTACAACATTGGGTCATATTCATTAGTGATCATGAGTAGCTCATATAGTGAGTTATTCAATAGTTTCCTCATATGTCCTCTTTATTAAAACCCTCAATTTGAAGGCTAAGAGATAGGTTTAAGTGAACAATTCCCTTGGATATGTGTCGTGTTTCATTGCGATAAAAGCCAACTCCCTCAACCATGGACAATAATCTCTAATACATTAGGTCTCTAGAGTAGTCTTCTTTATCTGCTCAACTTTTTCTTAGTATAAAATCATTGTTCTTGCACAATGCCTCCCCGTTCCATGTTTTTCAACCCAAGTTCTAAACACCATTATTTTCCTTTCCTTAGCTTTGATGGAATTTCACATTCCTCTCTCGATTCATTTCCACTCCATTGAGAGAGATGCATAAATGTTTTTCCTCAAAAAATGCTAAGGGATTCCCATCCATTTTCCACCTAGAAAACTAGTTATGTTTCCACCTTTCGGTGATCAAAAAGATTAATTTGATGTTGAAATATTGTGGGCATGTGGAGTTGGTTGTCCATTTGATCTGAAACTTTCACTACCAACAAAGACTGTACCAAGTTATAAAAAAAATTACATCTACTTCCATTTCAAAATTTTGAGGTATAAACGGATGAATCTAAGGTTGGTTTTTGGTGGAAATGTGTGGATATGTGCCAACAAAATACAATCCAAAATTCAACTTCACTAGACTTCATATGTCTCCATTATGCTAAAAATATGAATTTTTTTTAAACTTGTTTTCTTATGCAACTTGTACCATGATCACTTCTCTCTTTCGAAACAACCATGACCGTCTTGCATGCAAGATAACTGTAACAACAATATTGCATTCCACAACATGCCTGTTAGGATATTTAGACACTTAGGAGTTAGTTAAGATCAACTTGTGTAATATATGCGTTAGGTAAAAGTGTGTTTCTTTATTATGCATTTGTAAATATTCTAATCCGACAGTCACAATATGTTCTAGACATAGAGTGATCCGACGGTTCAACTTCTCTTAGATCATACCTACCATTGATCTGTGGCTTAACACCCGATTGGTCTATGATCTCTATTTAAAGAGCATAGAGGGTCCTTGGCTAGTTGAATGATTATGAGAAGCTCATGTAACTTTCCTTCTTTTGCATAATAAATTGCTTCAAGTAGCTATTTGGATGGGGCCGTGGATTGTTTCCCTCTCGAGGGTTTTAACCACGTGACAAACATTGGTATATTGATCTGTGATTTATTTGTGTAAATTGGTTGCTCTTGGTGTTCGGTCCTTTGGGAGTACCCTAAGAAGAGCCACTTTCGGTTTTGATCAAGATCTGGAATCGGTGTTGCCGAAACTTTGAAAGGGTTTCTGGTTCTAGATTTTCTGTGTATTTTTGGCCTATGGGAGCTATTCCATTGCATCCAGTGTGTCGTTTCCATTTGGAAATAGTTTTCGTTTCACCAAAAATCGTTTCCGTTTGTTCCAGAAACACCCATTTCTGCAAATCTGAAGGTATAAAGTTACAGTGACGGATTTGTTTTATTTTTTTTTAATTTCTCATATTTTATTAGTCTTATTATTATATCCTTTTTGTTTTAGTCTCGGACTATTGACTTCCCTGGCTGCGTATGCTCTTTTTCGTGCACCTTGTGCGATCGCGGCGAATCAGAAACAGTGAGGGAAAGTTTTTTTTTCTTGTCTTCTCGGCTATGTATGCTCTTTGACGTGCACCTTGTGTGATCATGGCAAATCAAAAACAGCGAGAAAACTTGAAAACGTAGACTTTCCGATTAAGCTAACCAAGATCTAAGGAAAAAGTTTTTTTTGTTTTTGTTTTTTCGTTTTTTTTTGTGATTTGCAGAAGAAAAAGGCAAGCACGGAGAACGAGAGGTAAGAGTTCAAACAAAACAAAAAAACCTCCTCTTTCCATACTTTTACGTACCTTTCAAACTTAGCTCACTTGGTCCAAAGTTGCTTTGCTCCTTGATAAGTCTTGAGTTCAAATCTTATCAAGCTACTTTTTAGTGCATGCAATTTCTATTTTCAAACAACTTTATTGTAAAAGTGATTGTCAAAGGTTGATCTTGGGAAGAGGGGGCTTCATTTTTTGGTTGGTCAAGTTAATATCTGCCATGTCACTATTGGGGACATCTTTAACATTTTATTTGATCAAGCATAACTTCATCATTCAGAATCAGTTTTCAGTGCCGTTTTTTTTTAAACCACATATTTTTTTGAGCTCTTTGCATCCAGACAGTTAGTTTCTCTTCTTTTAGCCATTATTTTATAGTATGGCCGCCCCATGTGATATTATACTTACAAGTTCTAACTATTTCTCATGGAAATCCCATATGGAAGATGTTCTACAAAGTAGGGGAATTTTCAGGATAACCTCAGGGAAAGAAACAGAACCCACTGATGATGATAAGAAAATTAAATGGGCAAATAGATGTGATGAAGCTCGTGGATTGATTGGGATGTCAATCTCTATTGATTTGCGTTTCCACATATCTGAAATTGATGAACCTGATAAAACTTGGGAAAAGTTGGAATCTATGTTTGGTAAACACAATGAAATTCGAGGTCATCAACTTGAGAATGAGTTGATTTCCTTGAATCCAAATCATTTTTCATGCATTCAAGACTATTTATCTAAGTATAAAACTCTTAGACTATTATGTGCAGAATGCAAGATTAAGAAAGAAGACAAACAATGTATTTATCATATTCTTTCCAAACATGGACCTGCATATTCTGTTTTTGTATCTACATTCTACTCCATGAAAGAATCCTTGATTGCAGCTAGCTATCAAGAGCCTAGTCTTGAATCCTTTTGCGATTCCTTAATTAGAGAGCAAGATAAGCTCATTCATCTTGGAAAAATTAACAATGCAGATACATCTGGGAAAGCCTTATTGTCCCAACAGAAAGAAAAGCCCAAGCCTCCAAAGAAACATAATTTTCGTAATAATAAGCCAAACAACAAGGGTCCTAAACCCTCTCAGTCAGCTCCTTCTTTAAAAAATGACAAAGGATCCAAGCAAAAAGGAAAGAAGACTGAGCGTCATTGCAATTTTTGTGGGAAAGATCATCATGATGAATCTAAGTGTTTTAAGAAGATGGCAGCCTTGGAAGCAGCAATGAAGAAGCAACACATCAACCTAGATTCGTCTTCAGAATCTAACTCTTATGGACATTCACTTTGTGCTTATGGTTAGTCTTATACTGCATCTTCTTCTTCTACTTCAATTGAATGGCTCATTGATTCTGGAGCATCTTATCATATGGCTAAGGATAAAGCCATGTTTTCTACTATGCATGAATGTAACACCAAACAAATATTTGTTGGTGATGATAGATCTCTAAGTGTTGTAAGATCTGGAACAGTTCTAGTAGAAAATGGTCATTTCAGTAATGTACTATGTGTTCCAAAAACTTCCTGCAATTTGTTATCAGTCTATCAAATTACTCATTCAGGTGAAGGTAAAACTGTGACATTTACACCTCACCAAGTTGTAATCAAGGATTTTAAAAATCCTCAAAATGTCCTTGCTACTGGAACTATTGATGATATTACTAGGTTGTATAAATTTAACAACTTTGGGTCATCATCTTTTCCTTCAGTTTTTGTTGCTCGTAGTGATAACTTGAGCAAACTTTGGCATGAGCGATTTGGTCCCTTAAATTATCGCTCATTGCAACAAATATGTAAAGACAATATGGTGACTGGTCTTCCACTGGTGTCTTGCAAGGATGGTGTTTGTTCCGGTTGTGTACTCAGAAAACATCATCGAGACAGTTTTGACAAACGTGCCTCTAGGCATGCCTCAGTTCCCTTGGAGCTTGTGCATAGTGACTTGTGTGGCCCTCTTCCATCTGCTTCCTTTTCTGGTTTCAAATATTTCTTAACTTTCATTGATGACTACTCCAAACGCACTTGGGTTTACTTCCTAAAACTTAAGAGCGAAGTATTTAACATGTTCTTGGCCTACAAGGCCCTTGTTGAAAAACAATCTGGTCATCAAATTATTAAGTTAAGATCTAACAATGGAGGAGAATATGTTAACAACAAGTTCACTACTTTTTGCACTGAACAAGGAATCCAACAATAGCACACTGTTTCATATACACCACAACAAAATGGTGTAGTTGAACGGAAGAACCGCACTTTAAAAGAAATGGCTAATTATATGATCCAATCTAAGGGACTAAGTCTTCAATATTGGGTTGAGGCCATAAATTGTGCAAATTACATAGTTAATCACACACCCACTAACGTTTTACAAGTATAACACCAAAAGAAGCATGGAGTAAAATTAAACCAGATGTAATTCACTTTCATGTGTTTGGTTGTGAAGCATGGGTTCACATTCCGGATGAAAAACGGAAAGCATTGCAACCTAAAAGTGAAAAGTGCATATTTGTTGGATATTCTGAAGATGTAAAAGGTTATAGACTTCTTCAGCCACATTCTCATCATATAATAATTAGAAGAGATGTTAAATTTGATGAAAATCTCTTGGCCTACGAGCCTAACTTGGCGGGTGTGCCATCTTTGGCTTGTGAGCCTGATTTGTCCATTGTGCCTTCTTCTTCTTCTTCTTCCAGCTTCCTTGACGGGTTTCCAACTCCAGTTTCTGATGATGACAATGAGGATGAAAATCCACCTCCGCCTGCTCATGTTCCTCCAATTGCGCCAACACCAATACTTCCTCAATGGGTTCGTTCAACATGTGAAGCAGCTGGTGATCTTGCTGGTGATCCTAGAGATCAACATCAAACACGTTCTCAGTTTCAGCGAGCCTCTTCTCTTTTGGCTTAAGTTTTCGAGAATCATGATCTAGAAACTTTTGCAGAAGCTTCAGGAAATCCAGATTGGGATGCAGCTATGGATGAAGAATATCGTTCCTTAATGGCGAATGATACTTAGGATCTTGTTCCTCTTTCAAAAGGAAGAAAACTTGTAAGTTGTAAATGGGTCTACAGAACTAAGTATGCATCAGATGGAAGTGTTGAAAGACTTAAGGCAAGGTTAGTTGCCAAAGGTTTTTCCCAAGTTGAATGGATTGACTACAATGAAACCTTTGCCCCTGTAGCAAAAATGAACTCCATCCACCTTGTTCTTTCCCTTGCAGCCTTACATAACTGGGAAGTCCATCAAATGGATGTCAAGTCTGCCTTCTTACATGGTGATTTACATGAGGAAATTTACATGGAACAACCTCCTAGATATGTTCATAATAACTCTATTCTTGTTTGTCTCCTTAAGAAATCCTTATATGGCCTTAAGCAAGCTCCTAGAGCTTGGTATGCCAAAATGGATAGCTTTCTCCTTGACACTGGTTTTTCTAGATGCCATTCTGACCCCAATGTCTATACCAAGAAAGTAGGAAACCATCCCATCATACGTGTTCTTTATGTTGATGATCTTATCCTTACTAGTAATGACCCTAAACTTATAACCCATGTGAAATCTAGTCTTAAGCAAAATTTTGAAATGTCAGACTTAGGACATTTGCATTAGTTTCTTGGTCTCCAAATCTTGCAAACCAAAGAAGGAATCTTTCTTTCCCAGTCTAAGTATGCTTGTGACCTTCTTCGACGCTTCCACATGGAAGATTGTAAACCATCCCCTTCTCCCTTCCAGTCTGAAGTCAAACTTTCTACCACTTGTACTTCCCTTGAAGTAGATGCCACCTTGTATCGTCAGCTTGTTGGTAGTATTTTATACTTGACTCATTCCCGTCCTGACCTTTCCTTTGTCATTGGTCGTGTTGCCCATTATATGCAAACTCCTCATGAAAGTCAATGGAAAGCAGCAAAAATAATACTTCGATATATTCGAGGTACAATTCAGTTTGGGATTCATTACAATACAGGGGGGAAACCTTTGTTGGTTGGTTTTACTGATTCAAATTGGGCCGGTGATCCTGATGATCGAAAGTCTACTACAGGTTATGTTTTCAGTCTGGGATCTGGACCTGTCACTTGGGCTTGTAAGAAACAACAAGCTCTTGCTCTTTCTTCAGCAAAAGCAGAATATCGAGCTATAGTTAATGCCAGTCAGGAAGCTTTATGGCTTCAACAAATCCTTTCAGAGTTTGGATTCGAGCAGCAGCAACCTACTCCACTTTGGTGCGACAATCAAAGTGCCATCAAGCTTGCCAAATATCCAGTTCTACATCAGCGTAGCAAACACATTGAGCTACACATGCACTTCATTAGAAATCTTGTTCATGATCATGTTATTGAAGTGATGTATTGCCCTACAGATGATCAAGTTGCAGACATCTTCACCAAGTCTCTTACAGAAGCGAAGTTTTCTAAACTTCGGTCTATGTTAGGAGTTCAGGAATGTGTCCTTCAGGGGGGATAGGCTCTAATGCCTCCTTCCTTATCCTAATAGTGTAACTTTTGTAAATCCTTCAATCCTATCCCAAGTTGTTCTTAAGGGGGATGTTAGGATATTTAGACACTTAGGAGTTAGTTAAGATCAACTTGTGTAATATATTCGTTAGGTAAAAGTGTGTTTCTTTAGTATGCATTAGTATGCATTTGTAAATATTCTAATCCGACTGTCACAATATGTTCTAGACATAGAGTGATCCGATGGTTCAACTTCTCTTAGATCATACCTACCATTGATCCGTGGCTTAACACCCGATTGGTCTATGATCTCTATTTAAAGAGCATAGAGGGTCCTTGGCTAGTTGATCGATTATGAGAAGCTCATGTAACTTTCTTTCTTTTGCATAATAAATTGCTCCAAGTAGCTATTTGGCTGGGGCCGTGGACTGTTTCCCTCTCGAGAATTTTAACCACGTGACAAACATTGGTGTATTGATCTGTGATTCATTTGTGTAAAGTGGTTGCTCTTGGTGTTCAGTCCTTTGGGAGTACCCTAACAATGCCATCATTCTATAACATGTCCCATGCAATTTTTGTGACTTTTATGATTTTAACTCAGCCCAATATTAGGCATGAAAATAGGTTCATGACGCCATATTTATTTCATATCACACGGCCCTATTTTAGGATTTTGATTATTGCAAAAGCTATGACACAACTAGCATTCTCCAAGTGTCTCAAACTTGGGTTCCTAATACCATATATTTCCTCCAAATGCTCGAACTGGGTTATGAATATGATTCAAGTGTTCTCAAACTTGACCCTGGTACTGACAATATATTCCCATCTTTAAACTTGGATACCATATGATCTATAAAAAGTATACCTATGGCCCATCCATCTTACCAACACAAATACTAAAATGCAGAAATTAAGTTGTATATATATGCTTTATAATACGTTGCATTTAATGACTATAATAAAACTTGAGAGTTAAACTTAAATGCATAAAATAACTATAAAGTAAACAATCATCCACACAACAATAACACAAACATGCCTTGAAAATCCAAATTTCAAAAAACCAAAGAAGAAAGGATTATCAACTCTTTTATCAAGAACAAGAAACTACATGCAGTACAATAAAACAACTACCATCTCTTAATTAGAGATTTTAGAGTGTTCTTACTATTTCTCCTCAACCCATTTTTTAAATTATCTTACTTAAATCGGGTTTACTTCCTCTTATATACAAAAGATGTATTTGATGCCAAAAACAAGCTTTGCTCCCTCTGCCCCGGACAAGCATCTCAACCTTTTTCCCATTCGGTCTTAAAACATGTCATTATGAGACACCTCTTCTATCTTTAGAGCACATGGGGTTCACTAATTTTGTCATTCAGATCAAATTGGTTGTTGATGTGGCAATGATGATGAGTTGTCATTGAGGTCATGGCGTTAAGAGTGAGATGTATATAGGAAGTCTGTGTAGCTACTAGTAACATCATGATGAATGCTTGGTGTTGCACTTTCACTACCAAAATACAATTATAGGAATGCAACAGTCCACTACAAGAATTTTGGTAATTGTGCAATCATCCTAACTACAGAAATTTCAGAAGCCAACTACCAGAATGAAAAAAAGGAAAAATATGGGGACCAAATTGTTGGTTGGATCATATTCTCGTCTTGGATCCACAAAGTGTTGATCAGATGTCCATAAGTGCGCTTGAAATATCATACAAACCATGGAACATAGTTATTGCAGGAACTCTGGTAATAGGCCAAGCACTGCAGGAATCGAATTTACTACTAGAAATCCTATAGAATGAAATTTATCGGTACTGCAGATAGCATCACCGGAACTACAAACATCATTGCCATAACTACATACAATGATATTGGAATTGCAGACACTTCTACCGAAACTACCGTCAACGCTACAAGAACTACAGAGTGAATTACCAGATTGCTTGTAGGTAACAACAATTACGAAACTGCAGAGTGAACTACCGAAACATCTATAGGTTGTGAAATCAATTGAATTGGATATCTTTCATAAAAATAAGGACGTAAATTTTGCTTGAGGCCCACTTGAGATGAAAGTTTTTAAATGATAAGTTTACATGTGTAAGCGACACATGAATGTTTACATGAAGATTATGAATGTCATCCCAGTAAATAGCATAATTTTCATATCCGTGTTTGGTGGTTCATCACTCTGAATCAAGTCGTCCCTTCCCATCTAAGATCCCCTTGGTAAAGCATAAAGAACTCAGTTCAAATAATTCAAAGTCCCCATGTGATAATTAGCATCTCAGTTAAATTAACTCAAAATCCTCAAGTGTAACAAGTGGACCCACAAAATGCAAAGACAGTATTAAAATACAAGTGAGTACAACACATTGAGTGTGTGTAAGTGTGTGAGTATGATGGAGCTCTAAGGCATCTAATATTTTGGGTATAATTGTTTGCATAAGAAGGCAAACTTTTGCATAAGAAGACAAACTTTGTAATCTAAGAAGAAGCAAGAAGTTTCCAAGAGATGTGTATTTGATCTAAAAACATTTTTGGTTATTAATTTGGGCAGAATGAGTACAAGTAGAACTTTCAATCATTTTGTAGGTTATGTGAAAGCTTAAATTAAATAGTGAACTTGTATGACATAGATTCTGAATGAATGACATGAACTGTTGAATTATATATATTAAAAAATTGATGGGCATGATAACAAGTATATGAAACACAAAGGAATTATATGAGAATATTTCTAATAGTGAAGTTTGAGAAAGCTTTTGTAATGTCCCCTTCCATCAATTCTGCTAAGGGAGGGAACGTTAACTAAATTCAGGCTTCTAAATTTTTCCCATAAACATAATTATGAATTCCATAACATATAAAATGCATATGCAGAACATAAATAAACACATAATGGAAAAATAATTGATCTGCACATATATAACATGCATTTACCAGCATAATAAAATATAGTCATCAAATAAAAACATTGCACATTGAAACACAAAAGGATACGTATCTTTATCCAACACAGATCGAAGCAAGTGGTTGTGTAAGAGAAACTTTCCACCCAACCATAGGCACTCTTTTCAACGTATACTCTTTTTGTTGAGAGGCCACCCCCAAGTTGAGCTATGAGGCCGCCAAAGTGAAGGAAACAAATATAGGCTTCTTTCTCTCACCCACAACCCATTCTTCTCTCTGTGCTTAGCCAATTTCTCATACAAAGCTCTATAGGGATCTCATTCAGCCCTCATGGATTTGGCTTCCACAATACCTACCCCACACAACACCTTTCTTGGCTCCGAAATCCCCTTCATCGATCAACGATTTTCTTGGGAAATCCATCTTATCTAGTGCTTCCAGTGTGTGAATAGAAGAAGACAAACCTACTAAAGTTTGTTGGAGAACCACCTACAAGCTCAATTCCTAGCTTCTTAAGCATGTAATAGCAACAAAATTTAAGGGATAATGGTTCCTTGCTTTCCCAGCCTCTCTGCTCACCTATAGACATCAATTTTACCTTACAAATTTGATGTCGTGGCTCCAAATTTGAATTTATGGGTTATGCACGGTTGCTAAAGGTTATGAACAACAATGGAGAGCTCTGTGTAAGGTAAATCTACGTAAAATACTGAGAGAATAAGGGTTGACTCCAAGGGATATGATAAAATGGTGAAAAGAAAATCGGCATTACTTCCGACATTAGAAGAAATGACTCCTGACTGCAGCAAACTGACTTCTGACTTGTGGCGTAACTGTCACAAAAGTGTAGTCAACCCCTTTCTTCAATAATTGCATGAGGTGACTTTTCCCACCAACTTCACACATGCATTCAATAATGAGAAAATAGTCAAAAATGAGATATTTGGCTTATTCAAGGCACGTGATAAAACTTTGGACGAGTTATAATGTTGACACTTGATAGCAAGGATTAGCTTCCCATATGCCTCCTTTCCTCTTCCCCTCTGGTGGAATCATGGCCCCTTTGGTGATGATTACATAGCCATTCTTGGACCAGTTTATTATTTATGCACATAATATTTACATACATTTTGAATTGGCATGGTAAGCTAATCACATATTCCAAATAAAAATATATACATCATACATTCCTAGTCATTCTCTAGTCGGGCCTTGGCCTTGAGCTTTGCACTAGGAATATATACTAACATATTTACATAATTTACTTAATCTTGGTTAAATACATTCCAAGTCAAAACTGGGGGTTATTACAATCCTTACCCCTTGGAATAACATCGTCCTCAATGTTTGCTTAAAATCAGAAAAAAAATCGATATGTCTCTTTCATGGCATCCTCCAATTCCCACGTAGCCTCATCGAAATTTAAGTGCTTCCATTAGACCTTTACATGTCTGATGGCTCAGTTCCATATCAATGTTACCTTCATGTACATGATGCATAGTGGCTCGGTTACGAACTCTCCCTCGGGTTCCACCTATATTACATCTCGATCAATCACATGGTAAGGATTATGTACATATTTCTTAAACAAAGAAACATGAAAAAGATTATGAGTTCTAGTGTTAGCAGGTAATGCAATTTTATATGCAACTATCCCTATTCTCTCAAGCACTTCAAATGGCCCACAATATCTTGGTGACATCTTGGCACAAGTTCCAAGCTTCAAGGAACTCTTCCTTGTCCTAACTCTGAGATAAACATGATCCCAAACATTAAAGTCCCTACGCACTCTATTCATATATGCATATATTTTATGTCATTATGGGGCTGCCTTTAAATTTTAACTAATTTTTGAAAACTCTTGTTCCATTTCTTTAAGCAATTCTGACCTAAGTACAACTTTGTTCACCGAATTATCCCAAGTAGTAGGTTTTCTACATTTTCTTCCATACAAGGCCTCAAATGGACTCATTCCCAATGATGTGTGTTTCCCATTGTTATATGCAAACTCTACCAAGTATAAATAATCTTCCCACTTTGATGGTTTGTCCATCATGTGCATGTGAATCATGTCTTCAAGCACCATATTTACCCTTTTTGTTTTCCCGTTTGTTTGTGGATGGTAGGCAATACTAAAGTTCAACTGTGTACCCAAATCTGCAAAAAGACTTTTCCTAAAATTTGAGGTGAACTTAGTATCCCTTTCTAAAATTAATGCCTTAGCAAAACCACGCAATCTGAAATTTTCCTTCATGAAAATCTTTGCAAAAGAATCCATTTTATATGTGGATTTAACTAGTATAAAGTGTGTCGCCTTTAATAATTGATCCATCACAACCATCATGAAATCATGTTTCCTAACAATCGTTGGTAAACCTGTAATAAAATCCATGGAGATCACTTCAAATTTCCATTCTGTAATCAAGAAGGGCTACAATAAACATGTTGGGTGTTGATGCTCAACCTTCACTTGCTGAAATTTCATACACTTTGAAATGTACTCAGCAATGTCCTTTTTCATTCTTGGAAAAAAATATTGCTTCCTCGTTGTAGCAACCGTTTTCCGGTATCCTGGGTGACCTGAATATGACATTTTATGAATTTCATCCATAGAAATTCTTTTCAAATATGCCACACTTGGAATATAAATTTTGTTTTTGTAAATAAGAAGTTTGTCACCTTCTCAATGGTAACCTTCATACCTCTTTTCTAAAATTTGCAACTGTAATATGTCTTTTATTTGGGCATACAATTCATCTTCAACAATACAGTTAGCAAATCATTGTCTCAAATCTAATTGGAAGGTACTAATGGCTACCACATGCATTGACTATATTTTTCTACTAAGTGCATCAACAAATTTATTTTCCTTACCTTTTATCTCTTTGATCTCAAAATCAAATCATACACAAAAATTCTAGCCACCTAGCTTTCCTAACATTTAATGTTGGTTGCTCAAACAAATATTCCAGACCATAATGGTCTATACTTAACTCAAATTTTATTCCCATTAAATAGCGCCTCCACATTCTTAAAGCATGCACTATGACTGCAAGCTCTAAATCATGGGTAGCATAATTTTTCTCACGATCTTTCAAATTCCTTGACTCATAGCATACCACATGGTTATCTTGCATAAGAAATCCTCCAAGTTCTTGACGACATGCATCCATGCACACCACAAAGTCTTCTTTGGGTTTTGCAATCTTCAAAATTGGGCACTTGTGAGAAGCCTCTTTAGTAGCTGAAAACTTTCTTCACATTTCAATGTCCATTCAAACTTTATCCCCTTCTTTTGCAAAGAAGTGATTGGGTGAACAACTTTGGAGAATCCTTCAATGAACCTCCTGTAATAACCAAAAAGACCCATAAAATACCTCACATCTGTCGCATTTCTTGTATTTGGGCAATTCATGATGACTTCAATCTTTTCCATATCAACTAAAATTCCTTCCTCGAAAATAATGTGACGAGAGGTAAGAACCTGCACATCTGTTATAACAGGCGCCCCCAAATCCTGTAGTAGTAGTAGCATAGGTTTCCCTTTAGTTTTTTTTGAATAAATGTAGAGATTCTCACGATAGATTCGTTAAGATAGTAAAATTTTGTTAAAATTCTTATTAAATTTTTACGGGGGATATAAAACCCCAGCCATTAACTCAGTGGAAAGGCATCAAAAAAACACTTATAGGAAGTAGTTCTGCTGGAAACATAAGGAGACTCTTTCAGGAGATCTTACAGGGAAGCCATAGAAAGAGAAGAGATCCTGGCAGGAGGTCCTGAGGGCCTTGCTCCTGACAAATTTCAAAGGGAATAACCATTGGGAACCCTTAAACCTTCCACTAAGTCACAAAATTAGAAGATACAACTTTTATTAGTAGAGGAGTTGAACTTCACTAATTTTGTCAATCCTGCCCAAGTGGAAGCTCTCTTTGGCAACTCAATAAACATAGTAACCCCACAAATTGAAACATCCATAGTAGCACCTACTATTCCTATAACACCCAATAAGAAAATGGTTGATCGGAGGAATATCTCTTCTGGAAAAGAACGTTGGGATGCCCCATTTTCACCTCGAAAGAAACCTTCTAGGTATACTCACTTTAGAAACCAAACTTACATTGAGAAACAGGAAGAAGAATGAGCAGCAAAGAGAAACTTCTGTCTGAGATGTGAAACTAAACATCCCCAACATGGATGTCCATTAAATAAAACCTCTACATGTTACATTTGTATGAGGCATCATGTTTTTCCCCAAGGGATCAAGATGGATCCTACTAAAATAGAGGTAATCATTGGACTTCCCTCTCCAAAAACTCTTCCTCCTCCTAATCCTTAAAAATATTGTGGGTTATCATCACTTGTATATATGTAAATATGTGTATATTTCTTTGAATAAATAAGAGTAATTTCTAATCATTTCTTTGCACGGGACTCTTTTTCTATGTTTTCAAGAATAAAATAAATCATCTAACAAATGGTTTTGAAGCTTGGTTACAAATGGTTCTTTCTATTTCTTTGAGCAGCTCATGGGATATTATCTGAAAAATAAAGTGCTCTAAAAGACACTCAAAACATATCTTAAGTTTGAAGTTTTAGAATTCTTGTATATCATTTTCAAACCACTTATTTTATGATTTTGTTATGCTTTATATATGGTGTTTTGATTCAGACATGTACATTTTCGATTATTTGAATAGTTACTCGAAAGACTTGCTTTAATCATCATGTTCTTCAGAATTTTCACACCTATGGACTACTAGCTCATCTACACTTGTTATCAAAACTTGACTCGTAAATATTTTTGAGGACACTCCAGGGTAAGTGGAATTTCTGCTTGTGGGGAACATTATCATTTATAAAGAAGATAGACTGAGAGGCCAAGGAACATCTTTAAGTTATTCTCTTTTGACATGTTCTATAGTTAAGGCCATTTTATATAAAAAAATTATAATATGAATCATGTGTTTAGTAGGGCTTAGCACACTCTAGTACCAATCGACTTCCATATACTCAAAATTTTTATACAAGGCAAACCCTTCAGGGTACTGAACAGGCCTGCTGGTAACGGGTCAATGCTAAGTAACAACTTAAAAACAAGGAAGTTCAATAAATGTAATTAAACCCATTGGGGTACTGAACAGACTCGCTGAAAGCGGGGCTATGCTTGCATGGTACCAAGATAATAGGGATGACTTGTAGGTAACAACAATTACAAAAAACAGGGATGACTTGTAGGTAACAACAATTACGAAACTGCAGAGTGAACTACCGAAACATCTATAGGTTGTGAAATCAATTGAATTGGAAATCTTTCATAAAAGTAAGGACGTAAATTTTGCTTGAGGCCCACTTGAGATGAAAGTTTTTAAATGATAAGTTTACATGTGTAGGCGACACATGAATGTTTACATAAAGATTATGAATGTCATCCCAGTCAATAGCATAATTTTCATATCTGCGTTTGGTGGTTCATCACTATGAATCAAGTCGTCCCTTCCCATCTAAGATCCCCTTGGTAAAGCATAAAGAACTCAGTTCAAATAATTCAAAGTCCCCATGTGATAATTAGCATGTTTGTTAAATTAACTCAAAATCCTCAAGTGTAACAAGTGGACCCACAATATGCAAAGACAAAGTATAAAAATACAAGTGAGTACAACACATTGAGTGTGTGTAAGTGTGTGAGTATGATGGAGCTCTAAGGCATCTAATATTTTGGGTATAATTGTTTGAATAAGAAGACAAATCTTGTAATCTAAGAAGAAGCATGAAGTTTTCAAGAGATGTGTACTTGATCTAAAAATGTTTTTGGTTATTAATTTGGGCAGAATGAGTACAGGTAGAACTTTCAATCATTTTTTAGGTTGTGTGAAAGCTCAAATTAAACAGTGAACTTGTATGACATAGATTCTTAATGAATGACATGAAATGTTGAATTATATATTTTAAAAAATTTATGGGCATGATAAAAAGTATATGAAACACAAAGGAATTGTATGAGAATATTTCTAATCGTGAAGTTTGAGAAAGCTTTTGTAATGTCCCCTTCCATTAATTCTGCTAAGGGAGGGAACGTTAACTAAATTCAGGCTTCTAAATTTTTCCCATAAACATAATTATGAATTCCATAACATATAAAATGCGTATGCAGAACATAAATAAACACACAACGGAAAAAGAATTGATCCGCACACATATAACATGCATTTACCAGCATAATAAAATACAGTCATCAAATAAAAACATTACACATTGAAACACAAAAGGATACTTATCTTTATCCAACACAGATCGAAGCAAGTGGTTGTGTAAGAGAAACTTTCCACCCAACCATAGGCACTCTTTCCAATGTATACTCTTTCTGTTGAGAGGCCACCCCCAAGTTGAGCTATGAGGCCACCAAAGTGAAGGAAACAAATATAGGCTTCTTTCTCTCACCCACAACCCATTCTTCTCTCTATGCTTAGCCAATTTCTCATACAAAGCTCTATAGGGATCTCATTCAGCCCTCATGGATTTTGCTTCCATAATACCTGCCCCACACAACACCTTTCTTGGCTCCGAAATCCCCTTCACCGGTCAACGATTCTTTTAGGAAATCCATCTTATCTAGTGCTTCCAGTGTGTGAATAGAAGAAGACAAACCTACTAAAGTTTGTTGGAGAACCACCTACAAGCTCAATTCCTAGCTTCTCAAGCATGTAATAGCAACAAAATTTAAGGGATAATGGTTCCTTTCTTTCCCAGCCTCTCTGCTCACCTATAGACATCAATTTTCCCTTACAAATTTGTTGTCGTAGCTCCAAATTTGAATTTGTGGGTTATGCACAATTGCTAAAGGTTATGAACAACAATGGAGAGCTCTATGTAAGGTAAATCTACATAAAATACTGAGAGAATGAGGGTTGACTCCAAGGGATATGATAAAATGGTGAAAAGAAAATTGGCATTACTTCTAACATTAGAAGAAATGACTCCTGACTGCAGTAGACTGACTTCTAACTTGTGACATAACTGTCACAAAATTGTAGTCAACCCCATTCTTCAATAATTGCATGAGGTGACTTTTCCCACCAACTTCGCACATGCATTCAATAATAAGAAAATAGTCAAAAATGAGATATTTGGCTTATTCAAGGCACGTGATAAAACTTTGGACGAGTTATAATGTTGACACTTGATAGCAAGGATTAGCTTCCCATAGGCCCCCTTTCCTCTTCCCCTCTGGTGGAATCATGGCCCCTTTGGTGATGATTACATAGCCATTCTTGGACCAATTTATTATTTATGCACATAATATTTACATACATTTTGAATTGGCATGGTAAGCTAATCACATATTCCAAATAAAAATATATACATCATACATTCCTAGTCATTCTCTAGTCGGGCCTTGGCCTTGAGCTTTGCACTAGGAATATATACTAGCATATTTACATAATTTACTTAATCTTGGTTAAATACATTCCAAGTCAAAACTGGGGGTATTACAATCCCCTACCCCTTGGAATAACATCGTCCTCAATGTTTGCTTAAAATCAGAAAAAATGGGATATGTCTCTTTCATGGCATACTCCAATTACCACGTAGCCTCATCGAACTTTAAGTGCTTCCATTGGACCTTTACATGTCTGATGGCTCGGTTCCATATCAATGTTACCTTCATGTATAGGATGCATAGTGGCTCGGTTAGAAACTCTCCCTCGGGTTCCACCTATATTACATCCCAATCAATCACATGGTTAGTATTGTGTACATATTTCTTAAACAAAGAAACACGAAAAAGATTATGAGTTCTAGTGTTAGCAAGTAATGCAAATTTATGTGTAACTATCCCTATTCTCTCAAGCACTTCAAATGGCCCACAATATCTTGGTGACATCTTGGCACAAATTCCAAGCTTCAAGGAACTCTTCCTTGTCCTAACTCTGAGATAAACATGATCCCAAACATTAAAGTCCCTACGCAATCTATTCGTATATGCATATATTTTATGTCATTATGGGGCTTCCTTTAAATTCTAACTAATTTTTGAAAACTCGTGTTCCATTTCTTTAAGCAATTCTGACCTAAGTACAACTTTGTTCACTGAATTATCCCAAGTAATAGGTTTTCTACATTTTCTTCCATACAAGGCCTCAAATGGACTCATTCCCAATGATGCGTGTTTCCCATTGTTATATGTAAACTCTACCAAGTGTAAATAATCTCCCCACTTTGATGGTTTGTCCATCATGTGCATGTGAATCATGTCTTTAAGCACCTTATTTACCCTTTTTGTTTTCCCATTTGTTTGTGGATGGTAGGCAGTACTAAAGTTCAATTGTGTACCCAAATCTGCAAAAAAGGATTTTCCAAAAATTTGAGGTGAACTTAGTATGCCTTTCTGAAATTAATGCCTTAGGAAAACCACGCAATCTGAAATTTTCCTTCATGAAAATCTTTCAAAAGAATCCATTTTATATGTGGATTTAACTAGTATAAGGTGTGTCGCCTTTAATAATTGATCCATCACAACCATCATGAAATCATGTTTCCTAACTGTCGTTAGTAAACCTGTAATAAAATCCATGGAGATCACTTCAAATTTCCATTCTGTAGTCAAGAAGGGATACAATAAACATGTTGGGTGTTGATGCTCAACCTTCACTTGCTGACATTTCATACACTTTGAAATGTACTCAACAATGTCCTTTTTCATTCTTGGAAAAAAATATTGCTTGCTCATTGTAGCAACTGTTTTCCGGTATCCTGGGTGACCAAAATATGACATTTTATGAATTCCATCCATAGAAATTCTTCTCAAATATGCCACACTTGGAATATAAATTTTGTTTTTGTAAATAAGAAGTTTGTCACCTTCTAAATGGTAACCTTCATACCTCTTTTCTAAAATTTGCAACTGTAATTTGTCTTTTATTTGGGCATACAATTCATCTTCAACAATACAGTTAGCAAATCATTGTCTCAAATCTAATTGGAATGTACTAATGGCTGCCACATGCATTGACTGTATTTTTCAACTAAGTGCATCAACAAATTTATTTTCCTTACCTTTTATCTCTTTGATATCAAAATCAAATTCACACAAAAATTCTAGCCACCTAGCTTTCCTAACATTTAATGTTGGTTGCTCAAAGAAATATTCCAGACCGCAATGGTTTATCCTTAACTCAAATTTTATTCCCATTAAATAGCACCTCCACTTTATTAAAGCATGCACTATGACTGCAAGCTCTAAATCATGGGTAGCATAATTTTTCTCATGATCTTTCCAATTCCTTGACTCGTAACATACCACATGGTTATCTTGCATAAGAAATCCTCCAAGTTCTTGACCACATGCATCCATGCACACCACAAAGTCTTCTTTGAGGTTTGCAATCTTTAAAATTGGGCACTTGTGAGAAGCCTCTTTAGTAGCTAAAAAATTTCTTCACATTTCAATGTCCATTCAAACGTTATCCCCTTCTTTTGCAAAGAAGTGATTGGGTGAACAACTTTGGAGAATCCTTCAATGAACCTCCTGTAATAACCAAAAAGGCCCATAAAATACCTCACATCTGTCACATTTTTTGTATTTGGGCAATTCATGATGACTTCAATCTTTTCCATATCAACTAAAATTCCTTCCTCGAAAATAATGTGACGAGAGGTAAGAACCTGTGCATCTGTTATAAGAGGCACCCCCAAATCCTGTAGTAGTAGTAGCATAGGTTTCCCTTTAGTTTTTTTTTAATAAATCTAGAGATTCTCACGGTAGATTCATTAAGATAGTAAAATTTTGTTAAAATTATTATTAAATTTTTACGGGGGATATAAAACCCCAGCCATTAACTCAGCGGAAAGGCATCGAAAAACACCTATAGGAAGTAGTTATGTTGGAAGCATAAGGAGACTCTTTCGGGAGATCTTACAGGGAAGCCATAGAAAGAGAAGAGATCATGGCAGGAGGTCCTGAGGGCCTCACTCCTGACGAAGTTCAAAGGGAATAACCATTGGGAACCATTAAACCTTCCACTAAGTCACAAAATTAGAAGATACAACTTTTATTAGTAGAGGAGCTGAACTTCACTAATTTTGTCAATCCTGCCCAGGTGGAAGCTCTCTTTGGCAACTCAATAAACATAGTAACCCCGCAAATTGAAACATCCACAGTAGCATCTACTATTCCTATAACACCCAATAAGAGAATGGTTGATCGGAGGAAGATCTCTTTTGGAAAAGAACATTGGGATGCCTCATTCTCACCTCGAAAGAAACCTTCTAGGTATACCCACTTTAGAAAGCATACTTACATTGAGAAACAGGAAGAATAACGAGCAGCGAAAAGCAACTTCTGTCCGAGATGTGAAACTAAACATCCCCAACATGAATGTTCATTAAATAAAACCTCTGCATGTTACATTTGTATGGGGCATCATGTTTTTCCCGAAGGGATCGAGATGGATCCTACTAAAATACTGGTAATCATTGGACTTCCCTCTCCAAAAACTCTTCCTCCTCCTAATCCTTAAAAATATTGTGGGTTATCATCACTTGTATATATGTAAATATGTCTATATTTCTTTGAATAAATAACAGTCATTTCTAATCATTTCTTTGCAGGGGACTCTTTTTCTATGTTTTCAAGAATAAAATAAATCATCTAACAAATGGTTTTGAAGCTTGGTTACAAATGGTTCTTTCTATTTCTTTGAGTAGCTCATGGGATATTATCTGAAAAAGAAAGTGCTCTAAAAAACACTCAAAACATATCTTCACTTTGAAGTTTTAGAATTCTTGTATGTCATTTTCAAACCACTTATTTTAAGATTTTGTTATGCTTTATATATGGTGTTTTGATTCAGACATGTACATTTCCGATTATTTGAATAGTTGCTCAAAAGACTTACTTTAATCATCATGTTCTTCATAATTTTCACACCTATGGGATACTAGCTCATCTACACTTGTTATCAAAACTTGACTCTTAAATATTTTTTAGGACACTCCAGGGTAAGTGGAATTTCTGCTTGTGGGGAACATTATCCTTTATTAAGAAGATAGACTGAGAGGCCAAGGAACATCTTTAAGTTATTCTCTTTTGACATGATCTATAGTTAAGGTCATTTTATAAAAAAAAATTATAATATGAATCATGTGTTTAGCAGGGCTTAACACGCTCTAGTACCAATCGACTTTCATATACTCAAAAATTTTATACAAGGCAAACCCTTCAAGGTATTGAACAGGCCTGCTAGTAACGAGTCAATGCTAAGTAAGAACTTAAAAACAAGGAAGTTCGATAAATGTAAGTAAACCCGTCAGGGTACTGAACGGACTCGCTGGAAGCGGGGCTATGCTTGCATGGTACCAAGATAAACCCGCCAAGGTACTGAACAGGCCTGCTGGCAGCGGGGCTATATCAGGTAAAAGAGATCTGGTTAATGCACCACTAGGCACATGGTTCGAAAGAAAAACGATATAAACTAGAATACATATAAATATATGTTTAGGCCTATTGTTTATGATGTCATTAAAGAATAACCATAAGTTGGCCTTAGATCCAACAATCTAAATTCAATCAATATCTAGGATATGATTATCCTAGAAATGGGACCCATAGTTGTAAACTGCCACAAACTCGAAGGTGAGCTCAAAAATTCTTGAGATGACAAGATACCCTTACAACGAGGTAGGGATGACTAGTTTTCCCTATGGCATTTTCACTTATATTCTCATCACATGATAAATGATAAATTTACATATCTACATATTTGAGCACTATTATTTTTGGATAAATGTATATATCTTAATTCTTTTCATTTATTAGTTAGTCTTTGTTTTTCTTGCAGAATTACAACAACATGATTGAACTTTTATTAATTTATTTTGAAATTACTTAGTTTTCTTGTAGGGCTTGGGGACATGCCATATCTTTGGTTTGGGGGAGGATTAGACTGTCTGTCTTTATTTTTTCTATGTTACTTATAAAAGACTCATTGCCAAATGACAAAGTGTTTGCATGATCATGCAAATAGCGAAAATGATCTTAAAATCTTGGATGAATAAGGGAGAGCGCAATTAAAAGATCAAGAGAATTATTTCATATGACTTCTTTGTGGACTGGCAGCCTAGGAAAATCCATGATTAGCAGCAGTCTGATCCAGCAAAGCTCATTTTTACAGAAATATGTATGAAGGATCATATGAAGAGTCGAATGTCGGTATGAATAAAAATCCAAATGATGATCTGAATAAAAATTATGATATTTTATCATCTATGGTTAAGTGTTAGATTAATTTTGTTTGGGCAAAAAGTTGAGTCATATCATTAGAGTCACATCCACATGGATATTATGACTAATATCGATCCATGATAGTATGGGTTAGATCTAATACGATTTCATTTTACCTCCATATGGATATTATACGACCTTAGGGTACTTTCTAGTCATCATGACTCTGCCATCACCCTTATCCTCTTTTTTGCTCGCACGCATAAGCTATCAGATAAGTCGACCCTCTTGTTAAATCAAGGCTATGGTTATGGATATGGTTATGCATCCGTATTAAGTTAAACATTCAACCTGTCCAAATTTTACTTTGGACATGGTTTAACTAACTAAACTTTAGAAACTCATTAAATTATGCGTTTTTTACGGCACACGTTTCAAAGATTTCCAAAATGGCACGATCGTCTAAACATGTTGAGTTGTTTGCATGATCATTTGGTAGGTTTAATGCGACGCGTTTTAAATCAACATTGTGTGAACCTTCTCCCATTCCATCGTTTTCACTGACCGTTACCACTATAGAGCGTGTTAGTCACATTTCCTCCATACTCTGTAAACTTTGTATCCTAGTTTTTGCTTAACCATGCCAAATCGTTTCGAACCTAAGAGCTACCAAGACTTATTCCAGTTGCCATATTTCAAAGAATGCCGAGAATTATTTTTCCACACTGGTTGGAACCCATTCCTGCATCTGCTGCAAGGGTACAATGAGGAAATCTAACTACTTTTTGTGATGGGCTTCGATGGGAAGAAGGAAAGGATTGTCCATCTTGTTTTCCCAGTCACTGAGGAATCAATCGCGTGCGCAACCAAGCTTCCACAAGAAGGCCATCGATGGCACAAGCATTGGTTTGTTTTGTGAGCATCTAATAACTTTTCCCTTAAACCTGAGTTTCGACATGTGACGAGCAAAAGGGGCTTTCATCGTAGTTGGATCAAACCTGAGTACCTTAATCCGTTGACGGTCATCATCCATTTGATTACTTGTGAAGGTAAGTTTAGCGTCTTTAAGTCCTGTCATCTCTGTCTATTAGCTCATTTCGTTGATAAAAAAATGTCTCAATTTCCCTTTATTTCTTCTTAGGATCCTAGGAAAGATGTCAAACTAGGTTATAAAGAATACTATTAACCCTAAGGGTAGCCTATACCATCACAATTTGATTAAGCTCTTAATTCTAGACCAACTTAAAGAGAGAAATCAACCCTGGGATACCTTCTTATTCAAAGTCCTTAACCCCCATTTGAATATGAAAAAGCCCCCTCGACATCTCCATCACCAAGAATCCAGTCCATCCCCATCGTGAGAAAATAAAATCCCCCATGTCGTTCATCTCAATGATGACACATCGGAGGTGAGTCCGTCCACTCACTCTTCCCCTGTATCTGTTGAATTTATACCCCTAATACGACCTCGCACTAGGGATCAAAAAGCAAAGTTTTTTCAATCTATGGTTCAGCCCGCTATCTAGACAAGTCCTTTAGACAGTGTGACCAAATCAAGAAAACATGACATTACCTCTCTGATCGCCTTGGCTAGCGTTTCAGCTAAAATTCTTGAAAATGATGATCATGAGACCATCCCTGCACCTGTTCATGAGACTGTTTCTACACCTGTTCAAGATTTGGGTCCTGAAATACAAATTCTGACTGTTGATCTTGAAGTACCATCCGAGGAGATGAGTCCTCCACAAGACCTTAAGTAGCTTGCAGATCCATCTATGCCACATCAACCAACAATATATCAGTTAACTCAAGAATTGGCTCAATCAACAAAGAAAAATGAAGCATATGTCAAGTTGATTGCAGAGCTTCAAGATGAGAACAAGGAGTTGTGATTGCAGGTCAAAAACATTGAGGAACTCCACAAGGCCGTCAGTTTGTCACAGAGGAATCAACAAGAGAAGCATACTCTTTTGAAGGCATGGGCCAAGAAACTGAAGTTCAAGTCACCTGCTTCATCAAAGTTGAAGGCAGTTGCTAACGTAGCTATGCCTTCTTCCTAATGCTATCTTTCATTTTGACCAGTGGGACCTGGCATTCCTTCGGTTTGGGGGAATGTTGACCCACGTTTTATCATTGTTTTTGGCTAATAATTTACATGTTTTGACATATGTTTTGTCACCTTTTGGCATATTTTCCATCATACAATTCGCTATTCAGCACCATGTACGATTATATTTTGGGTTTATGCAAGTTATGATTTATTTCCATTATTTCATGGTTTTATAGGTTAAATTCGATGATATGTGATGATATGCTAACGTATGAAATCGTCATTGTAGAATCATGGTCTTCAGCAAACCAACGAGCAGGTAATGCATCCATTCTAGATATGCGTAGAGCATATCCAGCTCATTGTCCAACTCACCGTTCGAACCGCTGAGCTAACTGAGTGTTAAAAGCATGAAACGACATTTAAACTGCTTGTTGTCCGCGCACCAGAGTGATAGTACGAACCCCCTTTTGGAATATCGCTCGTATGATGCCTCTGCATGACACATTGACATCAGCCACACCGAAGTAGAGCTTGTATGCCACATCATGCGCCATAGAAGAACTAGATTTGCGAGGAAAGAGGAATATGTTATGTGTTGGCCTTTGTTTAGTTACCTATCATAATGGTTGATTTATCTTAAGAGTAGTAGACCATTGAAAGGGTCGACTTGCTTGCCCTTTGTAAAATGTTATATGTACAAACACTTCTATGCGAGAAGGGAGTTAGATAAATGTTTTCTTAGTTGATACATGTAATCAGTTAGTTCCATAAACTCTGTAACACTTTTCTTTACTTTAATGGAAGTTCTTCTTATGATGTGCATGATCTTGTCTTAAGTAGCGTGAGCCAGTTATCACTCTGATTGTTGGGAGGGCCCCTCATCAACCGGAGCTTTCTATTTCTGTGTATTTTCATTCTTCCCTTTTTGCAATTAGCATAGTTTTATTTGTAGTTTGTTTCTGCAATTTAGTTATTGAAATTGTTCATGTCATTTATTTCCTGTAGCTTAAACTTTGATATCATGTTGTTAATGTAATTTCCTTTGTGAGTTAAGCAACTGGTTGTGCATAAATTAGTTTTCAATTCCCTTTTCAAGTCTTTTCATTTTATTGCTTGGATTTATGTTGGTAGAATAGATTGCTTTGATATTACAAGATCAAGTTACAGTAGGTTCAGCTGTATTTACTTCTATTTTTGTCATGAATTTGTTTAAATGTAAATCAGTTTGTTCAATGATGCGATGAATAACAATTTCCTTTTTTTAAATTATGAATTAGTTTAGATTATTTTACTATGAAATTTGATCATTCAGTAGATTTAATTCTTGCTCCTTTACACTTTGTTATCATATGCATGGGCCAGTTGTCCTTAAAATCATTTAGATTGATCATTCCTTGACATTTTAGTGTTTTTTGCGTGCAGATTGTCATTCAGACAACCTATTATGCCCGTCATCCAGACCTGTGTTCCAGTCAATTATCTAGTCTTCCATTCATCCCTGAGCATTTTTAATCTATTTTGAGCTTGTTTCTTTAGTTTTTCGATTATGTTTTGATAGTAGGCGTTAGACAATGGTTGTGTTTCTTCTTAAAATCCTTAGATGAGACTGTTTAGAATACTTGTTAAGTCTTATTCCTATTTCTTCTTTCTTTTCACTTTATGTTTGAGAATTATGTCATGTGTTTTGGTCTATTGTATTGCCTTGTAATCATATCTTTGGATTGATTTGATTTATTCCTTTGCATGTGAAGTTTAGGGTTAGATGCATTAATAGATTAGCACCTTGTAAATTGTTCATAGCAATATGGCTTGTTCTTCCCATCATGTAGTTATTAAAGAAATCTATAGGAAAGAATTTAAAATCATCTTTATAAGTTTTCTACTTGTTTATAAGTTATGTCTATCTTCTTGTATTATTGTTCTATCTGTTGCAAGTAGGATTTATTTGCTTATAAATCATCATGTTTACTATCGCTTGCAATTGGACATTTCTTAGACTGCATATCTTTGTAGAGATCAAGTTAGATTCGATTCCCTTTAGTTTCTTCACTTCCTTTGAAAGTCACTTTGACACTTCTCCTACTCCTGTTCCACTCACAATGAACCCTTATCCTCAAAATAACCAAGGAGAATGGAACTAGATAGTTTAGTTTAAACCATTACGTACATCTGTTAGTTGCATATATAGTTTTTAGGAAGCATATTTAGTTGTTGTAAATCCTTCCTTGTGTAGTCAGTCTCTAAAGTTGTTTAGCAGTAAAATAGATCTTCTTATATAGAATAGTTTATTGTCATAACATTGTCTATATCTTTATGTTTATAGAGTAGAGTAGTATAACTTGATAGAGTAGAGTAGAGTAGAGTAGTATATAGAATATAGAATAGTATATAGAATAGTTTATTGTCATAACACTATCTATTTGCAAAAGTGGATTGTCCACCCATTTCCAATGGACATTTCTACACTATTTCACTAACTTTTATCTTGGTTACAGTGTCTATTTGGACTAACCATGACTTACTATGCTTTGATTTCTTAAGATCCAGGTTCAATCAAATAGAAATAGATTACTTAATAATAATATCTTCAACTTCAACAACAATTTACTAATAGTCTTCTTGGAAATCCTCTAGTGCTACATAGATTATAGGGACAGTCCTTGCCATTTGACCCACAGTTTCAGCTTCTTGGATGTTGTGAGATTTCCTTGCACTCCCATTTCGATGTGGATAGTTTCTAAACATATGATCATCTCCACCTCCGCAACATTGAAGTGGCTCTCTTGGATTTCTTGGCTTGTCTCCCATCATCCTAGTTGGTTTAGTCAAACGCTGTGGTGGCTGCCTTGGTTGATTTCTGAATCAAGAAGGACTGAACCCCTTCTTCCTTTGGTCAAACTTCTTATTTTTTTTGTCCTTCCATGTCTTATGGAATTTTGGTTTGCTTTTGTTTTGACCATATCAGTACTTGGCCTTTCTTATGGCCTCATCTAGAATTTGAGGTTCATCAAACTCAATTATGTCTTTATAGGACTATGGCAGTCCACTTAGAAAACTGAATTTTGACTTTATGATCCATGATATACATAACATAACTTAAGAGCCCCAAGAATTTATTTGCATATTCTTCCATAATCATTTGTACCAATTTCAGCTCATGGAACTCTTTGATTTTTCCATCATAGTACCTATCAGAGAGGTACTTTTCCTTAAAGTACTTCTTGAACAACTTCCACACAATATTTCTCTCATTGATCCTCTTTACTTGCCTAAGGTGATCCCACCATATAGATTCTCTTCCATTCAAGTTGAATATGGATACTCTTGCTTTCATATTTTGTGAGCAGTCTTGGACTTGGAAATACTTCCTCATTCCAAGAAGCCAAGCCTCAGCTTCTTGACTAGATTTTACCTCAACATCAAAAGTAGGAGTTTTGGCCTTCTTAAATTCTCCGTGAGAGTTGTTTTTGGAAGACCTCTTCCTCTTATTCCTGTGAGATGAAGAGCTTGAACCATCAATGGATTTTTTAGAGTCGAATGAATCACTAGAAGAGATTTCAAGAGTATATGTCATGTCTCTAGAAATCCTTCATGAACTATGGGATCTCTTGTGGGAGTGTATGCGTGAGCTACTCCTACTCTTTTCTTGATTTTCTAAATTTTTCCCAAGGTTAATATTCCTTTGAATGTCTATCAAAATTTCAAGCATGGATCCATTTAATTGATTATGTTCTTCTTGAGATCTAAGAAGCCTGTCATTGTCTTCTTGACAACTCTGTAGTTCCACCCTTAGGATCCTTATGGTTTCTACAATGTTTGGGGGAGTCATTTGGTTTCTTCTACCATTGGATTCTAATTTAACATTCTCAACCTGTATATTCTCTCCCATATCATATGTCTCAAATTCATTGGGGTCTTGTGCATCATCCATGATAATGATATTCTTGGCCCAACCATGACCAAATATTTCCAAAATGCACTATACTGAATGCTGACCCTTAACTATCCCTGTTAAGATTATGAATCCACAAAAGTGTTCATAAACACATTTGTTAGCTACATTATATTCTCAGAAAATTGTATAATAATTTTACATGCATTATGGGAAAAACCTTATTGTCAATTTCTATCAAACTACAGAAATATCAAAATCACCCCTTCCAAACTATAACTGTTCATAGGTGTGGTTGAAATTGAACAAATTTGTATATTTAAAAAAATAAAAAGAAAATTGGGGTCAAGGGGGCTTGCCCCTTGCAGCCTGCTGCTTTTCCCCTAATTTGCGCACATCTACTACCACCTAACGCCATTTTGCGACTCATCATACATAAGCAGTTTCAAGATCCATGAGATGGTGGTTTCCCGAAACCATTTTTGTGATCCTAAATGCATAGGAGGGTGACACGTTAATGAGGTGGTTTTTATTTGAAGGTCATGAAAATTAAATTATCTATTGTGCATCTATATGAGCCTAAAGTGTTATCAACTATCGAGCTCATATGCCCTATTTGACATGACTAACAAAAGTCATGTTGCATACAAAACATCACTACAGGGTGTCCCAAAAGATTTTTTAGGGTCGATGGGTAAATGGTTTTCCCATAATGCACGAGACCTTGAACTCATGAGAAAATGACATGTCACATCAGCAGTTTCCATTTCAAGATTGTGATAATTATTTTAACTATTGTGTAGGTTCATGGGCCTGAAAGAATGATGGTCATTGATCATATCTGGTGATCTTCTAGAACTAACATGTTTGATAGGAGGGGTCCCATCATATTTGACACATCACATCCTTGCTTGCCACATTCTTGTCAATCACGTCCTCCCATGTCACATCACTGCATATTGAGCCAAAAACAGTTTAAGGATAGATGGAGCAATGGTTTTCTGAAAATATTTTTATGATCTTAAATGCACAAGAAGTTGACACATCACCTCAACGGTTTTCCCTTCGGGATTGTGCTCCTTAAAATAAACATTGCATATCTTCACGAGCCTGAACCATTTTTAGTTGTCGATCTTGATCATGATGGCCCAATCTTCCTTCTCCTTCACACTCCACCACATGGAGTCGCACACACACATGGCTTTGATGTGGATGGTCCACACCACATCTTCTGCCCATGTGGCCCCCCTTCTATTTCAAACCTTCTGTCCTTGTGGCTTGTCCACATCACCCTTCCATGTGGAAAGGGTGGGACCCAACTAAAAATTTCCCAAATTTTCAAAAATTTCGAATTTGCACAAATTCTTAATTCAACCATAAGGTGGTTCTTTCAAAACTTATCTTAGCCCCTTTATCACTTAACATAAGCTGATTTTTCTAGAGCAATTTTGAATTATGCTTGTAAATCTAGATTTGTGGCTCACACAACTCTAGTATTGCAACCATAAGCATTGATACCACTATATAATGTCCCCTTCCATCAATTCGGCCAAGAGAGGGAGAATTAACTAAATTCGAGCTTCTAAATTTTTCCCAAAACCATAATTACGAATTCCATAACATATAAAATATGTGTGCAGAACATAAATAAACATACACAATGGAAATATAATTGATATGTACACATATAACATGCATTTACCAACATAATCAAATACATGCATCAAATAAAAAACATTTCACATTGAAACACAAAAGAACACTTATCTTTATCCAATGCATATCCAAGCAGTCGATTATGTAAGAGCAATTTTCCACCCAACTGTAGGCACTCTTTCCAGCATATACTCTTTTTGTTGAGAGGCCACCCCCAAGCTAGGCTATAAAGCCACCAAGGCAAAGGAAACAATTATAGGCTGCTCTCTCTCATCCCACAACCCAATCTGCTCTCTATGCTTAGCCAAATGCTCATACAAAGATCTACAGGGATATCACTCAACCCTCACAACTTTTGCTTCCACAATACCTTCCTAACACAATACCCTTATTGGCTCAGGCATCCCCTTCATCGATCCATGGTTCTCTTAGTCAATCCATCTTGTCCAGTGCTTCTAGTGTGTGCATAGAAGAATACCAACCTGCTAAATGTTGTTGGAAAACCACTTGCAACCTCAATTCGTAGCTTCACAAACATGTAACAACAACATAATTCAAGCGGTAAGGGTTCCTAGATTTTCGAGCCTATCTGCTCACCCACAACCATCAATTTTTCCTTCCAAATTTATTATCCTGGATCCAATTTTGAATTTCTAGGTTATGCATAGTTACTAAAGGTTATGAACAACAATGGAGAGCTCTACGTAAGGTAAATTTACATACAAGAATGAGAGAATGAGGGTTGACTCCAAGGGATATGAGAATATGGTGAAAATACCACTGACATTACAGGAAGTGCAGTTGCTATATAAATTTCTAGGAGTGTTCTTAAATGAAGTAGAATTACTCGAAATGCAGAGTTATAGGAAGGATTTGAAAGTACAGATTAGGGTGGCAGGGTGGTTCAAGGCATGGGATTGGTGTCTCCTTTCGATTGGTATTGGAGAATCTAGGGAGTTGGTTCTTCCTTCTATTTGGTGCTAGAGAATACATGGAGTTGGTGCTTCCTTCCAGTTCATGTTGGAGAATCTGGGAGTTGGTTCTTCATTTCAGTTGGTGCTGGATAATCTAGGGGGTTGGTGCCTCCTTTAATTTGGTGCTTGTAAATCAGGGGGTTGGTGCCTCCTTTAATTTGGTGCTTGTAAATCAGGGGGTTGGTGCCTCCTTAAATTTGTTGCTTGTAAATCAAGTATTGGTGTCCCTCATAGGTTGAATCCTGTAAAGAATGTAATTCTTGTTCAATATAAGAACATTTTCCATGGTTTTATCCTTTATTGGGTTTCCACATAAAATATCAGTGTAATGTGCCTTGGTGTTAATTTTTGTTGATATGTTTGATTATGTGATGATTGTTTAAAGTTGAAAAAATTATTATTGGTTAAATATGACCAGTATTTTCACCACCCCCTCTCAGTATTGGTGAATATTCCAACACTAAGTCGATAATATTATATCATATGAGTTTATATTGGGAGGTTTATAATTCTAAAAAATGAAAGTAATATATTGCTTAGTATGTCACGTCCCCTCAATTTTGATCACCAAAGTGTTGACCATGCCAAAACTCCTAGGTGTTCCAAGTGACATTAATTACTCTAACCTAGGGAATTTTTTCAAAACATTATCTATGAGGATTATACTTAGTTTTATTTTTATTATTAAATAATTATTGTGAAAATGATACATGGAATTGAGCTTGCCATGTCAGGAGGGTGCAATGGGAAAGCCAACTTTCCAAGGATGAGATTTAGAAAGTGACAAGAGGATGACAAAGGCAAGCAGTTAGAGGAAGAAGGAAAGTGCCAAAAGCAAAATAAAAATTGTCATAAGAAAGGCAGGAAACAATTAACTACGGAGGGCACATTTTCCTTTTGGAGGCTCAGTCTCAAAAAGGGGAAAGTAAAAAAAGTTGTCATAGGGAAAAGCAAGAAACAATTGACTAAGGAGGGCATAGTTTCCTTTTTGGAGGCTCGGCACAAAAGCAGGAAGGGAAGAAAAAGTTGTCATAGACAAAAGCAACAACTTTGGGCCTAAGGAGGGCGTACTTTCCAAGTTAGATGAATGACATGGATAGGGAAATGACTCACTTGATCCCTACATGCCAATTACTCAGGGAGGTTGCATATGTGGCTAGGGTTAGGGTTTCTATGTGGATGACTTGCTCTCATGGGTCACCTACCTGCTAAACAAGTCACCAAAAGTTTATAAAAATATAGGGGGAGATCTATTACTTAGTTTGGTTGATGATTGATTTGTGTTCATGTGAAGCATAGCTTCTACTGAGTAATGTACCTCAGACCTTTGGGAGATGTGCCCCAATTCCTTCCATCCCCTCTCTTCTTCCTCCCTTTATTTCTCTTTGCAGGTGTTGGAGCGCTCATGAAAAACACCATAGTCATATCATACATCTATGGCATCCATTCTCTTCAGTGAAATTGAGATCCAGTGAATTGAAAGATTCACCTACGCTCCCATCCATCTTGATGTCATATTTGGGCCTCCTTCCCATTGTTTTGAGTCCCATTTTGGGAGTGGTTAGTCCTCCAAATTTATTTTGATGTGCATCAGTCTATAGACTCTATTTAATATCTCCATAATATTGTTAGCATTCTGTCCAATAAGCTAGCATGTCCAGTTTCCCATGAATGAGCTTTAAATGTGTCTTTAAATGAGGGTTTTGATGAGTTTGATGCTATGATAAATGATTAAGGGCCATGAGTATGAGTATAAATGATGTAATGTTTCAAGTAAATCTGTATTAAGCTCTGTAAAATTCCATTCTAAGGTATGATATATTCTGGCACAAATTTCATACATTTTGTTACACCTTTGCTAGATGACTAGTTTTACAGTTTTATCAATTCCGGGAGTTTTGTTTAATCGAATGAAATTATGTAAGATGATGCATGTTGTTGATTCACCCCTCTATCCATACAAAATTTCATACTAAAATTTAGTTGAGTTCATACACTATTTAGGAAGCCTCCACTGCGCAGGACTTCCTTAGGCCAAAATTTTCCAACTTCTCCCAAACAACCCCAAGTAATTCTTGAACTATTTTGATATTTCTAAAAGACCATTGCATGAATTTTAAATGTCTAATAACATATTTGTTTATTTTCCCAAGCCTTTGGTTGAAAGGATCTGAAAGAATCTTCCTAGTTTCACGGTTGGGTGGCCTAGAAGCACGGGAGTAAGTTTCAGTATAGATGACTCTGAAACCTAAATGGTCCCCGATATAAATGTGTTAGGGAATATGATTTATATATCCTGAAAGTTTTATTGCTTCCTTCCCTCAACCACTTCCCTATGTATTCAATTCTCAACAAAAATACCCCTACTTGCCAAGTACAAATTTGACTAATTGAGTGCACAAGTTTATATCAGAATTTTACATTTAATTGTAGCAAGATTAGTGTTGTGATATATAAATCAGATCTCGTAACATTATAGTGGTATAAGAGCATGGTCCTCCATACCTTCTCTTGATAATCATCTATGGGTCCAAAATACAATTATGATTCTAAAAGAAAGATTCCCTAAGAAGAGGAAATTGAATCTGTGGAAGGGAGATTAAATGATGAAAAGGATGAGAAGGATACGTTACAAAAATTTGTGAGGAACAAGTTGAAATTTCTACAAGACATTTCAACTAACATCATATAGACTGGACAAGAGACCAGAGAATTCCTAGTTAAACAGTTGGGAGTTAAAGATGGAGAAGGGAGCAACATTGGCTCCCAATGTGAAGAGAGAAAGAACATGGGTGGATCCATTTTCTTGAAGATTGGGCCTCTAGAGTATAGATATGAACAAAAGTTGTAGCCTTGACCTACTATGTCCAAATTTGTAGAGTTCCCAAAGGAAGACCATGAAGCAGAGGCTGAAACAATCGGTACGTGGGAAGAGAAGTTTTATGTTTATCAATCCTTGAGTGAAGAATGCAGAAAGGATCTGCCACTCAATATAGGGGAAATCCAAGAGGAACTCTAAGGATTCCATATCAGAATTTAGAATTAAATAATGTTATTGGAAAAATCACCTTGCCATACTTTAATGGCACTTCCAAGTGCTCAGTGAGCTCTTGGATCCAAAAAATGGACACTTATTTCCAACTAAATCCTATGGCAAAGAGGGATGCCATCAATTCTACATCCTTACATCTTGATGGGGAGGCCATTGACTAGCGGTTTCATGGCATGAATACCCTGGTCCATGATCAAGTATTCACCTATGAGAAATTCACTCAGATATTAACAGAAAGGTTTGACCGGAGAGATACTCAAATCTCTTTCCGGGATTTGGCACATGTTAGACAAGTGGGAACTCCTGAAGCATACATATCAGAGTTCCAAAAGGTAGGTGTAATGGTCAGTGATATATCAGAAGCAAGGCTAATCCTTTTGTTTACAAAGGGACTGGATAAACCTTTGAAAGGGATGGTGAAAGCTTACCAAACCACAACTCTGCAAGAAGCGGTGAGCAGAACTAGAGACTTGCAAGATGCAATTCTAATGACCAAGTATCCTCCTAGACCTCCTATGCCTCTTAAATGGGAGAATCAAAGAGCTCTGGTGAGGAAATTTCCTTCACCTAGAAAGGAATATTACTCTTACAAGGACCGGGATGCTGAGGAGGAAAAATCTTTGTTTTTCCTGCTAGGAACCTTGGGTTCCAGGCCACAAGTGTGTGAAGGGGAAGGCACACTACATTGAAGTATTCTCCAAAAGTGATGAGGAGATGGTGGAAGATGATGAGATGACTAATGGAGAATATGAAACAGATAAATAGGATAAACTCCCTCAACCCAGCATCAAAATTGCAATACTCAATGGGGTACCCTGGTACCATACATTGAGGCTAAAAGGAGTACTACAAGGCCAAAGAATCACAGTCCTTGTTGATGGGGGTTCCACCCATAATTTTATTGAATTAGCCCTGGTGGAGAAAAATAAATTGGCAACTGAGTCCTTTAGAGGATTCACTGTGGTTATTCTAGGAAACCATACCACAGAATGCAATCGGTGGATTCCAAACCTACAAGTGAATCTTGGAGACAACACAGTGAAGGACAACTTTTATGTTGTCAATGTGGCAGACACCAACCTAGTGTTGGGATTTCAATGGTTGTACTCCATTGGAGAACATTCCATGAATTAAAAAATGCCCCATATAAGTTTCAAGGATGCTAAAGGGAAACCTGTGGTTCTGAAGGGTATGAACACTTACCCAAGCCAAGTAATTTCTGCCAATAGTATGAGATCCATTTTGATACATGGAGACATTGAATGGGTTGTCGAATTTCTGATTCTTAATGAAGGAACTACTGCCAAAGTTTCTTACCAACCCAAGGACATAAAAAATCTGTTACACAAGCACACGGGGTTTTTTGAAAACCTTCCACATGGCATGCCACCTAACTATGGCATTAATCACATAATTGAATTGGAAGTTGGTACACTTTCGATAAAAATACACCCCTACAAGCATCCAAAGAGGTTCAAGGATGAGATTGAGAAGGCCATCAAGGAACTCCTTGAGTTGGGTCTCATTAGACCAAGCTCCATTCCTTTTGCTTCTTCGGTAGTTCTGGTGAAGAAGAAGGACGGGACAATCAAGATGTGCATAGACTACCAAGCCTTGAACAAGAAGACCATAAAGAACCGGTACCCAATTCCTCAGAATGATGAGCTAATGGATGAATTATATGGAGAAAAACTCTTCTCCAAGATAGATCTCCGATGTAAGTACCACCCAATCAGGATGAGGGAAGAGGACATCTAGAAGACAGCCTTCCGTTGTCATTTTGGCCATTTTGAGTTTTTGGTTATGCCATTTGGCTTGACTAATTCTCCAACAACCTTCCAAACATGCATGAACAAGATGTTCAGTAAGCAGCTCTGAAAGTATGTCCTTGTTTTCTTTGATGATATTATGATCTATATTAGGACATGGGAGGAGCACCTGCATCACTTAGAAGTGGTGCTCACTATTAGCACTCAGAATGTACCCAGGTTGTAAAAGGTAAACTCCAAGGTAACAGCAAAACCACTTTAGAAAGAAACTAGTATTTTCTTCCAGAGAGGGATCTCTCAATAAAGATTTAACAGGACCAGATATAAAATAACATTTAAAGATTTGTATGTATGGCTGAAACAATCACATAACCATTGGGCATGGAGTCATATACAATATAAAGGTATCACAAAGACATGTACATGAGATTCATCAAAGGCAAGATAATCACATCATCACAGTCATTCAAATTAATCCAGGTGAAACAGAAGAGATGAAGAAACAACCCATTAATACAGAGCACCAACAAAGATGAATTCTATATCAACTTTAGTATAAAATGTATAAAATATCTGAAATGATGACTAAAGCATAATTATATGAATTCCAATCATCCAACGCTGTATTTCAGATACGAGGAAGAAACAAAATGAAGTGTTACACTGGAAAAACACGATTACACAAAGAAAGAAGCACAGACTGTAATATCAATGACACAGGAATCTCTGGAAAAACTCATGCATTTGCTTTGTTATTCAAAAATAGATATGTTCTCCAAAATTATTCCACAACACGATGGGTTCCACAACACGATGGTTTCCTTAGGGATATAACATGATGTGGATCATAATTCACTTTTGATTCCCTTTGGAAATCCATATTCTCCAGCAATTTCTCGATGAATACTAAGGCGCCTTTGCATTTAAAAATGAAAGAGCCGACTTTAAGTGGAAATTTAATGTTTGAGGACTTTTTGAAAGCCCCAAAATGCTCTTCTTCAGACAGCAACCTCTGCCTCATAAATTCAAGTGCGAAAATCCTCAGAGTTAAAAAGGCAGGTAACCTGTAAGGCTGACCTGTAAACCCATATATTCTTAACACGGTGTAGTCCTTGTACAGAAACAAGTCTCCAACCCGATCTTCGGGTGAAGAATGCATTAAACATTTCATTTCATCCAGAACACAAGGCAAATCCTTATCAAACAACATTTTGTACATTTCCGACATGATCGAATTAGCAAATTCGAACATGTTGATTTGCTTGGGCAAATCAAAAGAGCATAGAGTACTTAAAAACTTCAACTCAGTGACATTGGAGCATAACAGAATGTTGAGCAAGTAGGTTTGAAAACTAAAGAAACGAACTTTTGGAAACTCAGTTAACTGAAGATGGATTGCTTCAGTGAGATACTCATCAAAATTAAACACAGGAATTGGCTGGGATTCAAGGCTCAAGGAACTTATTCTTAATAAAAAACAAAGGATGACATCGCCTACACGACAATCATCAACCAGACCTAATACTTGACAAACCAGAGATATGACCATTTGGACTTCATTTTTTAAAATGTGCACGGGGTAGGGTAGGAAAAAACCATCAAGGGATTGACCTTCTTTTAAAATATTAGACAGGAAATGACAGCGATTCTCAGTTTCACAATTCTTGTAAAAATCAGCAAGGACCGACTCATTTATCGACTCACGATTAACAGGGTAATTTTCAGGCAAACTGAGATTTTCTCTGATGACTGTGGCATCAATTTTACAAAGTATTATGGACGTAGACCGATTCACAATTATTCTCTGGGAGGGAGAGTAGTTTACAGCACACCACTCTGCAAATTCCAGAAAATGGAGGGTTTGCTCAAGAGCGAAGTAATACAAGAAAGATTTATAGACATTTAATACATCGTTCCCCTGTGAGTTATAATACCACAATTTCTCCTTACTGACAAACACGCTCCCTATGGATAGGAAGGGGTCGCATACGCTCCTATCTCTGTCCACTAAAAACTCTTCTCTGTCGTCTACAACCTAACCAGACACTTGAATTTCTTTCCCCTGGTCCATTACTTAATTTAAAATGGTAGTTTGGACGGGGGAAATACAGGGTTTAAGCCTTACATGATTGACTGTAGAGGTGCGTGCTTGAAGCGTGTCCAGAACTGACAAATGGAAGCTGATGAATCAGCCAGTCCTTTTCACCCTTCTCGAGCAGATAAAATAACCACGAGAGAAGTCAACCTTGCTTTTATAGGACCCACTCCGGAATATGCTTCAAGCGGTTTTCCATAACCACTTTCGTCTTCGGAGTCTATCACGTTCAGCCACGTGGACCAAAGGTTTATATTCCGCGACCACCATCTATTTCTATCTACTGCGCACTTCCATTCTCCGGATTCATTCAAGGCCATACATATATTTCCTCTTTAATTTACAACCCTTCGATTACGTGCCACGTACCTTGTTCCGCCGGGCGTCTTGGTAGTAAACAACGTGCAAGTATTCACCCCAGAGTCACCTTCAGTCATCAATTAAATTGACCTTATCTCTCCACCATTAGATCTAGAAGCAAATACTCGATTCCGCTGAGCTTCTCGCTATTAACCTTCACGCAACTTGATGCTCCAGAATCGACCATGGCTATCGATGCGATTGACCCTTATTTGTCAGCCGTCAGATCGGGTGACACCTACCAAATTCTGCTGGGCTCCGTTATTTAACCATCGCGCAAGTTTATGTTCCAGAATTGTCCACCGCCGTTGATCCACTTCACCTTTAATCCTCAACCATCAGATCAATCGCCACATAACTAATTCCGTCGGGTGCTTTGGATATATCTTCCATGCAAGTTTTGGCTCTAGAATTACCCCTGACCACCGATGTGATATGCCTTCATCTCGCCACCGTTTGATCGAGTGGTATGTACTCAATTCCACCGGGCTCTATTTCCTTAATCAACATGCGACTTCACAAGGCAGATTAATTATAGACCGTGCATCTGCTCGAACAGGATCGACAACCATTGATCTGTGTACCTTATTAAACTCCCGGACATACTTTATCTTCCTCGCACTTTTAGACAGCGGACATAATATTAGGCCATTGATTTTCGACTTTTCATTCCGCACCATTAGATCTTTGATAACATGATCAATTTTTTGCCTATCATCATGCTCTTAGAATATATCTTTTAACCAAGGTTCGACAAACAACTTATTATTTCTCCCTCATCATGGTTTTTTCATCCTCCAGCTAAATAACTGTGTTAACAACTGGCTCCATCTGGGGATGATACCCTCCCTGTGAGGTATCAAAGAACTCGTAGACCAGGCGCCTTCTTTTGATTTTTCATAATAACTTGTAGGAAACTCATCTTTTGCTTTTTGTAGATATATCATTTTTATGTATTTTTAGAAAAGGAATGGTATGCCTCCTAAATCTTAGGGCTTTCACTGCGAGCTTCAAAAACACTCGACTTACCATTCACATTGACTTGTGAAGGAAAATAAATATGTACAGTCTATGATACACATTTTACCTTCTCCCTCAGGATAGGTAGTGCTTCAGACACCGTCCATTTACAGGGTTGCTTTCCAAAAGAACCCCATTTGTATATTCCAGCAGAAATGCATTTTGCCCTCTGTATCCAGCCACAATGTAAGGTCCTACCCACATAGGATCAAATTTTCCGTGCTTGTCTTCATTAGGAGCATCCCACTTTAAAACCAGGTCATCAATCTGAAACTGCTCTTCCTTGACTCTTCTATCGAAAGTATTTTTCATTTTCTCTTGATGTGACTGCACTCTTTCATAAGCTTTATTTCTTTGTTCCTCCAATTTGATGATCTGATTTATCCTTCGTTGTATGTGATTTGGTTCTTCTTGCTGATCTTGGAAATATCTCATGACTGGTACCCCTAGTGATGCCAGAAAAACCACTTCAGCCCCATACACCATTTGGAAAGGAGACATGCCAATCGCCCTTTTAGTACTAATTCTGTCAGCCCATAGAGCATATTTTAGTTTCGTGTGCCAGGATCTCTTATTATCCTCCAACAACTTATTAATGATCCTTACCAGGCTTTTATTTGAAGATTCAGCTAACCCATTTCCTTGAGGATAATAAGCTGTTGAATGATTGAGACTTATGTGATACTTATGACAAAAATTTATCATTTTCCTGGATTTGAAAGCAGCTGCATTATCTGTCACTATCCTTTTTGGGCACCCGAATCGAGCCAAGATGTTGTCTTTAAGAAACTCCATAATTACATTTTCAGTGGCTCTCCTGGTAGGAATTGCTTCTATCCATTTAGTAAAATAGTTTGTAGCTGTCAAAATCCACTTGTGCTGACCTGATGAATTGGGATTTATTTCACCAATAAAATCCAATCCCCACTGCTGGAAAGGAGCTTCAACTATGATTGGGTTCAAAGGGAGAGGTAATACCTTTCTCTTACCGTCAAAAATTTGGCATTGATGACATTTACTAACTTCTTTATAGACATCTGAAAATAGTGTAGGCCAATAATAACCAGCTCTTAGGATTTTATTTGCAGTCACCTTCCAAGAATGATGTCCTCCACAATCTCCCTAATGAAACTCTTTGGTAATTTGCTGAGCTTCATCCTCCAAAAGACAATTCAACAACACTCCTCCAGGATCCTTCCAATAAAGATATTGATTTATGATGCAAAACTTAGCAGATTTTAATTTTACAGATCTCGCTCTTGATTTACTTAATCCTTCTGGCGCTTGCAAATTTCGGAGGACATACACAATGTTAGAATACCATGGAGATGCTACAAAATCAACCATTACATCTATCTCCGTATCCAACTGATTAGACTGGTGAGACAAAAAATTGATTTGCAAAGATTCACAATTCGAATTTGTCATCATTTTTGCCAAACCTTGTCCTTTAACCAGCTTTGTGGGCTTTATTTCTATATCATACTCAAGTAATGTAGCAATCCATCTTGCCCTCCTGCCTTCTGGATCTGGTTGCGTCAAAATTGCTTTCACTGCAGCAGTCAGAACATGCGCAATTATATGTGAATGCAAAACATATATCCTGAAATCTTTTAATGCTTTGACTAAAGCATATGCCTGCTTTTCCATGATGTCATATTTCAATTCTCCGTCTTGTATCATTTTACTGAAAAAAGCTATGGGCTGTTCCAGATTTTCATCATTTTTCTACAATAGTACTGCTTCTATGGTATGTTCCGAAGCATATGAGAATACTAAAAAATCTTTGGTAAAGTCTGGACTTGCCAACACAGGAGCCTCTGAAATTGCTTTCTTGATTTCCCAAAAAGATTCCCTAGCTTCTGTATTCCACTTTATTTCATGACCCTTTTTTAACATGTTTGTAATATTCATCAGAATCTCAGCAAAGCTAGGTACAAATCTTCTCAAGAAATTTACCTGTCCCAGGAATGATTGTATCTCCTTTTTGCTTCTAGGCTCTCCAACCTTCAGAATCGCACTTACCCGTTCAGGATCAATCTTGATGCCATCTTTAGAAATTATATGCCCCAGGAGTTTTCCTTCTTCTAATGCGAAATTAGATTTCTTCGGGTTCAAAGATATGCCATATTTTCTGCACTTCATGAAAACCTTCTCCAGATGTCGCAGATGTTCTCTGTCAGACTTTGAATAGACTGTGATATCATCCATATAAATTACCACAGAAATCCCAATTTCTCCCGCAAAGGCAATGTCCATAGCTCTCTGGAAAGTAGCTTCTGCATTCATCAGTCCGAAAGGCATTTTCGCATACATGAAAGTGCCCCAAGGTGTGGTGAAAGCAGTCTTCTCTTGGTCCTCAGGTAATACCTTGATTTGATTATAACCAGAGAAACCATCCATCATTGAAATTCTCTCAGCTCCTACCACCTGTTGTAGTATATGATCCATTTTTGGTAAAGGATAATTATCTTTCATGTAGACCTTATTCAAATTGCGGAAGTCTATACACAGTCTTATCTCTCCATTCTTCTTTCTGACAGGTACCAGGTTTGCAACCCATCTAGAAAACCTGAGTGTGACAATGATCTTAGCATCGAACAACTTATTTATTTCCTTCTCAATGACAGGGAGCAATTTGGGGTTTATCCTCTTGAGTTTCTGTTTGAAAGGTTTTTCCCCAGGCTTTATAGGAATAGTGTGCTGTATGATAGATGTATCATATTCTTTAAGGTCTTCATAACTCCAAGCAAACACATCTGTATACTTCTTCATTAGCTTCACATACTCTTCTTTCTCCCTTTTAGGCAGTTTCTTGGACAATTTTATGAATCTAGGATTTTCTTCAGTACCAATATTCTTATCTTCTACAGCATCTCCAACAGGTTTTACTTTGGGATTCTTGGCAACGTCATTTTGATCAAAAAGATTTTCTAAAGGGATTAGGCCTCTTTGTATGAAATTATTTTTCAGCTGGATAATATCCTTACCTCCTAGGGTTTTCTTTAACTTTTTACCATCTTCTTCTTCTATCTCATTTTCTTCATCATCCTCAAGGGTTTCTTCATTATCATTTTCAGTGTTAAAATGAGTATTGACGAATTCTCCTGATAATTCTAAAAATCTTCTAATCTGCATGTCATCTTCAAACACCTGCCAATATTTGGAATTATCCGGAATAGATGGTCTATTCACCATTTCAATCTGGTATTCCTTCTGACCAGCCATAGGAGTATCAAATTTTCCAGCAGCCACGGCCAAAGAATCGGCTACCAAATTGTCAAGTCTGGGAACTACCTGAACTGTATGCTCTGTAAAAAAGTTTCCCAACATATCCCATACTTCATTTCTGTAAGCCCTCATACGTGGATGCCTAGTTTGATAGCTATCATTTACCTAATTTATTACCAATTCTGAATCTCCCAAGACCTTTATTTTTTGAGCTCCCAAGTCCTTCAAAGCGTGCAATCCAAGTAACAAAGCTTCGTATTCGGCCACATTATTTTTACATTCAAACATCAACTTATATGACAAAGCTTTGAAATCATGAATAGGGGAAATTATGTACACACCAGCTCCAGCACCAGTTTTTGCAACAGATCCATCAAAATACATAATCCACTGCCCTTCTCTTTTTTGCTTTGCCTCCAAAGCATCCTGTTATGTCCCTTCTTTTTCTTTATTCTCCTCAGACTTTTTCTGCAAGGCTTCTTCTACATCATGTGGAACAACATGATTAAAGAAAATGGAGGACCCCAAATCAGTGTCAATAGCATAAATGTGATGAATCTCAGGTTTATCCTGACTGGTTACTACATATGGAGTTCTCTTTTCACTATATAATCTTTTGCTTCCATCTTGGACAGGGATCGTGGCATAGGACATATCCATCTGCAAACTGCCCTTCAATTTGGAAGTCCAAGATCTTGATAATAGGACCCCGAACTTTGGTGGGATATCTGCTACCACCACATCCATAACTATAGTTTTAGAAGGCAATTTATTTAGGGTTACCACCATGTCTTTAATTAACCCAAGGCATTTTAATCTTTTAGAATCAAAGGAATACAGATCTTTATAAGGTCTTGTTACCTCTAATCCCAAACTTTCCACCACCCCTTTGGGCATTAGATTGTGTGATGCCCCAGAATCCAACATAGCATTATGGACCACTTTGTCATGCACATTTAGGCTCAAATAGAAAGGAGGAACCTCTTCACCTTCCATATTTTCAACTTTTGGTCCAAATGAAATAGCTGGACTGTCATCATTCAGTTCCAAAATGTCAGACTGTCATTCGCCTTGATTCCTGACCATTTTCATGATGGTATCCCTGTATTCAGTGTTTCTCAACAATTCATTGAACGGAACGGAGATTTTTAGCTTTGAAAGCTCATTCTGTAGATTAAAACTAGCACCAATCTTTTCCACGTCAACCAGAGTCACCTTCTTTATTATTTTATCCCTTTGTACATCATTTTCAACTTCTTTGTTTACAAAAGGCTCTTTTTGTAGTTCTTTTCCTTTTTCTACATTTAAAGAACTAGAGGAAGGCTGATTTGGATTTGCCTTCCCTTTATTTATGAGGACATCCCTGTTCCTCAATCTGATTTTCCTCTGCACATCATCCATAGCATGTAAATATCCTCTTTGATACAGCTCGTTCTCCTTTTCAATTTCTTCATTTCCACCCTCCTGTTCAAACAAGTTATGTTCCTCTTCAGTAAGATATATCTCTGTATCTTTCTCTCCAAACAGGTGAACCTCATTTTCAGGGGGATCTTCTTCATCAGCAACATAATTTTCAGGGAAAGGGGGACGAATGGGTTGCTCTTCTTCGTTCCTTGGATTTCTCTGTTCTCTCTGTCTATTTTGAAGAGGAACAGGGGGATTTGGTCTTCTGAAATTTGGATTCCTAATTTGGGGCTCCCCCTGCTCTCTATTGAAAGGCCTAGTATCCAAAGTTAATTTATCCATCAACTTCTCCATGGTTTTCAACATCATTTTGAATTTAGCATCAGCAGAAGAGGATGAAGTAGAAGGCAAATTTTCTTCTTTTCTCCTCCTATCCAAATCCCTATGCTTCATTTTTCCACTCGCCATCATGTTAGCTTCCACTTCTAGGGCATCAGTAAACATGGCAGCAAGAGTTGCCGATTTCCTCTCCCGCAATGAGAATGCAAAACCATTATCAAAAGCCCCAGCATAATGTAGTTTGGCAGCTTCAGGAGAAGGTTTTATATCTTCTGGAATAGAGTTGTAAGCCCTCATGAATCTACTTGAGAATTCATGAACAGACTCGAAACCCCCTTTTTTAAGACTGTTATAATGAGATAAAAGCTGCAGAGGATTCTGTTTGTCATCCCACCTATCCAGGAAAGCAGTTTGGAAAGCCTGAAAATTCAATATGGACCCATTTGGAAAATCTTTGAACCATTTCTTTGCTTCTCCTGACAAACTTTGGGCAAATAACCGCATTTTAACATCAGGATAATCAACTTCTTCTAAGTCAATAAAATCCTCAAATTTGGCAACATGTTGTTTTGCAGTTATATCACCCTCTCCATCAAACAAGGAAATTCTCTGGGAATAGTTCTGAGGGAGGTCATGTAATACAGCAGGCAGACACACGGGAGCAAATCTAGCGGCCATTGGTCTAGGTGGATTCACAGGAAGTGAAGAACTTTGAGTACTTTGAGAGGTGGAGGTTTCAACTTTAGTGGTTTGTTGCAAGTCCCTCCAGAGGGAATCTAACAGATAAGACCCTAACCTACGAGGATTAAACTCAGTATTTTTAAGGTCAGATTCAGATTTAGTCCTCAACAGGTTTTTTGCAGTATCAACTTCCCATTCTGGATTAATATAGGAAACTTGTGATGATGATGGGCCGAACAAAGGAAAATCTAGCTTTTCTTTATTTTTTCTCTTAAACAACTTTTCTGGATCTTCAAAACTTTTCAAGACTTCAGTATCAGAGTTACCTCGCGTGTGTCTTCTCGAAGCCAGAATGACTCTTGTAAGTTCAGCATAAAAGTCTCACAGTGGAGTCGCCAGGGCAAATCTACAACCTTCTTTTCTTTTCAAAATTCTTGTTTGCCCAATGAAATCTTTCTTAACTTTGTCGTTCTCCCAGGGCAGATATGCTCATTCGTGTCCCCGGCAACGACGCCAGTTTGTTAGCACTCAGAATGTACCCAGGTTGTAAAAGGTAAACTCCAAGGTAACGGCAAAACCACTTTAGAAAGAAACTGGTATTTTCTTCCAGAGAGGGATCTCTCAATAAAGATTTAACAGGACTAGATATAAAATACCATTTAAAGATTTGTATGTATGGCTGAAACAATCACATAACCATTGGGCATGGAGTCATATACAATATAAAGGTATCACAAAGACATGTACATGAGATTCATCAAAGGCAAGATAATCACATCATCACAGTCATTCAAATTAATCCAGGTGAAACAGAAGAGATGAAGAAACAACCCATTAATACAGAGCACCAACAAAGATGAATTCTATATCAACTTTAGTAGAAAATGTATAAAATATCTGAAATGATGACTAGAGCATAAATATATGAATTCCAATCATCCAACGTTGTATTTCAGATACGAGGAAGAAACAAAATGAAGTGTTACACTGGGAAAATACGATTACACAAAGAAAGAAGCATAGACTGTAATATCAATGACACAGGAATCTCTGGCAAAACTCATGCATTTGCTTTGTTATTCAAAAATAGATATGTTCTCCAAAATTATTCCACAACACGATGGGTTCCAACCCCCATCTCATAAAAAAGATGCCAATATATACAAAACATAATAGATCTTCCAAGAAGATCGATAACTGAATGATCGGCTTAATTTAGAGTTTTGTAACTATATCCCTAATTTCTAGGAATAAATTACTGCTCCAATCCTAATAGATCATAAAGCTAAAATCAACTTGGTAAAACTCCTTTCGCCTAGTCAGCTCCATGTGTCGCCCAGTCAGCTCCTTGTTGTATGCCGCTTTTCTTTAGGAATGAAGAATGTACTTTGTCTTTCCAAACCGCTCCACGGCTTTCCACTGTTCCGCGCTTGGGGTATCACACTCCATCATTTCCCGAATTGATACTTCGAGCTCCATGTAGGCCTCGTATGATACTTTGGGCAACCCCTTTCTGATAAGCAAGAATTTTTGGAAAATCTGGAAATCCTCTGTTAACATATCCACAATAGTTTTCCCTGTTAAGCTTTTCTCCAAATCATTAAATTTGGAGTGGTCCATGCGGCTTTGGACAAGCAAGTTGTGATAATGTTCCTGAGAAAACAGTCGCCCCTCTGAGGCCCAAAAGGAAGGCAGTCCGTCTTCAAACAGCTCCTTGAAAAATTGCTTGAAGTTGTCAACCAGTGCAGTCATTTCATCAGCTCGGTCCTGGACTGTCTTCATTAAATCATGTTTTTGGATAAATTTTTTAGCCCACAGCACTATAGATATTCTATCTTTTATCCCCAAATCATGTAGTTTCTGATATTTCAAGGAGTTTAAAAATTTCAGTGCATTTTGAGCTGTGGAGAGAGGTCTTTTTGCCATGTGTTCATTCACTAGCTTTAACCTTTGGTGAGCCAAATTGATCAGAATGCACTGATCATCAATAAAATTCAGATGGTGTCTGAATTTGATAATTTCTATAGATAACGTGTCCCAAATAATGTGCTTTGCTCCTTGCAGGGGACCTTTACCTATGTTTTTCTCCTTCAATTCATTTAGCTTTTTCTGCAACTGATTCCTGTCCTGCAATATTTGTTTTTTAATTTCATTTACCTTGGCCAATTCAGCTTTTATCTTTTCATTCTCTGCCTTCAATTCTTTAATTGCTTCATCTTTCAAGCTCACCTGGGACAGAGGCACCAACAAATCATCTGCAGAGAAATCATCCAATGGCTTTTCGATATTCACAATGGACAAATCTTCATTGGTGGGGGTCTGGCTCATTAATTCCTCCATAATTTCCTTCTCATCATTTTGATCTTTTTTCATTAAGGAAATTTGAGACAACAGTTCGCTTCGTTCAGCCTCCCACCTGTCTTTTTCTTCCTGTAGCTCCCCAGCTCTTCCTTTGTACTCCGTCATCTCTTGATGGACCTTATCTTTCTCTTCTTGGAGAGCCAATAACTTAGAAGACTGAACATGTTCATCACCTGGGATCTTCAGCTTTTTCTTTAGGACCTAGAGTGCATTGTCTTTTTCTTCTAACATCCTTCTAACTGCCTGGGTATTGTCAGAACTGACAATATCTGTATGTAGCTTCTTCATCTGAATAACATTGGCTTTATTCTCAACTCTTTCATGCTTCAATTGAATTTCTAATTTGTCTATCAAAACTTGCAACTTATTAATCCTTACCATAGCTTGCAATAAGTCTGAGTAAATAATATCACTGGTTTGTTTGTGAAGTTGTATCTTATCCGGAGTACTGATTTTGTCCAGCCGGATCTCCATTTTAGACACCTTCTTGTCGTTCACCATAGCCATCTTAAATGTATTTCTCTCAGCATCTCTGGCAGAGATCAGAGAATTTTTTGAACTGTACAAACTTCTTACCCGGGGAAGCAAATTTCAGGTTTCTTCTAGAGACTGTTTTCTCTTCTCCATATAGCTGGCTTTGAGTTCTTCCTTTGACTTAAATATCGGGCTTGACTCTAAACTGTCTATATCACCTTCCACATTTTTAAAGGATAACTGATTTAGTTGCACAGCTTTCATCGGAATTACGACAACCTTTTTGAAACCATCAGAGATTTCATCATTTACAATTGCACCACCTTCAAGTAGCTTTGCTTTTTTGTGGGATCCATCTTCGTCCAATTCCATATTCTCAATCTCAGAGAGACTTCTCTTAATTACAATGTTAGTATTTTCTGATACTGTAATTGGTGTAGCATGTGGATCTTCCTTGAGCTATAACAGATTGGCTATTTCAGCCAGATTTTCAACAGACTGGTGCTCAAATGGCTTATTCTTGTTAGCTTGTTTCCTTAGGGATATAACATGATGTGGATCATAATTCACTTTTTATTCCCTTTGGAAATCCATATTCTCCAGCAATTTCTCGATGAATACTAAGGCGCCTTTGATTTTAAAAATGAAAGAGCCGACTTTAAGTGGAAATTTAATGTTTGAGGACTTTTTGAAAGCCCCAAAATGCTCTTCTTCAGACAGCAACCTCTGCCTCATAAATTCAAGTGCGAAAATCCTCGGAGTTAAAAAGGCAGGTAACCTGTAAGGCTGACCTGTAAACCCATATATTCTTAACACAGTGTAGTCCTTGTACAGAAACCAGTCTCCAACCCGATCCTCGGGTGAAGACTGCATTAAACATTTCATTTCATCCAGAACACGGGGCAAATCCTCATCAAACAACATTTTGTACATTTTCGACATGATCGAATTAGCAAATTCGAACATGTTGATTTGCTTGGGCAAACCAGAAGAGCATAGAGTACTTAAAAACTTCAACTCAGTGACATTGGAGCATAACAGAATGTTGAGCAAGTAGGTTTGAAACCTAAAGAAACGAACTTTTGGAAACTCAGTTAACTGAAGATGGATTGCTTCAGTGAGATACTCATCAAAATTAAACACAGGAATTGGCTAGGATTCAGGGCTCAAGGAACTTATTCTTAATAAAAAACCAAGGATGACATCGCCTACACGACAATCATCAACCAGACCTAATACTTGACAAACCAGAGATACGACCATTTGGACTTCATTTTTTAAAATGTGCACGGGGTAGGGCAGGAAAAAACCATCAAGGGATTGACCTTCTTTTAAAATATTAGACAGGAAATGACAGCGATTCTCAGTTTCACAATTCTTGTAAAAATCAGCAAGGACCGACTCATTTATCGACTCACGATTAACAGGGTAATTTTCAGGCAAACTAAGATTTTCTCTTATGACTGTGGCATCAATTTTACAAAATATTCTGGACGCAGACCGACTCACAATTATTCTCTGGGAGGGAGAGTAGTTTACAGCACACCACTCTGCAAATTTCCGGAAAATGGAGGGTTTGCTCAAGAGCGAAGTAATACAGGAAAGATTTACAGACATTTAATACATCGTTCCCCTGTGAGTTATAATACCACAATTTCTCCTTACTGACAGACACGCTCCCTATGGATAGGAAGGGGTCGCACACGCTCCTATCTCTGTCCACTAAAAACTCTTCTCTGTCGTCTACAACCTGACCAGACACTTGAATTTCTTTCCCTTGGTCCATTACTTAATTTAAAATGGTAGTTCGGATGGGGGAAATACAGGGTTTAAGCCTTACCTGATTGACTGTAGAGGCGCGTGCTTGAAGCGTGTCCGGAACTGAGAAATGGAAGATGACGAATTGGCCAGTCCTTTTCACCCTTCCCGAGCGGATAAAATAACCACGAGAGAAGTCAACCTTGCTTTTATAGGACCCACTCCAGAATATTCTTCGAGCGGTTTTCCATAACCACTTTCGTCTTCGGAGTCTATCACGTTCAGCCATGTGGACCAATGGTTTATATTCCGCGACCACCATCTATTTCTATCTACCGCGCACTTCCATTCTCCGGATTCATTCAAGGCCATTGATCTGTTTCCTCTTTAATTTACAACCCTTGGATTACGTGCCACGTACCTTGTTTCGCCGGGCGTCTTGGTAGTAAACAACGTGCAAGTCTTCACCCCGGAGTCACCTTCAGCCGTCGATGAAATCGACCTTATCTCTCCACCGTTAGATCTAGAAGCGAATACTCGATTCTGCTGAGCTTCTCGCTATTAACCTTCGCACAACTTGATGCTCCGGAATCAACCACGGCCATCGATGCGATTGACCCTTATTTGTCAGCCGTCAGATCGGGTGACACCTACCAAATTCCGCTGGGCTCCGTTGTTTTAACCATCGCGCAAGTTTATGTTCCGGAATTGTCCACCGCCGTTGATCCACTTCGCCTTTAATCCTCAACCGTCAGATCAATCGCCACATAACTAATTCCGCCGGGCGCTTTGGATATATCTGCCGTGCAAGTTTTGGCTCCGGAATTACCCCTGACCACCGATGTGATATGCCTTCATCTCGCCACCGTTGGATCGAGTGGTATGTACTCGATTCCGCCGGGCTCTATTTCCTTAATCAACATGCGACTTCACAAGGCGGATTAATTATAGACCGTACATCTGCTCGAACAAGATTGAAAACCATTGATTTGTGTACCTTATTAAACTCCCGGACATACTTTATCTTCCTCGCACTTTTAGACAGCGGACATAGTATTAGGCCATTGATTTTTGACTTTTCATTCCGCACCATTAGATCTTTGATAACATGATCGATTTTTTGCCTATCATCATGCTCTTAGAATATATCTTTTAACCAAGGTTCGACAAACAACTTATTATTTCTCCCTCATCATGGTTTTTTCATCCTCTAGCTGAATAATTGTGTTAACACTCACTATAGTAGAATATTTGTCCTTCTATGCTAATATGTCCAAGTGTGAGTTTGGCATGACCGAATTGTTATATCTCGTCCATGTGATTTCCAAGAAGGGGCCAAGGTGGACCAAGAAAAGATAGAGGCCATAGTGATTTGTCCAAGCCCAAGGAATCTGACCGAACTAAGAGGATTCATTGGCCTTTGCAATTACTACCGTAGTTTTGTCCAAGGTTACTCCAATTTCAATGCACCCTTGAAAAATATGACCAAGAAGGGTGCATTCAGTTGGAATGAGGAGGATGAGTGGGCTCTCCAAAATTTGAAGGCGGTAATGACCACTTGTTCGGTGCTTGCCTTACCATATTTCTCCAAACCTTTTGCGTTGGAATGTGATGCATCTGGAGAAGGCATTGGAGTTGTTTTGATGCAAGATGGACACCCTATTGCATTTGAGAGCAGAAAATTGCATCCCCATGAGAGGTTGTAATCAATCTATGACAAGGAGATGTTGGACATTGTGCATGCATTGGACAAGTTCCGTTGGTATTTGGTGGGAGGCAAATTCATAGTAAAGACTGATCACAACAGTTTTAGAAATTTCCTAACCCATAAAGAGCTCAATGACAGGAAGCAGAAATGGGTGAGCAAAGTTCAATCACATGACTTTGATATTGAATATAAGAAGGGGAAAATGAATGTTGTGGCTCATGCACTTTCCCATAAGCCCACACTTTCTTTGTTGCAGATGCTAAATGAGTGGAAGATACAGTTGGCGGCCATCGAATATTCCAAGGATCAATTTTCTTGTGAGGTTTTAGATGGGGTAAGCCAAAATGAGGAGTACAAGGTACATGCTGACCTCATCTACTACAAAAACATACTTTTATTAGTGCCTGGATCTGTATTAAAGAAGAATATTTTGGAATTTGCACATGATGCACCAGTGGTTGGCCACCCTAGTTTTATGAAGACTTACCGAAAGGTAAGGGAGAGATTCACCTGGAAGGGCCTCAAAGATGATGTTATCATGCATGTGAGGTAATGTGCCACATGTAAACAGAATAAGGTGGAGCACACACATGCTGCGGGACTCCTACAACCTCTTCCTATTCAAGAACATAAATGGGAGAGTGTCTCCATGGAATTTATCACTGGGCTACCAAAGTCTCAAGGAAAAGACAACATTTATGTGGTGGTTGACAGGTTGACAAAATTTGCACACGTTTTTTCAATCACATCCACAATTTTTGCTAGTGAGGTTGTTGCTCTATTCTTCAAGGATATTTTCAGGCGACATGGGCTTCCCAGGACTATAATCAATGACATAGATAGAAATTTCACTAGTGCCTTTTGGCAAGCACTGTTCGAGCTGGTTGGAACAAACCCGAACATGAGCACAAGCTATCATCCCTAGACATATGGAAAAACTGAAAGGGTGAATCAATGGCTTGAAGAATACCTACATAATTATGTTATGGGACAACAAAGAGATTAGGCAACTTGGCTCCAATTGGGTGAGTTCTACTATAATACTACCTTTCATCTTTCTATTAGAATGACTCCATTTATGGGCTTGTATGGGTATGAGGCTCCAAATTTTGCATATTTAATGTTTGCAGATTGCAGATCCCAAAAAGCTAAAGATTGGTTGCAGGAAAACCAAGACATTCTAAGGGCATTGAAGGATAATTTGCAGATGGCTCAGAACCAACAAAAGGTGTATGCAGATAAGCACATAATTGACAGAGTATTCGAAGTAGAAGACTTAGTCTACCCAAGGCTGCAACCTTACAGACAATCTTCTTTGAAGAAGAAATGGGATGAAAAACTTAAGCTAAGATTCTAAGAAAATTCGGTCAAGTGGCTAATGAGTTGGAACTTCCAACAGAGAGTAAAATCCATAATGTTTTCCATGTATCCTGTTTGAAGAAAGAAGTTGGCCAACAGATAGTGGCATCAGAAGAACTTCCACCCCTGGATGATGAATACCATTTGGTCTTAGTACCAAAGAAAGTGTTGTTGGGTATAGAAAGGAAATTGAGGAACAAAACTATCAAAGAATATCTGATACAGTGGAAAGGATTACCCAGTGAAGATGCTACTTGGGAGGGTGAGCAGATTCTGCAACACCCAACTTTTCTTCTGCTTGGGGACAAGCATATTTAGGAGGGAAGGACTGTCATGTCCCCTCAATTTTGATCACCAAAGTGTTGACCATGCCAAAACTCCTAGGGCTTCCAAGTGACATTAATTACTCCAGCCTAGGGAATTTTGTCAAAATATCATCTATGAGGATTATACTTAATTTCATTTTTATTATTAATTAATTATTATGCAAATAATATGTGGAATTGATCTTTCCATGTTAGGAGGGCGCACTAGGAAATCCAACTTGCTAAGGAGGAGATTTAGAAAGTGACAAGAGACTGACAAAATCAAGCAATTAGAGGAAGAAGGAAAGTGCCAAAAGCAAAATAAAAGTTGTCATAAGAAAAGCGGGAAACAATTGACTAAGGAGGGCGTAGTTTCCTTTTGGAGGATCAATCTCAAAAGAAGGAAAGTCATAAAAGCTGTCATAAGGAAAAGCAGGAAACAATTGACTAAGGAGGGAGTAGTTTCCTTTTTGAAGGTTCATCACAAAAGCATGGCAGGAAAAGATGTCATAGACAAAAGCAACAACTATGGGCCTAAGGACGGTGCAATTTCCAAGTTATATGAATGACATGGATAGGGAAACAACTCACTTGGTCCCTACATGCCAATTACTCAAAGAAGGCACATATGTGGCTAGGGTTAGGGTTTATATGTGGATGAGTTGCTCTCATAGGCCACCCACCTACTAAACAAGTCACCAGAAGTTTATAAAAAGACAAGGGAGCTCTATTACTCAGTTTTTTTGATGATTTATTTTTGTTCATGTTAAGCATAACTTCTATTGAGTGATGTACCTCAAACCTTTTGGAGATGTGCCCCAATTCCTTCCATCCCCTCTCTTCTTCCTCCCTTTCTTTCTCTTTGTAGGTGTTGGAGCACTCATGAACAACACCATAGTCAGATAAAAAATCTATGGAAGGCATTATGTTCAGTGAAATTGAGCTCCAGTGAAGTGAAAGCTTCACCTACGCTCCCATCCATCTTGATGCCAGATTTGGGCCTCCTGCCCACTGTTTTGAGTCACATTTTGGGAGTGTTCAGTCCTCCAACTTTATTTTGATGTGCATCAGTCCATAGACTCTATTTAATATCTTTGTAATACTTTTATCATTCTATCTAATAATCTAACATGTCCAGTTTCCCATGAATGAGCTTTAAATGTGTCTTTAAATGAGGGTTTTGATGAGTTTGATGCTATGATAAATGAGTAAGGACCATGAGTATGAGTATAAATGATATAATGTGTCAAGTAAAGATTTATTAAGCTCTATAAAATTCTATTCTCAAGTCCGATGTATTTCTGACACGAATTTCATACATTTTAGTACAACTATGCTAGATGACTAGTTAAAAATTATTATTTTTATAGTGTTATCAATTCTAGGAGTTTTGTTTATCCGAATGAATTTACGTAAGATGATGCATGTTGTTGATTGACCCCTATATCCATAAAAAAAAATTCAGACTAAAATTTAGTTGAGGTCGTACATTGTTTGGGCAGCCTCCACTGTGCAGGACTTCCCTAGGCCAAAATTGCCAAAATTGCCCAACTCCTCCCAAACAACCCCAAGTATTTCTTGAATTGTTCTGATATATTTGAAACACCATTGGATGAATTTTAAATGTTTGATAACATCTCTTTTTAGTTCCCTAAGACTCTAGTTGAAAGGATCCGAAACAATCTTCCTAGTTTCATGGTTGGGTGACCCAGAAGCATGGGAGTAAGTTTCAGCATAGTTGAATCTGAAGCCTAAATGGTCCCCGATATAAATGTGCTAGGGAATATGATTTCTCTATCATAAATTTTTCCTTGGTTGCTTCCCTCATCCACTGCACTGTGTATTCAATTCTCAACAAAAATACCCCTATTTGCCTAGTACAAATTTGACCGATTGAGTGCACAAGTTTATATTAGAATTTTACATTTAATTGTAGCAAGATTAGTGTTTTGATCTATACATCAGATTCCAGAACATTACATAGTAGATAGAGGTCTATGAGTATGTTTAATATACTAAAACGTATAAATATCAAGGAGGAATTAGAATTAGGCATTGAGGGGTTGAATTAGGCATCAAAAGGTTTGAATGGATGTAACTTTGCTTGTGAAGATGATGTTGGTCTGACCACATGTGAGTTGAACTAGTATTTGTGTATGTATGATATAATTGTGAAGGTGATTGTTAGACTATTGAGAATATGTATTAAGATAGAACAATAGATAACTAACATATAAATTAGAATCAACTTGTCTAATATCCTATCGACACAAACATAAAATTAATAATTATAGGTAAGAGAGGAAAGAGAAGAACAAAGAGCACATTGGATTTATATAGTAAAACTTGAAATGGGGAAACATCCATAAGAAGGCTTGATCTTCTTTATTCTTCATTATACTTCATTTCTTACAATCTTGAGTACCCCCACAATTATGTTTATCACAAATTTACAATATTCACAATAACTTTTTCATGTAACACAATATATTTGTCGTGTACCCAATGGGTCTCCTTTACCTCTATTATATAGCTAGAGGTATAGAAGATTTACATCCATAAAACACACGGATAAATGTTTTTCTACCCCACTTATATAAAGGAGAATGTTAATCTATGATGCACATGGGAAAACTCCTTTTACATAAGATAAAGAATTATGAAGAGACGTACATTTTCTTTTCTAGTTAGGACATCATAACACCTTACGGCATATCACTAGAAATCATTGTAGATTCCAACATCCCCCTCAATGATGACAAGGGGGATAACAGACAAATGGAGGAAGGTTTAATTACATTAACATTCCCCCTTAATAATAACTTCCCACATTCCCAAAAAGTTGTGAAGTTGAACAAACTTCACCTCTGTCATGGATTTGGTGAAGATATATGCTTCTTGTTGTTCAGTGGGACAATACTCCAAACAAATAACATCATCTGCAACAAGATATGGAGTGTAATGAGTATCAATGTCAATATGTTTGGTCTTGGAGTGGTACACTAGATTATATGCAAGATAAATAACACTCTGATTGTCACATCTTAACTTAGCAGGATAATTCTGAACAAATCCAAACTATGTAAGAACATGCTAGATTTACATTGCTTCTTTGGTTGCTTCCTTAACTGCCTTGTAATTTGCTTCACACAAAGAAAGAGAAAGTGTTCTCAACCTCTTAATGGACCATGAAATTGGACCTAAACTAAGCTGAAAGATTTGCCTTGTAGTAGACTTTTTATCTGAATTGTCCCCTACCCAATCAGAATCTATATAATCAAGAAGTAGAATTGAAGCCCTGCTAGAATATAAAACAACATAATGTAATGTCCCCTGTAAACATCTTATAATTCTCTTGGCTACTATCCAATGGATTTCATGAGGTGTTTGCATATACTTGGAGACCAAACTAACAACAAAAGCGAGATCAGGCCTACTATGTGTCAAATATATCAAAATCCCCACAAGTTGACAATAAAGAGTGGTGTTAACAAGAGGAGCATCATAATCAGCAATCAACTTTATTCTAGACTAGAAGGGTGTTGGAGAAGGCTTACAATCACCCATATGAAAGTGTGCTAGTAAATTTGAAGCATACTTAGGTTGATAAAGGAAGATAGCATCAACCATGTGCCAAATTTGAAGGCCCCAAAAATAATGCAAGAGGCCTAAATCTGTCATTTCAAATTGAGAAACATGCCTTAACATAGAACAATAGATAACTAACATGTAAATTAGGATCAACTTGTTTAATCTCGTATTAACACAAGAATCAAATAAACAATAATAAGTAAGAGAGGAAAGGGAAGAGAAAAGTGTACACTAAATTTATGTGGTAAAACCCTAAATGGGGAAACATCCACAAGAGGCTTAATCTTCTTTATTCTTCAGAAAACTACAACTCTCACAATCTTAAGCACCCCCACATATGCTTATGTCGCAACTTTACAATATTCACAATATTTTTTCATGTAACCAATGGTTCTCCTTCACCTCTATTATATAGCTAGAGGCATGGAAGATTTACATCCCATAACACACGTGGGATAAATGTTTTTCCACCCTACTTATATAAAGAAATGTAATAGGGGAATTTTCTCCATGATGCATGTGGGATAACTCCTTTTACATTAGATAGAAAGTTATGAAGAGAAGTATGCATTATTTGCTAGTTAGGACATCATAACATCTTACGGCATCTCACTAGACATCATTACAATATCATTGCACATTCCAACAATGATGTGAATTTGACTATGTGTGAAGTCAAACTTGTGTTTACATAGGTATGCTCTAGGTTGAAGTTGATTTTAAGTCTATTGCAGCCACTATGTGTGAATCAAAGCTACGTTCAGTGGTTTGTTTCACATATCAAAATATCTAATCCAACGAATATTTCATATTTCATCCTATATAATATTCAAAGGCTTATAAAGGTTGTGTCATGTCACCATATTAGCAGTAGAAATAAAAAAGAGGGTTTTAAATGCAATGTAAAAAAGGATATATCAAATATCTAGTGAAAATTGGGGTGATTTAATAAGAAAGATGTAATGGGAAGGGGGTTCAATACAAATATTTTTAGAAGTATTCCCTAATATTTAATGAAATTAGGGGTATAATTTAATATTCCATGACTACAAGTGTTATTTCATACATCCACTGAGTGAAACCATTGAGCTTTAGAGTTGATTTCATTCTTCCATTATGATTGAATTTGTGTTCTACAACTTTTGGTCTTCATTAATAGTGCTCTTGAGCAACTTCTATAGTGAATTCTTCAAAAACTTCCTTCACCGTCCCAGTGATTTCTTTAAAAAATTTCTCGCTGGCTTGGTTGAATCATTGGGGAATTGACAAATATGTCACTTTGCAAAATATCCATAATATTAAAATTTTTATTACATCTAAATTTAAAGTGAAAAAGTGGTGCAATAAATATTTAGAGGTTTAAATAAAATTAAGATATTATAAGGAGGCCATTAACCTTAATTTAAAAGATCAAAAGTATCTCTATGTTTTAACTAGTATTAAAAAGAAAATTAATATAGCCAAGATAAGAATGAACTCTCATGAGCTCCATATGAAACAGAGTGTTGAACCATTCTTAAAACACTATGGGTTGAAAGCATTTGCTTCTCTTTATGAGACTATGAGAGATGAGGATGAAAATCACTTTCTCTTAAAGTACGTTGTGTACACCCAACTTAGATCTCAGTTTCAAAATCAAGTTGCTAACATACATACCTTCCTAACCTTATAACCTATCAAAACTATGGTGAGTTAGGAATGCTTCTCTCCAAGTTTTTTGAGCATAAGAATACAATTTTAAAGCAAACCAAATAATTCCTTAATTTGTGTCTTAAGGTCCAATAAACCAAACTTGGTCTCAATAAATGTTAACCATCAACATCATCATAATCATAAATAATGAGTCAATTTAATGATTAGTTGTTAATATGAGTAGTTGTCATTGTCATCGTCATCATCATCGTCATCATCATTATCATCATCATCAATAAGTCACTTGAATAGTTATACGTCGTCATCGTTGAGTCACTTTAATGATTAGATGCTAATATGAGGAGCAACAACAACCTTAATCTTTTGAAAGAAAATGGTCATCACCATCATAAAAAAATTAACATCTTAAAAAAAATGATAGGTAATTATGCATCATTGCATCGAGAGAGCGCATTCTATGTGTAACTCCTTCCATGCTTATAATCGGCTCAAAGTTTCATTTTAAGCTAACTAAATCACATAATTCTTTTCTAAAAAAAATTGCATAAACTTTTTAAGCATGTTGAGGTTCACATTTACCCAACACCCTTAAAGTTTCATTTTAAGCTAACTAAATCACATAATTTTTTTCTAAAAAAAATTGCATAAACTTTCTTTCTTGCTATTATATTTTTTTCATTATTAATGTGATAATTTGGGTTAAGCCAAATTAAAAATAAAATATTAACCCAAACCAAATCTCTATTACTACAATTGCAATTTATTCATTTATGTTCTTATTAACCAACCTAGATCCATCTTAAAGGTGGCTCTACCAAGCCCCCAAAGGGATCAAATCTCTGGAGGTGCAAACCCTTTTTTAGAGTGCAAATGCATAGGAAGGGTTTGCGCCTCCAAAGATTTAATTCTACTGAGCACTTGGTAAAACCACCTTTAAGATTGATCTATGCTAGTTATATATATAATTATCATCATCACTTTAATTATTAAATATTTATAATTATATTAAAAATTAATATAAATAACAACAACCTTATAATATACAATAAATACATCTTATAATTTAAGATTTTTAGAAAGAAAATGAAGTTGCAATCGAGTAACCCACATATATATATATATATATATAATGATTGAAAAGCTTTTGACAGAGTTAATTGGACTTTCATCCGTCTCCTTCTCATTCAAATTGGGATTCCCCTTGTTGGGGTAAACTGGATTATGGGATGCGTTTCTTCAGCCAACTTTGCTGTGCTTGTTAATGGCTCTCCATCTCCCTTTTTTTCTGCCTCTCGGGGAATCAGGAAGGGGCGCCCTCTATCACCCCTCTTGTTCATCCTGGTCATAGAAGGGCTTAGTCTGTTGATTGAGGATGCAAATCGAAATGGGAAGATTAAAGGTATCAAAATTTCTTATCAGCTTTCTCTCACTCATTTACTTTTTGTAGATGATGTGATCTTATTTGGCCTGGGTACATTTGAAGAATGGTTAGCCTTCAAAGCCATACTTGATATTTTCTGTGAGGCTTCAGGTATGAGAATTAATGTGAACAAATCAAGTTTTCTTCATAATGATCTAAGTGTGGACAATCTCCATAGAATTACAGATATTCTCCCTTTCAGAGTGGATGATATTCGAAAAGGGTTTGGCTATCTTGGCTACTTTCTTAAGCCTTCAGGCTATTTGATAAAGGATTGGCTCTAGTTGGTTTCAAAATTTGAAAAGAAAATTTCTCATTGGACTAATAGATTCCTGTCTTTGGGAGGTAGACTTGTCCTCATTCGTTCAGTATTATGAAGCATGCCAGTTTATTGGATGGCTTTGGTTCCGATTCCATCCTCTATTTTAGATAAGCTCATAAAGATGATCTTTTCATTTCTGTGGGGCTCTTCATCAAAGACTAAAAAATTCCACCTTGTGGATTGGCATCTTTTGGCTCGCCCCACTTCTCATGGTGGCTGGGGAATTAAACATCTTCCTAGCTTCAGTCTTTCCTTGATGATGAAAAGCTTTTGGTTGGCTATCAATAGCAAGGGAATCTGGAATCTTCTCATTGCTGTTAAATATCTGAAAAATAAACCTCTCCATATATGGTTCAAGGATAAGAACTTCAATATTAGGAATGCCTCAATTATCTGGAGGGGCTTCATCTCCACCTTAGAATGGATTGGCAGAGGCATCATTTGGAAAGTTGGGAATGGAGAGTCTATCAGTTTGGGTGCAGATCCATTCATTGGTATGAGATCTTCCTTTGTTCTGCCAAGAGATTTAAGGGATTACTTAGAAGACTTTGGTTTTAGCTCCCTTGCCCAATCCCGTAATCAAACTTCCTTTGCTACTGGTTATTGGTTCTCATATGAAGATCTTGATCTCACGGGTGAATGGAAAAAAGCATGGGACAACTTCACTAGAGGATTGGAATATGGCCGCATTCGTCTCAATAATCAAATTGATACTATTTCTTGGTCTCATAACAAGTATACAGGTCCTCTTATTGCTGCTAAAGGATATAAATGCATATTCTCTGATATTTGTTCTGAGATTAATGATTCAGTTCTGAAAATTTTATGAACTTTGAATATTGCTCTAAAATTAAAATGCTTTATTTGGTTGATTCTTAGAGGAAAGATTTTAACCTGGGATCAATTACAAAGCAGAGGATTCTTGGGGTCCAGTAGATGTGTTCTATGTGAAGATAATCTGGAAGACATTCATCATTTATTTTTCTGCTGTCCATTCTCTGCTAGTATCTTCAATTATTTTGCGGATAAATTCAAGTGCTCTTTCCCAGTTTTTAACTCTGTCCATTCCTATTTGGACCAATGGTTCTCCTCTACAGCACGATCTGCTCCCTTCAGATATCTTCCTTTGTTCATTCTCTGGGGAACTTGGTTTCTTCGGAATCATTGCTTATTTGAAAACAAGAAACCATCCTTCTCAGCTCTGATTTCCAGGATTGATGGATTAGTTAATTCGTACCCTGTGCCGATTATTTTTCATAAATCCTGTAATCCTGGTCCTGCTCCTTTAAAAAGCTTCCCTTGTGGATATTTTGATGGGGCTGCTGCGGAAAATTTTGGAGGTGCAGGATTTGTGATTTTTATCAATGACTCTCATTTCTTCAGTTTTTCTATGGGATGTGGAAGAAGCACGAATACCAGAGCGGAATTATTGGCTATTTGGGCCCTTCTAAGAGTCGGCTTATTGATGGGAATTCCTATGCAGTTGATTTATGGTGATTCCATGGTTATTATTTCTTGGCTTAACAGAATTTCAGCACTTGATGTTCCAGCACTGATGCATTGGTGTTCCGACATAATATTTATGATTCATTTGGCCCCTTCGGTGATCTTTAAACACACATTTCGTGAGCATAATATGCTGGCAGATGAACTCTCAAAAAAAGCTTTGCATTTGGATATGGGATTTGTTTCTTTTTCAGAAACATTGGATGGTTTGGTTATTAACCAAGGCAGTGTTGATCTATTTTAGTAGTAGCCGATTCTTTATTATTCAGCTTATGATTTCAGCAGTTGATGATGTATCTCTTGTTGTTCTGTTAGAGTCCACTCTGCCAGCCTGTTTTGCTCTAAATGTCTTGTTTAAAGTTCACTTCAGATTATCAGTATTTCTGACCTGATTATTCAGGGATGATGAGGAAAGTCTGCTACGATCAGACTTTTTTTCTAGTTTTGATGCTCTGTTTTTTGTCATTATTTCGTGCATGAGATGGACCTGTCATCATATGTTATGTAAATGATGTCTTTTGATTCAGCTAAATAACAAAAACTGGTATTTTTTCCTTTGAAAAAAATATAATGATTGAAAATTTGTTAATAGTCTTTACTATCTATAAAGTATAGAAGAAGTTTTACAATCAATTTTGAAAACCGATTTTCTAAAACCATGGGTTAAAAACAGAATTTACATTAATTTTGAAAATAGATTACCTAAAACCATAGGTCAAAAAATTTAAATAGAAAAAAAATGACAAAAAAAATTAACCACATTCTTTTAAATGCTTATCATTTGAAAATTTAAAACCCTTACCGGAAACAATAAATTTTAATCTTTAACTCAAATTTCATATCTCATTTATTTTTAAAAGGTTTTATATAGGAAATTCCATATAAATTTTGACTTTTCAATAAACTGTGTAAGTAACAATTTGAAAGACGTAGTTCCTCGAGAGAGTCGAGATTTCGGAGTTTCGAACCCAGAATTAATTTTTCCAAACTATTTTAGAAAAAAGATAAATATGCATGCATTTTTATGATATTTTACAAAAAAGACCAACCTTTTATTTATTCTGGTTGGAATCATCTCAACTCATGGTTTTACACTATCAACAGATATGATTTTGCACTACCAAATTGATGTATACAAATATTTTTAATATTTATTAAATTGATTGAAAATTTACGGTGAAAGCATTCATTCAAAGGCAACTTGTTGGGTTTGTGTCACACGTGACGAAAAGTTTGTGGTTTTCAATCTGTATCCTTGCATGGCTGGCACAATAGCAGTAACCATCAGAGACATTTGTTTGCATGGCTGTAAATATCTTCCAAAAAATGATTCAGATGTACCCAAATCCCCACATCACCCAAACCATTTACCGTTCGTTTCAGTACACTCTGGCTGAATGCACAGCCCTTATCGTATCGATGCTTAAGAAACCCACAATCAGTTTTTCATCTAAGTACGACAAACCCATAAATTTGCCTTCAGATCTCTCTGCAACAAAGGCGAATTCTCTGCCGGGAAGTATGGCTGTATCCAACAAGGTCTCATACACCCATCCCTTATCGTCTCAGTACTAAGGAAAACCACAATTATTTTATCATCTCAATAGGAGAAACCCACAAATTTCCCTTCAGATCACTCTGCCACTATGGCGAATTCTCTGCCGGGAAGTATTGGTGGATCCAACAAGGTCTCATACACCCATGAAGCCTCATCTCAATGGAAACCTCCTATTGCCCCGAATTACAGAATCGATCGCCAGTTCCCTTCTCCGTCTGTCGGTCCGTGTTCGTCTGCTTCTCCTCCGAGCGAGGATTGGTTTAGAGGGGTTCTTCAATCCCAAGTTGATTATTCAATTCGTCCAGATTTATCAGTTCTCTATAAGGAAATTGGAAGCCAAACTCAGGCTATGTCTGATTCTGCTCTGAAGAATGAATTGGGTCGTCGGTTCGCTGAACAATATGGGCGAGTTCTGCCATCGATCAGTACGAAGGATCATGGTGGGGTTCCAGTTTTTGTTATGCTTCCTCTGGATAGTGTAACGTCTAAGCATACTGTTAATAGAAGGAAGGCCATGGATGCTAGTCTTATGGCCTTGAAGAGTGCTGGTGTTGAGGGAGTTATGGTGGATGTTTGGTGGGGACTGGTTGAGAGAGAGGCCCCTGGAGAGTATAATTGGAGTGCTTACAGAACGCTCTTGGAGATGGTGAGAAAAAGGGAATTAAAGGTTCAGGCAGTTATGTCCTTCCATAAGTGTGGAGGAAATGTCGGGGATTCTGTCAGGTACGTATGACTTTTCAATTGGCAAATTGGCAATGACATCGAATGGTCTAAGAATGTAAAATCTTTGATTTTTCAAGTTGGCATTGACACCCAATGGTTTTAAAATGTAAATTTCTTAAGAAACCGAATAGTTTTACAAATTGAAAGATTCAAGCTTGCTTGGCCATGAAGTTGACAGATTCCTTCCTTCTTCTATGCTACAATGGAATGGCCAAGAGGTGTATTTTTATTGTCTCGTCACCGGGGCTCAACCGTCTAGCAGAAAAGTCCTATGGAGGTGAAAGGAGGCCTACTTTCGCAGATACATACCCATTTCAGAATGGGAATCTTCACGGGTTGAAGCCACACTGTGGCTGAGGCCTCCTAGCCACCGCCAACTGTCCTCAACACTCGGCTCTAATACCATTTTTGAAAATTAGACAAGCTAGGAATCGAACCCACAAGTGGCTTTGATAGCGTGTTTGAAAATTAGACAGCCAGGAATCGACTCGAACAACTCGCTGCGATGCTATGTTGAAAAATGAACAAGCTAGGATTCAAACTCAACACCTAGCTCTGATACCATGTTTTGATTGGTTGGGCTAGAAACTAAACCCAATATCTGCTATGTCCCTTTTACTGTTCAATATCAAGGTGTGATTGTCATCTTCAACACCCNCTAGCTCTGATACCATGTTTTGATTGGTTGGGCTAGAAACTAAACCCAATATCTGCTATGTCCCTTTTACTGTTCAATATCAAGGTGTGATTGTCATCTTCAACCCCCCCTACAGGACACGTTTTGGCTCAAGTCTTCAAGCCACAACCAATTGACCACCCGGCTCTAATACCATGTTGCTACTACGAGAAATTCTAAGCAACCAACCCGTAACCTGTTCCCAGATGGTGGGTTGGTTTGTACTGCTAATTCACCCCTTCCAGGATAGGCATTCTTACCAACTGGATATTGAAGCGTGGGTTGGTATCTCTATCACACACCCGTCAAGTCACACTTTTCTGAATAAAGCTTCTTTTCACTATTATTATGAATAATGTGTATAGCTATAATGAAAGAAGGGCTCCGCAAGCGCGAACAAACGCTGTCCAAAACTCAAACTCGCAGGCTGGCTTGCATCAAAACACCCACATATGTCTAGCTGCAAGCTAAGAGTCCATAGATCAAAGAGTCATAACTAAAACAACAAAGGGCTACAGCCTGAGCAGAAACACACTCTGAAGTGATCATGCCAACATTGGGAGGAGGTTGGTAATGTTTATCTCGTATAGGGCCCATCCAATAACTGAGGGATTGACATTTGCTGGCTGCACGAGTTCCTGTCCATCAGTGAAAGGCTCCGGAGGTTTCAGGCCTTTAGAGATGGTCACGTCCAGTGTTGGGAACTATTTGTCATTGCAGAACAACACTGGGAAGTTGGGAACCAACTCCTCCTGTACTTGCATTTTCATTCACTGGTTTCCTGGCCCGGTCAAGAGGCTAACTGTCACCTCTGTGGGAGCCTACTGAAGAGGATCGAGAAGGGCCAAGGCACACTTGGGCCTAATCTTCTAGCCATTATTAACCAACCACCTGGTATTAATGCTACGCTGAAGATTAGAGAGGCTAAGAACCATAACCCTAGACTTGCCCCCAAATAATGAGCTACCCTACCACCAAGCTAAAAGTCCCTTTCTTGAGTGGCACCCTTATCAGTGCAATATCAAAAGATGTGGATTGCTATCTCCAACACTCCTTTTGTAAGCCACACTTTGGCTTGGCCTCCAATTCACCATGGTTAAAGCCTTAATGCCTAGCTCTAATACAATGTTGAAAATTGGATAGGAATGGAACCCAATATCCGCTACTAGATAGGTCTTGCTCAACCATTGTGCTACATGATCTAGATTATTTAGAGAACAAAATGAAAACAGAAATATAAATGGAAACACACAGAGATATTGCAGAGAGCACAGTAATGTAGTGAAACCCAAATTGTATTAATGAATGAAATGGAAAAAGATTGTAAAATGCAAAGCAACACAAACTATCTAGATTCTAGAATGATGGTAGCTTATCATTAAAGAGAGATGTGTGGATTCTCATTTGCAAGAAGACATTACAAGAGGCCAGAACTACTTTTTGACATAAAGTATGATGCCCTAAGATGTAAAAACCCTAAAGATCCAAAACTGTAACCCTAGGAAATGATGTGGAAAAAGGAATGCGGGTCCCAAGGAGGCTAGTTGATACATAAAATTCCTGAGGGTGTAACTTTTGCATACAAACTCCATTAGGGCATTTTCTTGACCATTACAAAGCCTCATCCATTCTTCATGTGTTTGGCAAGTCATGTAATAAAAAATGCATGGCCTATGTCAATTGCCAAAAATGCAAGAGAAATGCTCGAAAAACACATCAAATTTTGAGGACCTAAAAACTATAGTAGAACTACCAAGATGTGGAACCATTACGAATCAATGGAATAGGTGTGTGGCAATCAATATCCATCTGGACCAGTCCCCCCTGCCCTTGCCCCTCCCTTAAGAAGCTATGGTCCCCATTGTGTCTAGTTCCAACATGATAGGGGAACTTATATTGAATCTAATTCTTGATGAGCTAAACCTATATAGTTGGATGTTCTATTGGTAGGTGCCCTTCATCTTGGTGTCCATGATCCAATATACTTTTTGTAATATTGACAAAAATTTCAGACTTTTGTCAAACACTTAGTTTGCCTAGATTTCAGACCTAGACATGTCATTAATAAAAAAACTCTTCTCATGCATTTAAATCAACAATCCAACAAGCTGAAACATTGAAACTAGGTCTGTAGCAGCGAAAATACACATAAAACACAACACTCTGATAAACCCATAAAACAACAGAAATTTGGTCAATGTGACCCTGGAAAAACCCCACCCCGGGGTAAACCAGTCCAAGAGAGATTTTATTGCAGCATTTATCAGGCAAAAAATAAATTTACAGCAACATGTATTTTAGCATTAATGACTGTATCAGATTTCTCGATTTCCGTGCCCAGCAGACTGTATGGACTTCCGAGCCCTAGGAAAAAAAATATATTTGTTCTCTTCTCGAAAATTGTGCCCATTTTTTTTTCTTGAAATTTGTGCCACTGCCGTACCATACGGAGTGTACAGAATAGTACAACTCAGCAGAAACTAAATTCCTTGGGAAACGTTCCCAGCTCCTTGGGTTTTGTGCCCTCTTGAGAAAAAAGAATTCTCCTTGGGATTCGTGCCCACTTGAGAAAATTTGCAGCTCCCTCTCTCTCTGCAAATAACTCAGCCAAATGCTTTCCTTCAACTTGTCTTGAACACTACTCTAGGCCCTCTCTTATAACTTGAGAGTGACTTTTCACCTTCCCCATTCCCTAAATCCAAAGGTCAAGATTAAATCTTGCCTTTTCAAGATCAAGAGTTGAGATACTTTCCCCCCAAAAGTGGTTACATTTAATTTTAATAAAGTCACATTTACTTTATGAAACAAGTGCACTTTATCTCATAAAATCACTTTATAAAATTAAAACAAGGGAATACTTTATAAAAAGTTTCATTTACATAAGAGTCACTTTAAACTCTATAAAACAACATTACAAAGTAAAGTAGCCTAGCTAGTGCATGGTCACTTCCGCATACAAGACAAATACATGTGGAGTGCCTCTAGAGCTAAATCTCTAACACTCCCTCTTAGCGAGGGAGGTACTCATTGCCATCATCAATAGGTCCCATCCTCAAATCCATCACACTGTTTGCTGTAGGAGCTCTCTTTGAACCTGTAACCAATGCTACTCTGAACCTGTAACCAATGCTACAACCTGCACTGAACTTGAATACGAAGATAACTGTTATCACCCGCCTTGTAGTTTCCTGCTTGAGGTGGATCCAAAATGGATGGTAGAGGGGCAAGCAACTAAGGGGTGGAACCATGACTGCCTAGACTCCCAAATGGATGGTTGTCACGCCAATCAAGGCAGCGTTCACTTTAGGTTATCCTAGTCCAAGACAACAATGGGGGAGACCCGGATCTGCTCCCGACAGGAGAGATCAAACCTAGACACCAGAAGAAGATCAGATGGGGCTTCAGGGTACTTAAGGTGCTAGGTGAATGGGAACCCTAGCTCTAGGGTTTAGGTACTAGCAACTGTCTTGGGACACGTAACTATAACAGGGCAAGCACAAACAGAGTTGGGACTATCTAGTATCTAGAAATCAAACTCAGTAAAAGGTGTTTGAGCTATCAGTGAATGTTAGTAGATGGCAAAGGCTAAGAGCCTAAGGGCAGCGCTAGCTTGGAGATCAGTGCTTTGTATGCATTGGGCAATGGAGTCAGCAGTAAGACAACGTTTCAAGAAACCCACTTGGGAAACACCTTGATCTACGAACCCAGAAAGCAATTGGTCTGGAAGAGCCAAGGTACAGGAAACCCAGCTCAGTAGATGGCTAGTGCTAGGGCCTAGGAAGATAAATTTGAAGTTTTAGGGGGTACCGGAAAGCTGATGGCTCAGCGTTGTGGATGAGAAGAGATCAGGGAGACCTGATCTACAAGCCCAAATCACAGTAGAAAAATCAGATCTAGAAAGGTCCAAATCTGGTGATGGGCTAGGAGGCTGAAAAAACTGACGTTTTCAGATCTAGGGCAAACCAGGAGGAATTAGGACAGCGTTGAGGGTGTTCTGGGATGCTTGGGACCTGATCTATCAGCCTATGATGTCAGATTTCAGAAAAACCTATTTCCAGAAAAGGCAAAATTTCAATGAGGGCGCTAGGGCAGTTTCAGCCTATTTTTTAGATCCCCGTCAAATTATTGAGCCACTTGACAGCGTTGGGGTTGATTTGGACTGCTCAAGCCCCGATCTATCCGTCTATGAAGTTAGAATTCAGAAAAACTCAAAACCCAAGCAGGTCAATTTTTCAGTGGGGGGTTATGCAGTTTTCTGCTGAAAAATCAGATCTAGGTCAAACTATGAGGAATTTGACCAGCGTTCCAGTTGTTTTAGTGAAGGGGAGGCCCGATCTATGAAACCCAGAAATGGTTTGGCAAAAGATCTGACGGTTCCTTGATTATTTGATTTTTTTAGGTTTTTATGGTTTAGGAGTTTTCAGAAAAATAGTTAAATTTCAGCAAGGTACAATGGAATAAGATTAGAAAAGAATAACTTATCTGTGGATCTTACCTAGATAAGCTTGTAGAAGTCTGTAATAGTGACGATCCTAGCTATCTCGATCAAATCCTGGAAGATCCCCGTGATTTCTATGGCATATGCAAGCTCTAAACCATCAAAGCGCCCCCCTACCCTGCATGAGCAAACGTCAACCATATCAGATTTGCACATACAAAATAAAGAAACTGAATGCTACAAGACAGTAAAATGAAGTAATCATAGATCGCAATGAAACTAATGAAAACGCCCTGATCCAAGACAAAGAGAACCGAGCGAGTTGAGGTCCCCCTACAAAAACGCTCCAGCCAAAACGCCCTCCTATAGACAAAACAATGATAGCCACGGAAAAAAATAGATCTCACGAGAATTTCCACGATGCTAGTAAGCTGAAGACAAGCTAATCACCATTTGAGCACATCAGATGCAAAGCAAATCCAGAAAAAATTAACAGAAAAAGTCTTTCTATTATTTAGATCCAAGAGCCAAAGACCCCTTATAAATGAGAAGCTCTCTCCTTTAAATAAAAATGAGAGAACCTCAATCATAACCAAATCCTAACTACTTTCAAAACGAGTGGCTAAGATTAAAAGATACAATGTTCTAATCAATGGTTGAGATGAGCTCAGCATACAATACATGGATCAATATAATTATAATTTACCAAAGTGGACTTAAACCACCCAAATAAAGGTAACCTACTCAACAAGAAATAAATGAAAGCACATGGTGGGTCCAAGGAGTGTTTGACTAACTCCGTTTGGGTGTCCCCATGGCACAATAAATAATATAACAATTTAAAATTTTGACTTTTTTGCCTCCTTGAAGAAATTGTGGGTCTCCCAAAAAGCTCCAGAAAATATATAAAATTTGCCCAAAAATAGGTGCGGGCCCCATAAAATGCTGAAACTGTTGGAGAAGGTGTGGAAGACATCACTTTCATCATTGTGACTCACCCCATGCCATTTCTTTGCCTCAGTAGCCCAAATCGATTTCTTCAATAACCATTTGATCATTTTTTAATCTGCATCAGGAAATGTGATACTGCTAAAACAACCTCCTAGGGTGCTTGCGTTGTCAAATTGAGCCCTCCATGCTCTCTGGGATGGGGGTACAATGGTACAAACAAGTGGCTGCACCCCCCTATTCCCATACAACGCCCTAGGAGATCCAACTGAAACATTTCCCTGCTCAAACAAATCAATCTGTGAAGAAAAACTGCATCAGAAAAGCAGAACAATTCTGATCACATCTGTAAGTGCCCGGAACTGGAAATAAACTGTCTCATTGGACTCAGAGAGTCCCAATCCATCAAAGGTGTATATTCACACCCTTCATAGGTCTTTGTTTGATCATCAATCATAACCAATAAACAATATAACCATTTGTGAATAATCAGACACCAATAATAACTTAGAATAGATCAATCTGCTGCAAGTGTTAAGAGTTTAAACCATGCTCTACAACTCATTCACGTAACAAAATCAACAAGTAGCATTCATTTCACTGGCGGTACATCAACAAATACTTATAAATATCAGGCTTTATTTATTATTACTTAGACCCAGACTTTCAAGACTATACTCACTTCATAGTTGTAGTCATTTTGCTAGTGAAGGGTGAAAGGTGGAAATGACAAGGCTAAGGCAAAGGATGACCTCCTACTCAACATCATGACACTTTGGACAAGGAAAGGGAGAACTCACTATAACCAATACTGGACAAACAACAACACAAGGAATGGCAGTGCCTCACAAATGGATGAGTTGTTTAGAGAGTGCTTATTCAACTTAGGCATCATGTCTACATCAATCTTGATCCAATTTCATTAGGATCACATTTTATTCTGTGGCCTTTTTGGCCTATATGAACCCTTTGGGACTTCACCAGTGCTCAAAAGCACAGCTAATTGCAGCTTTCATCCGGGCCATATTTATTTTTAACAAGGTCAGCAATTCTTTGATATAACATTTTTTAACCATTGCTTTTTGGACCTTTTCTTATACTCTTCAAGGAGTATTTTAGCATTTCATTGCTCTTGCCCTTTTTACATATGTTAAGAAACCCAGTTTTACAATTTTCATTTTCCATGGGCGCATATTTAATATTTCAATAAAAGTAGTACATGAGCTTTCAGTTTTAGCCAACAACATCTCAAGTGACTAGGGGGAATTCTGCACAATGCCAAACATCGGAACAACCGACCAGAATGATTTAGGCATACTATCCAACTTACCAAAGGCAAGTTTTGTCACCAACTCAGAGCCGAGACACAATGTAAACAGGGAGGCTTTTCCAACAAAGGTTCTAGCAGGGAAAAAGGTCTTCCATGCCACAAGTCAAGAAGTCAATCGGGTTGAAAATTAAACTGGAAGGTAATGGATGGATGAAGACAATGAAATGATGGAGCCAACACTAGCAAGCCAAAACAATGGTGGGAATGACTACCTTTATTCTCCCTAACGAGGATAAAACCAATGAGTATAGATTAAGAACTTCAAAGCCAGAGTAAGGACATCAATACATAGTATAATATACAACCAAGTCCATATAAATATGACTGCCAGATCATGATACCACAAGTCAATATATGTCACAAGAATCAATATAAGAGCAATAATAACCACAACACCATATAAAATACTGAGTCATATCCATGCAATATAATCCATCTGAAACCAATGTTTTAAAACTCGGACTCGGATTCGGAATCGGCCGAGGGTCAACTCGGACTCGGACTCGGACTCGGCAATGACTCGGCCGGTTTGATTTTAATGACTCGTTTTACTAAGAAACACGTAAAATATTTAATTTTTAAAGAAAAAATATATTTTAAAGATTATAATCCATCATTCCAAAGCATTAGAGACAAAACATCCAAAGTATGATCATATATATACCATATAAGGGTGAACATATCAAAATTGCACGAAGGGTACTGTATAATTATAACTATACAATGTACATTATATATTATACATTATAATTGTAATACATTAGGCTCTTATAATTATAACTACATTATAAAAATTAAAACTTAATTGTAATTTATAAATTATAACTACATTATACATACATGTAGGCTGTTCAACTAAATTATAATTGTATTACAGCCTAATGTATAATGTATTACAATGTATAATGTATAATGTATAATGTATAACTAAATTCTAATTCTAATTTGTAAGGCTGTTCAAACTTCAAAGTTCAAACCTTCAAACCTTCATGCTGTATGATGTAACTTCAAAGTTCAAACGCTGGCACCTTCAAACCTTCAGTGTGGCAGCAAACAATAGAAAACAGGACTGATATTTGTCAATTTAATGAGAAAAAACGAAACAATGGCTAGCTGGAAGCTAACATACATCTAGGTAACAGAAAATCGGTCTCCAACAGTCCAACTCCTCCAATCATGTTGATTGTTCTTCATTGTTGGACGCTCCTCCAAGCCTCCATGAATCCAAACAACAATAATGCCAAATGCTCACAAACATCTTACAGCAGAAGTGTGAGCCAAATAGAGGGGCAGGGGGTCATCTTATGGCCTCAGGTTATGGTTAGAATAAGAAAAATCTTAAAAATAAAAAATAAACATGTTATTTTGGAGTCTGCATTCTTGTGGGTGTTTGCCACAACTGACTCGGCTGACTTGGGTTGCAACTCGGTCAACTCGGCCGACTCGGCCAACTCGGACCCTAACTCGGCCGACTCGGACCCAACTCGACTGACTAAGTATAAAATCGGCCACCCGAGCCGAGTTGCAGGCCAAGTCAGCTCGGCCGGGGGTCAACTCGGCCAACTCGGCCAACTCGGACTCGGACTCGGCTGGTTTTTAAAACACTGTCTGAAACACCATATATCCAATGAGAAAGTATTGATATAACACTGGGCATCCACTACTGCTTTGAAATAACATAAATGGCTATATCAGTCCTCAAATCTGAGTGTCCTGAGACTCAGTCCTGGCATGGGAGAGTACAATAATCCATTAATACAAAAATGATCCATCAGAGATGCTCATCTCAGCATCTCATATGTAAGAGATCTGGCTGAAAAATGTACTGTGTTTGAAAAATAGAATATGGTAGCTTGGCTACTATATATAATATATGTGAGCCTTGGCTTTTCTAGACCAATTGCTTTCTGGTTTCGTAGATCAAGGTGTCTCCCAAGTGGGTTTCCTGAAACGTTGTCTTACTGCTGACTCCATTGCCCAATGCATACAAAGCATTGATCTCCAAGCTAGCGCTGCCCTTAGGCTCTTAGCCTTTGCCATCTACCAACATTAACTGATAGCTCAAACACCTTTTACTGAGTCTGATTTCTAGGTACTGGATAGTCCCAACTCTATTCGTGCTCGCCTTGTCATAATTACGTTTCCCAAGACAATTGCTAGTACCTAAACCCTAGAGCTAGGGTTCCCATTCACCTTGCACCTTAAGTACCTTGAAGCCCCATCTGATCTTCTTCTGGTGTCTAGGTTCGATCTCTCCTGTCGGGAGCAGATCTAGGTCTCCCCCATTGTTGTCTTGGACTAGGATAACCTAAAGTGAAGGCTGCCTTGATTAGCGTGACAACCATCCATTTGGGAGTCTAGGCAGTCGTGGTTCTACCCCTTAGTTGCTTGCCCCTCTACCATCCATTTTGGATCCACTTTAAGCAGGCAACTACAAGGCAGGTGATAACAATAACCTTCTGGCATCCACCTTGAACCCTGAGCTCCTAGGAGAATCAATTCTCCATTGTTGAGCATTAGTTCGTTCATGCTGGCTCAACCTCCTTCCAGTTCTCAAAAGAGACTCCCTCTCTTCCATCGGAACTCGAGACTGTACCCTTGGCACCACTGTAGCCTCAGGAGCCTCCTGCTCCTTGTACGATTCATCAACCGTGGGCTGTGCACTAAACTTGTACAACTCACCGAACTGATCACCAATCAATCGTGGATCAATCAGTCCCGCTCTCTCCGAGCATATATATATATATAAACATGTCCCATATCATCTCTATTTGGAAAAATGTACACATGTCCCCTTCGGAACAATGTCGAATATCCTGCATCTTCTAAGGTTGAGACCGAGAGCAAGTTTACCCTCATAGATGGAACAAAGAGGACCCCATCCTGATCAATATATCCTCCATGACTAAGTTGGAATCCGACTTTTCCAACTTCTCACACTAGAAGGGGTTAGATTTGCAAAATCCTAATGAGAATTAATACAAAGAAAAACCTCCCTCTATGTAAGAAATTCAATTGAATCCAACATAAAACTTTATCCAAGATCCAATCCACTTAGACAATATTGCCCCTAAAATGGCTCAAGAGAAGTAACATGGACAATGCTAGCAAATATGGTCTCCAATAGATAAGCACAATAACAAGATAAATGGCACACATTCACAACAAAGAAACCCTTAGACAAAATTTGCTCCAAAGAAAGATATATCAAATAAACTTCAAGAGAGAGAGAGCTCCAAAAATCCAACCATGAGTTCAATTGAGGAAGTGGCTCTCTTTATATAGGAGTTCAAACTTCCTTTTCAATAAAATATCATTATTTCCTTAGAACTAGCTTAGGGTGGGGTAAAATAATACAAAAGCCCCTTTACTTCTAACGAACTCCTAACAAAGCAATAAAATAAAGTGGTCAAAGCCACAAGCGCAATGCATAAAATATATGAGGCCCCATATTGAGGGGGCTCCTCCATCAAGCAAGGAGACAAATGATAATATTATGCCACATGGTCTCCAAAGGCTACTTCAAGGTAGATTCTCCAACAAGAATGTGTCCCCAAGCAACCAAGAATCAAGATATCTTTAAAATGCAAAAACATCTAAGGGAATGGCCCCATCAAGAAAGATCCAAGTGGTTGCTAGCTCATTAAGTAACCTCCAAGTAACAAAGGCTGTACACTTAGCAATATCCCAAGAAGCTCCCTTCACAAGAATATGCCCACAAAGCATGCATAGAAGGCCTTAAATACAAACTCATCATTCTATAAAGCAACCTCCAAATACAAAAACATCTTTCATTAAATAGGGTGTGAACCATGTGGACAACCTTCCAAGTGGACCATCTCAATGGACAACCTCCAAGCATGTAATATCTCTCATGAAATGTTGTATAAAGAGTGCAAGCATGCTTCAAATGATGACTTCCATTAGCAGGGCTGAACACTACCCTTCAAACAAGCACCCAAACAACTTTATCAAGGTATAAACATGTTGAGATAAGGGTTCCAAAGGTGATGCCCCTCCTCAGTAGGCACACAAGTCAGCTTCAAGGCGGCCTGATCTAACACTTCTCTGTTGCCCTGTTCATTCCCAGAATTATAAGAGGGCTGTTTACACAGCTGTTTTCATGCACAGGGACTGATTTTAGGGCCCCAACCTCAAGAATTTGCTTCACAGTATGCCCAGAATTGGAATTGATGTCTGTTGCTGCTGATTTATGGTCAAAACAAGACCGAGATTCGATTCAAAGCACCCAGAATTAAATCAGAATTGTAATGAACAACCCTAGGATATGCCCATAAATGTGGTTTACTACTGTCAGGAGGTTGAAATATGTTCAGGCTGCCCTCTTTGATTTGTCAAATGGGGCTGTTCATGCCCAGATTTGACAAAAATTTGTTAAGCTATGTTGCACAAGTTTCTGGAACGTGGGTATGTTGGGTACGCAGACACGAGTATCCGATACGGCTAGAAGCTTCGCCCAAATTTGCAGGAAACGTAGGGTTGGGAGAAGCAATAATATATATCAATTTTTTAAAATATTTAAAAAAAATGAAGTTAAAAAAACATAATTGATTAATTTCATAGCTTAAACTATTTTATCCTCTTGATCCTCTAATAGTGTCATGAAAGTCATTCTTTTTAAATTTGCTCACTCCTCTAGGTCCACGTTGTACAAATCTCATTGTACGAGTTTGTAAAGGCAGGTTGCATATATGTGTACGAAGCACCAATAGCTTCATAAATCATAAGATTCAATATTTTTCTAATTCCTTGTTCCAATTCCATCTATATTATTGCTCCTAAGAGTGCCTAGTCTTTGGGTGCCTCTACATTTTTTTAATGGTAACTACTACTTACTTCTAATGTGAATGAACTTGATTGTTTTAAGTTCAACTAACAAACTTTCAAATATTTTGGTATCTTGAGTTTGATATGGTTTATGATCCTAAATTGCTATATCAATCAGTATGAATAACATAAGCTAGCTATAATCATTTGAGATATGAATTAAAGTTGTTCAATATCTTAGTATTGTAAAAGATCAATTTGTATTCACTTAAGTACACTGGCAACATATATTTTGAGTGTGAATGGATCTAAACATTTAAGAGTTGTGGGCCCTCTTTATTTATATAACCTTGAAAAAAAATAAAAATGAAATTATTGTTAGATTCAATTGAATTTTTTATTATTGGTGATTTCTTGACACAATAAACTTCAATCATTCAATTAATTTTCAACACTTTTTTTATGATTTTGGCCTCCACATGGTCGGGAGCTTGTAGAAGCTCCCAATAAAAAGGGAGTGGCAAAAAGCAAGTTCCCAAAAAGCTCCTAAGTTCCCAAAGAAGCTCCCATAAAAAAGGGGACGTTTTGTACCAGCTCCCAAGCTCCCAGGAGCGGGGAAACGTCGGGTACAGGTTGCCAAAATCCTAGGAGCGGTACCTGTGCAACTATGGTGTTAAGATATAAGGCTACACATGTAATAAAGTCACTTAAGTGACTTAGGTTAAAAGTTAGGGTTTTAGTCATATTAGGGTTAGGGTTTTGGTCACTCAAACTCAGTGTTGCACATATCGACGATATATCGAATATATTGGATATATTGGATATATCGTCGAGTTAAACACCCATCTGATATGTTGGATCCAATGTTACAAATATCGTGTTGGGGAATATATCGTCGAGTGTCTAGAAAGAAACTTATCAGAAATATCGGGAATTATTGAAAAATATCAGCAAAAATGAACTTAGACTAAAGAGTTATGAAAATATCAGACAAACGGCAATAACAAAAACTCCAGATAAATTGGAAATATCAGGAGAAATCGAAGATATTTGCAACACTGATCGGATTTTAAATATCACGAGATTTCTAATATTTTCAATGTGCCGAGATATAATGAATATATTGCGATATATTGGAAAATATCGCACCGCGGACTGAAAATTCCAAAAAAATTGCCTGGAATTGCATTTTAAGTCTATGGGTTGGCTTATTATGAAGTTAAAGTAAATGATATCAGAGTTAATGAGGTCATGGATTTCAAATTTTCAATGCATTAATGTTTAGAAATTTGAACTTATTTTCAATAGAATTTGCAATATCTGTCCTAAATCCTTATCCTATCTGGCCATGACCTTGAACAATGTACACTATCCCATCCTGTTAGATTTCAAGCATTTTTGTCCAAAGAAAAGTGTTTTACTGTTCCTTTAAAAATTTCCTTTGATATAAACTTTCAAACAACAATATAGAAGAACACAAGCATGGATGATGAGTAGTAGAATAGATGCATAAATGAGATCTCACATGAACACAAGAAATTTACCCTGGAGAAACCTGAGAAGGGAGAGAACTCTAGCAAACAATCGTTCTTTATTGCAAATAAAATTGTATGATCACAATACAACTTCCACCATGAACTATGCTCTTCAATGAGCTTGACTGACTGACTTGAACGTGATTGTAGATGACCAGCAAGAGAAGAAGTTCCTTGCTGTCCTCTTTGCCAAATTGCCAGTGTAAAAACCAGCAAGACATAAGTTCCTTCTATGCCCCTCTAACTGTGTATAACTTCTGTAATAAACGTATGCTGTTCTCTTTTCTTACTGTGTAAAACCAGCAAGGACAAGAGTTCCTTTTCTGCTCTCGATTTACTCAAACGTAAAGACAAAACTTGATTAATTAATGATGCACAATAATGGACAGCAAAGGCTACATTATATAGGCAAACAAGGTAAGGTTGACATAGCAAGCACACAAGGAAAGATTCAGAATTTGAAATGAAAACTGACGGAAAGTTCTACACGGAAAATAAAAATTTCTATAAAGTAAGATTTTGAATTTTTTAGTAACTTCCATTTTTTTTTTACGACTTTATTTATTTCCCCCCTTTTTTTTTTCTTTCTAACTTTGTCTTTTGCAAACTTTATTTATTTAATTATTTCTAACTTTGTCTTGACTCCTTTTGCTAACTTTATTTATTTAATTATTTTTTTCTTTTCTTGAATTAACTTTTTATAAATTAATTAATTAATGATTAAAACTTTAAATAAAATAAAACTCAAACTTTAATCATGAGAACTTTGACTTTGACTTTGACTAAAGAGACATATTCATGGTGGATGAATTTATTCGTGCCAACACACTAGATCAATACATTTATTTGCATGAGGAAGATTGTTTTATTTTTAGAGATACCTTGGCTTTTGCAAAATGCTCACAAGGATTCCTGTCTTGGCTTTTGGCATGGCCTCACAAGCTTACTGACTTGACTTTTGCTATGGCTCACAAGGCTTTTCCGTTCACCTTGACTTTTGCCATGACCTCACAAGACTTGCCAAGGCATTATCACTTTCGTTCTTACTTTTTGTCCTAGCTCACAAGGCTTGTATGTTCACCTTGACTTTTTCCATGACTCACAGAATTGTTTAATCTCCAAGTCTCCCTAGCTAGCTTTAGGGTGGTCACTTATGACCTCGGACCTTGGAGAATGCCTTCTGATGCTGATTTCAATACATCCAACACCAAATGGACGAGTTATAGAGGTGAGTCCAAATTTGATGGCAAATTTCTACAATGATATTAAGTTATTTGAAATTGAATTGAATGTTTCTATTAAGTACTTTCTCCACAAGTCCACCGTCTTTGTCTACATCATGTCATCTCCACTAAAATAAAGTGACATTCATGGAAAGGGTTTCATTAAAGTCTTATGAATTTCATGTTCCTTGTGTATTTCTTACAACATACAGTTGGTACTTTTAGTTGGAAGCAAGGAGACTTGCATCCCTCATTCATGTTGTTATCTCTGAGTGCACTATCAACTTCGTAGACAACCAAATAGGAGGGGATTGTATCAAGTCATTTTTGCTTTCTTCCAATGCAATTTTTTTGCATCATCCTATCAAGGAAAATATTTCATAATTTTCAGTTTAGTAACGATATGTGACCACTTGACATCTTATGCATCTCATTTATTAGTTGTATCATCATATTTATGTAGCAATGTGTCTATTTGATGTTGTTGTTGCTTTATATGTTTTAAAAATTGAAAATAATGAATATATTTGTATTTTTTTGAGGTCTTTTGACATTTTCCGATATTTTTCGTCGATACCACCAAGAAGTTATATTTCGGACCCTCGCTGATACTTCCACCGAGACGATATATGCAACACTGCTCAAACTCTTTATAAGAGCGAGGACCCTCAATGTAAGAGTGTACCATCTCATAATAATATCACCGTTCATTGTCTTGTGTGATATTGAGCTCTCATGGATTCAGTGACGTAACCCTATCTAGGTTTTCTCGTTTATCAGTTTCTGTAATATGGTATAAGAGCGGGTTAGATTAGAGAAGCTTGCTAAAGTGATTTTCGTACTGCCACGTATTAATCGAGGGGTTTGTATTTAACCTATCTGCCACATCATGAAGGAGAGTCGCCATATCTAGAGAGCCACCTTCAGTTACTGATCGAGCAACTGCGTACTAGAGCCACCATCCATACCCATACTTTGTATGCAGCTGCCACTAGAGAACAAGTGCCATTGATCTATATGCGTTGCCGATTTGTATATGCTCATGATTTGATGGAGAGTCGACAAATTGATGAGTTGTCCAACGATTGAAGGAAGAAACAACACACGTTTCTTTTAATATATATAGTTGCCAAGACATCCGTCACACAGCCAGTTTCCGTTTTATTTTTAGTCAGCCACCAACCATTCATCACACAATTCGAAGATACAGTCTAGGTTTTTTTCAGCCGCCAGTGTTGATGTTGCCGCCACATACACGATTCATCTACTCAACCGTTGATTTTTTCTTTTCACGAATGCATGCACGATCCACAATTTTTTTCTCTTTGCCTATACAATTCGTACAATCTGTGCTCTACCGTATGATACAACATATGTAATGGTTCTTGTTCACACCCTAAGTACAAAAACGCCATTCCTGATGTGCTCGATTATCATCTTGGATTTTTAGCGAGGGAACTGAGAGACATGATGATGGGTCACACAACCCATGCTGTTAGGTTTATCAAGTAAGAACCATTGGACATGGCCTACGATGTTGTCCTTACTAAAGAATAAACAAAGATTTCTAGTAGGCATTTATAATGTGTGTATTCCTAGAAGTTTTAGTTATTTTGAAATTACTCACTGCACAAATTTCAACATCCATTAGTTATTTTTGTCTTGCTAGGGAAGAATACTATTTTGTCAGCAAGATATTTGATAGATTAGTGGCAAAGTTGTGCATTTCTTGGTTGTCCTCGTTATGTTCTATCAATTTGTGGCAAAAATGAATCATGCATGAACAAATATGGCTATCTAGGGAAAGATAGATGAAACTTTCATGTTTTAAGAGGTCCATACTTAGAAGCTAAGTCACCAGATTCGGTGATTTTTCGCCTTCAAATTTGAAATTCGCCGTATTTTTCAAACAACCGATTTTAATTGTTGAAAATCGCTGAATTTCAAGCCATGACCACAAGACCGCCCCACGTAGAGGAAATCGACGCGTAAATCGACTCGACATGTCTGAAGTTCGGGGTAAACTCAATCACATCGTCTTTTTTAATTTGGGCGGCCTAGACTCATACTGTAAATCGTGCTTGTGAGGCATTTGTCGTGAGGCGCTTGTCGTAAGGGTTGTGAGGAGAGGGGACTAGCACTCCTCCGTAGTGCGAGAGGGCACCAGTAGGAAAGTACTGCTATAGTTGCAGGATATAGCCACACACAACAACTACGACCATGGATGACAGGGAAGTGACAAAACGACCGTGCGAAGAGGAAATCGAAAGCGTAGCAGGACTCTCGGGCCGTCGGCCAGGGTTAATGAGCATAATGTTGGGAAAACAAAAATTCTGACAAAGAATACATAACCGGAATGCATCAAATATAAACAAAAAGTTTATTACTAAATTACATAGTATTATAATATAAAATAATGTTAACCTAAGTAGGATACCATATTTAAAGAAATAGAAAATATAATTAATAAATTATTAAGTTTGCTTATTTTAAAAAGTTAAAAGTTATGTGTTATTATATTTTAAAAATTTATGTATTATTACATTAATTGAATTTTCTTCTATATATTTTTAATTTCCAAATTATATAGCTTGTCGAACTTAGTACCGAATTTTATGGCCAAACTTTTCATTGCCGAATTTTTTCGAATTTCAAGGTCTTCGAATTCGAACACGGACTCGAACCAGGTAACTTAGCTTAGAAGACATGAAAGGTATCGGTTAAAAGCTTCCGTAGAGAATGGTTGCCCAAGGATTTCAGTAGTTGGGGATCTAGGGAAAGATCTCTCATTGGTTGAGACATGCATGTGGATTGTAGTCTACTAGTGAGGTTATGTGACATGCATGTGGATTGATGTCCAGTAATTGATTTCAGGAGATCCATAATTCGGGAGTTCAGAGAAGTGGAATCCGAGAACTTGAGAATTCAACTCAGGAACTACACCTTTACGAGGGTTATGAGGCAGCTTGATGGAGCTCAACTTGGCCCAAAAAATTGTGTTCAAGGAATAAGCTTCCAATAGACTTTTTCTAATATTTAGCTTTCACTTTCAATTGATATGTTTTCATTTAGTATATATATTTGATTTCAGTTTGTTATCTTTCAACAATGTACGCCTTATGGGGGAGGTGTTAAGATATAAGGCTACACATGTAATAAAGTCACTCAAGTGACTTAGGTTAAAAATTAGAGTTTTAGGTGTCTTAGAGTTTGTCATATTAGGGTTAGGGTTTTGGTCACTTAAATTCTTTATAAGAGCGAGGACCCTCAAGGTAAGAGTCTACCATCTCATAATAATATCATTGTTCATTGTGTTGTGTGATATTAATCTCTTATGGATTCAGTGACGTAACTCTATCTAAGGTTTCTTGTTTATTGGTTTTTGTAATAAAATGCACCCAAAACTCTGATTTTCCACCAAGAATTGGTGAAAATAATTAGGTTGTTGCTAGTTTTATTCACGGGCATGTCCAAAAATGCCTTAAAATTGCCCAGACCTTTGAATTCAAGTCTATTGTCACCTTTTCTCAGAATGTCACCTTTTCTCAGAATGTTGTATAATGTAGTTTGGAGGTGGGAAAAAGTTCACTTTGATTGTTGGTCATTAGTGTAGGAGGACATGACAAAGTTGCTATATACCCAGAAATGTTTAAAACTAGCCCAGGAATGACCTCTCATACTTTTGATTATTCTTCCTTTACTCTCAAATTGACCTATTTGCAAGCTTCTCATTGTTCCTGCTTATCAAGTGGAACTTTACCTCTGTCATGCATATTTAAAGATCAAGGTAGCCTTTATGTTGGTGTTCTAGCTGCGTGAGGCATCCTCACACCAATTTGGCTCTAGAAGAAACAATAAAATATTAATTATTATGCCAATAAAGAGAAGTCGACCCAGGCAAAGGAAGACAAGTTGGCCCCAAAACAAAAGTGAAAAAGGCAACATGTAAAGTATAAATATGAGGGATGCCTCATCATTCTAACCAAGCAATTCGCTCATCCTGTCTACAAATGCGAAAGAGAGAAGAAGACAATTTTTTAGGGTTTGCTATCTTTGGAGAAGTTTATTCTTTTGTTCTTGGTGTAAATTTTCCTTTAAAGCACAACTAGGGCTAAAACAATATTTTTAAGTTTAACTGAAATAACCACACATGAACTTCTTTATAGTATGCAGTGGAATATAAAACTGAGAACCATTTACAACATCAATCACATCAATAGAAACGACACAATCTTTTTGGGTAGAAACCCTTGGACAAAACCCAAGATGGGAAAACCGGTGCAGCAGTATGAGAGGATATTTTTATCAAGAAAATACAGAGCTTTTACATATCAGAAACTCAATTTATGCCCTAGATGGGAAAATCGAAACACCCAACAAATCACTGAGAAAAACCTGTGAGATGGCACAGTTCCCAAGGCAGCTTGTTGTTGTTGCTGTATGGTGTACCTCCGCCAAAGTCTCCTGTTTCTCTCCTATGCAATTTAGGACTGCCTTCCTGAGTTAGTGCTCCTCTGTCTTCTTCGCTAAAATTCTCTCTCTCACACTTCTTCCTCCATCTTTGTCGGAATGCAATTATGTCCTCTCCACCAATTGACCTTTCTTTTATAACTTTAGGTAAAGCAAAAACCCTAATTTCGCTTTCACTTTAACTAGTGTTTCACTAAAGTTAATTTAGATCACTTTAATTTATTTTCCAAAGTAAACTAAGGAAAAGTAAATTAAATACAATTGGTTTCCTAATTTAAGTCTTCTGCATGCAGGAAGACCTTCCTTGATGTTGCTAGTTTAACACTCCCTCTCAACGAGGAAGGGTTTCGGTAGCAACCCCAACTTATCCCTGAACTTCACAAAACTTTGTCTACAAAGTGCCTTGGTGAAAATGTCCACCACCTGCTCATCTGTCTGTATGTACTCTAACAGGATGGTTCCTTTCTGAACACAATCTCTCAAGAAGTGGTACTTGATGTCTATGTGTTTGCTCCGATCATGGAACAGTTGATTCTCAGATAGCTTGATGCCTCTCTGATTGTCACAGTGAACTAGTGTAGCCTCTATCCCACACTCGAACAAGCTTGAAAGTAACTTCCTCAGCCACATACCCTCACAAGTAGCCATGCTGGCTGCCATGTACTCGGCCTCTATCGAGCTCAATGCAACTGATTCTTACTTCCTGCTGAACTAAGAGACAACCCTCAACCCAATGTTGAAACAACAACCCGAAGTACTCTTCCTGTCCTGTACACATCTTGCCCAGTCATCATTTGTGAAACCTGTTAACTGCACACTCCCCTTGCGCTCACAAACCAATCCATAATCCACTGTGCCTCTGATGTAGCGAAGTATGTGCTTTGCAACCGTCCAATGCACTCTCTGAGGGTCCACCATAAATTGACTCAAAGAGTTGACTACAAAGCTGATGTCTGGTCCAGTGTTGACCAGATACATAAGTGATCCGATAAGCCGACGATACAAGGTAGGATCAAATCCGTTTGACCTTGATGCATCAATCTTCCTCCAGTTGGAAACTAGAGGTATGGCCATAGGCTTGCAATCCTCCATCCCAAATCTCTTCAAGATATCTACTGCATACTTCCCCTGTCTAATGAAGAAGCATCCATCTCTGTACCAAACTTCCAAGCCCAGAAAGTAATGCATCAACCCAAGGTCCTTCATTTCAAACTCAACTGCAAGGTTGGACTTGCAATCTCCAATCAACCTCGCATCTCCTGTAAGAAAGAGATCATCAACATATAGGACTAGTAGGAGAGGCACTTCACCTGTCAAGAAGTGCAGGTTGTGATAAGTCTCACTCCGCTGAAATCCCATCTCCCGTAGATAGTTGTCTATCCTCGAGTACCATGCTCAAGGTGCCTACTTGAGCCCATAAAGAGCTCTATGCAGCATGCATACATGCGTCTCCCTGTTTTCCACATCAAACCCCGCTGGCTACTCAATATATACCTCCTCCTCTATCACTCTGTTGAGGAAGGAAGTCTTGATTTCCATTTGATGGACTCGCCAACCCATCTCTGTTGCTAAAGAGATAATGGTCCGAATAGAAGAATACCTGACAACAAGGGCGAAGGTCTCCTCATAGTCAATACTTTCCTTCTGTGAAAACCCCCTTTCCACGAAGCGTGCCTTGTACTTCTCCACGCTTCCGTCTGCTGTATGCTTCACCTTGTAGATCCACCTGATCCTACCACCTTTTTCACTTGTGGCCTCGGCATAACCTCCCATACTTGGTTTTTCATAATGGAGTCATACTCCTCAACCGTAGCCTCTTGCCACACATCATGTTGTGTAGCCTCCCCGAAGTTGGAAGGTTAGAGTTAATCAACTCTGTCATCAGTGCCATGTAACTAAGCCTCTCTAGTGGTACACTCCGTTTAAAGGATCTCTGTGGAGGATCTACTTGCCTGGAATCCTGCATTGTGGACCTAAACCACTTAGGCCTTGGCCTAGTGTCAACCTGCTGCGGCGGCTGGATATCCGTCTCCTGCTGCAGCTCATCCTCCAAGTCAATGATTGAAGGATCCTGTCCACCTGACTCCCTTTGACTTCCAGAACCTGTGCCCTGTGTCTGTACCTGTACCTGTACCTGTACATCTGTCTCCTCCAACTTGATCCCTGTGTCTTGTGCTGGTTGCTGCTCTGCTGGTAGGTCCATAGATCTCCGCAAGGCCCTGTCCTCATCGAATTGGACATCCATGCTTACAATGATCCTCTCACGAGCAGGAATGTAAACTCTGTATGCCTTCAAAGTGTTGCTATAATCAATAAGTAACCCCTTCTCTCCAGAAGGGTCCAACTTCTTCCTATTGTCAGCATGAACATGACAATAGCAGACATTGCTGAATATGCGAATATGACTCACATCTGGCCTAGTGCCCGTGAAGACCTCCTCTGGTGTCTTCCTCCCCAAAGTTGTGTGGGGACACCTATTCTGAATGTACACTGCGGTCCTGTATGCTTCGGCCCAAAGGAATAGTGGCAATCCGTGATCAAATAACATGGCCTTGGTTGCTCCAACTCTGCAACTCTTTCGCTCTGCAACTCCATTCTGCTGTGGGGTATGGGGCACAATGTGCTCTTTCTTGATCCCCTCTGCTGAACAATACTCCATGAACTCATTGGAGGTGTACTCACCCCCGTTGTCTGTTCTCAACACCCGAATCTTCTTTCCTGTTTGGTTCTCCACTAGAGTCTTGAACTCTCGGAACCTCTCAAAGACCTCTGACTTGGCCTTCAGGAAATTGATCCAGGTCTTCCTAGAATAGTCATCAATGAAGGTTACGTAGTCACTGTAACCACTGAAAAAATGGACACTCATAGGTCCGCATACATCATAATGCACCAAGTCCAAGGGCTCTTTAGACTTGTGCTCACTTTGTAGAAAAGACTTCCTGATGTTCTTCCCCAAAGCACGACCGTTGCAGTGGTTATGCTTCTCCTCCTATACCTGAGGAACTCTAATGAGTAATGACAGCCTGTCTCAAGTGCCCTAGTGCTCCATAGTGTAAGTGTGCCATCCTCCTATGCCACAACTCTCCCTGACTACTGTTGCTGCGGCTAACTAGAGCCTTTGCAAGCTCAAAGTGCAATCTGTACACTTTCCTGCTCCTTCTGCCAATCACCCGATCCAAGCTCCTATCTGACCCCTTGGGCCTGATATACACACTATGGTCACAGAACTTCACCTGATATCCCTTGTCCTCCATAGTGGAGACTGATATAAGGTTCTTGGTCAGTCCTGGAACACATAACACATCAACAAAACTGAGGGGTTTGCTAGATTCCCTCTCAAATGAAACAATGCCAACTCCCTGCGCTTGATACTGCGCATCATCACCCAGCTCAACGTGGATCCCTGTTCCACCCTCCTGCAAATCTCTGAAGAATCTCTTTTGTCCAGTCATGTGACTAGATGCTCCACTGTCGATGTACCATATACTGCTCCCTGTGGTGCTTGCCATGCAAGCTATCAAGCAGAACTGCTCATTGAAGTTCTTGCTGAGCTCCTCCACCTCTGCAGATCCAACCATCTCAGTGTTACTCTTTGTAGTATCCCAAACCCAAAATAGACAAGTTCTCTTGGTGAATGGATTACTATGTCAAAATGTACCCTTGTTTCCCTGCTGCTTAAGTGTTTGGGTAAGTTTTCATTATCATGCACTGAACTCTAACTCTGCAAATATGTCATTGTTGTAGGCTTATTCACCCTAGAGATCTGGTTTTCTTTCTTATTCACTGTATATCTGATGTAGAACTTTTTACAAACACTTTGCAGACACTTGGCTGTAGCTTCCTATGAGTAATTTGGCCTGTGGCTTTTGTCATACATTTCGAGTGTAAACTGCTGAATATAGTACTTGGCTGTTCAATACTTGTGATGATTGTTCTCAGGTGGTTTTAAGAGAAAGTTTACATGATATGAGTGATATATATCATCCACAACATTTAAGTTTACCAAAATAGATGCTACAATAATAATATAAAGCATAAATTGGACTTTGATGCCAAAATTCCAGATCTGGTTTTTACTCAAAAATAAGGTGAATACATGCCTGGAAAATTTGATGCACTAACATCAATTAGAAAAGATGTCTTCCACAGCTTCAGCTTGCTTCTGGGCGTTGTATAAACTGGGCATACTTTATAGAACAATTATTGATTGCTGTAGATGAAGATATGGACAATGTAATAACCCAGACTTTACCCACCAGCAACAACAACATGATTTCTTCAGTGGTTGGTTCCAATAACTTCAGTGGTGGTTCAGCTACAACAAAATAAACCCCAAAGAAGGAAATACACAGTGATAACAAGCCAATGAGCTTCCTTTCAACCGATAATAAAGATGCAAAGAGGAATAATGAACTGGTTCTCTGTGTCTGTGTTTTTTTGTTGCTTTTCTAAATGCACACAACACCCTCTCCTATAGAATGCACCCTCTTTTCCATGCTTGCTATTTCCCACAAGGTGTGCCCTCCTTCCTTGAATAACCCACTGCTGCAATACGCCCTTCTTCTCCACACAAATGATACCAAATAATTCTCATATCTGAAGCAAGATAAACTTTTGATTACGACAATAAGCACAAGTGAGAAATCTGAGACGATTCCTCGTCAATCAATGGCTAGGATGGATAGTCTCACCATTGAAACCATTCTCCTCCTCCTGGGTTTTCGTCCAAGAAAAGCTTTGCTCGAGAGCTCTTTTTCATAAATTGCAAATAGACAAGAATGAATGAAAGAATGAGCTTTCTCTCCTTTTATATTTTCTCTTTTTCCCTTGTGACCGTTCAACTTCAATTTCTCCACTTTTCTCATTTATTAAATATGAGATAACTTTTTAATGATAAAGTACCGTTTCATCTTTTATCTTCATGTTGACCCCCTTTTGGCTATTTTTTTTTTCTTTTTACCCTTTTACTAATAAAGCGACTTTGTCAATAGTTACTTTATTAATTTATTACTCAATGTCACTTTATAAAAGTACATTTTTCTCTAGGTGACATTATATAGTGAATTAATTCCCTTTCTTGTCCTCTCATCATTTAAAGCTCTTTGTCCTGGTTCCAGGGAGCTATTATACCAAGGTGTCCCATCAAATAATATGATCGATATGACACCCTCAGTGAATTAAATTAAATTATGCACAATAATTTTCTCAATTTACGGGAATCGCCGAAATAGAAAGGAACCAAGAGAACTATGCGGAAGTGATCCTGATGGTGAAGAACGATAATCAGACTAAGTTGGGCCCCATTAACTCCTTCGAGCTCCCTGGTAACATTATCACACTCCTCTGACTTGGCTAACAGAAGCTCGAAAGTCCTCTCCGAACGTAGAATCGGGTAATCCAAAATTGGGGACATTAAAGTCATCCTGTCCCAACAAGGTACTAACATAAGAGGCCTCCTCAATACTGTCGATAAGTTGAGCAACTCAGTACTGCAAAAACTTGGTCAACCCCTCACAAAACTGCTCTATAAGGGAACCAATATCATGCACCCCAACACTGAACTCCTGAAAGTAAAAGCAAATCCTCACATAGAAAGATCCTGCCCCCCATAAGTCAATCACAGCCTCTTCCAACTGAAAATACTGCCACCAAAGTGAGGCTCTACAAAGTCCCAGCAAATCACTAAAAAAGTGAAATGCTCTCCTCAAAACTGAATCCCAATGGAAAATCTAAGTGATTATCCTCGGTAAAGGTCCACCCGATTCTCTCAGTCGTTGAACTACCAAGCCCTGTAATCCCAGGGTCCCATACTAATCTCAGAAAGGAACTACCATGCTGACGCTGCGCCACCCTGATCATATTGTCTGACCATCGTGCCCATATTGTCTCCTCCTCTCCCAGAACCCCACGCTGAAATACCTATAAGGGTTGAACCCATGATCATGAATCATATCCATATAAATCCTTGGATCCCATAGCGAAAATGGAAGTTCACAACTCCCAATGCTTGTAAGAATATATGTGAACTGCCCCAAGAGAGTTTGGATCTCCTCCGGTGCACTAATCACATGGTCAACATGAAAGACCTCTGTCATGGCCAAAGTGCCCCTTGTCTCATCCGACTGACTCCAATGGTCCTCTCCTGTTCTGTCATATCCAACCATAACCTCCTATGCCAATCGGTATCCTCTATGCGCTACTACACCCAATGTTCTACTGATGTAAGTTGGACCTATATCCTAGTGTGACACCATACTTGTCATATACCTGTCCACACAATCCATGGATGCACATACTCCCATGTTGGCTGGTCCACACGGATTGTGCTCAACAATGTCACCTACGACTCTGCCTTGAGCCTTCGATGGGCTCCCCAATAGAGGCGGATCACGATCCCTACAATGCCAAATATGTGTGAAATAAAAAACCTCAGGATCACATCTCTCTGCCAATGACTGCAAGTCTGAGTGCTCCTCATGCTTGACCCTCACATCAGGTTCCTCCATCAAAATCATAAGTGCTACCAACCTCCTCCTGCGTCAAGGTTGCCATATACAATCGACTGCTTGCAGTATAGGATGGAGGGTGTAACCATCTCAACTCCACACGAAGCTGCTCCATTTGCATCTCTAATTGTTGAAGAATCCTTTGAGTGCTCTTCAAAGAATCCTGTCTCATTCCAAGCTCATGGGTAAGTCTGTCAACTTCCTCTTCCTTTCCCTTGAGCGCATCATGGTACAACTCATCAAGCATGAGTAGATGATCTATGTCTGAAAGAAGATGTAAGTAGTTAGATTTCATCACAGCCAATGCCTCTTTGACTACCTGGAAAAATGCAAGGGAAGGCCCTGCTCCCAAACTAACATGTGTCATTGTATCTCTCCAACAACAATCTGCCACTAATGCCTGTGTATCATCAAAATGCCTCATGACTGCCATAATAATGTCTCCACTTACCTTCAACTGCTCTGTTAAATGGTGGGTCTCATGGGAACTATCATTTTCATACAAGTTTTCTGATTTGCTATCATCTGTAAGAACACTACCCTCGTTGAACCCACTTGACTTGCTAAATGATACCATGCAAACTTCAAAAGGTGGGATAACATTATGATCAAACACTATTTCATCAAGGGAATCTAGATCTTCACAAGGTTTATCAATAGTGATCTCTAAATCACCAACATAAGGACTTGAGTGCCCCTTACCTTTAGCAACAAATGATTCATTTTCATTACCAACCACACTATTATTCTGCTCTTCCAAAACCTCCTGAAATGATGGCATGATAATACTGAAATTTTCAGCGGCCTCAACATTAGCCTGCTTTGCTACTGACATGACTGGAATGGGAATTGGGCAGTCCTTTTTGACCCTTCCTTTTGTGTCTTTGTGTTCTTCCTGTTCATCTCCCTTCAATTTCTGCCCCATGCCTTTTAAAGAATCATCGTCCAAATCATTTGGCCAACTTCTGTACTTGAGAGTATAGTAGTCTTGAAAATACAATGCTGCACATACCTCATCCCCCACTGCCAAATATTCTTGATATTGGAGCATGTACTTAAGTGATGCTAGCCTCTTCAAATTTTCATCAAAGATATCTCTAATTGACTCCATGCTTCTGCCAAAAATGAAGTAAATTACTTAACCCAATCAAAGAGTTGAACTGAGAGCTGGAGCATGTACTTAAGTGATGCTAGCCTCTTCAAATTTTCATCAAAGATATCTCTAATTGACTCCATGCTTCTGCCAAAAATGAAGTAAATTACTTAACCCAATCAAAGAGTTGAACTGAGAGCTGATACACGCTTTAATTTACTGTTGTATCTTGCAAGTCAGGCCCAATCTGACTGCGATGACTTTGTGAAGACACTGAGTTATGACTTCTATAAAAGGCTTCCTCTTGTACTGCTGTAGCATATAGTTTGGCACCACTAGGTTGTTGTCTACTGTAGGTGATATTCCTTACTTGAGAACCGACTTAGGGCATTTCTGCTACTAGTTTGGTTAAGGATTTTCAACAAACAGTTCAGATGTATGCTGCTGAGCTGCTGAAACTCACTGCCCAATACCATACCACTGTGAAAATTCTCTCTATGACTTGTGCTGATTTATTTGAGGTTGTTCATCAAAGGAAGTGTTTGGAATGCATCATATATAACATTGTATGTAGAAGTAATTATACGACACATTAAAATCAGACTTGGAAGAGCATATTCAGATTTACATAGTTCATTAAAGAATTTCATTACATGCTTGGAAATGATGGACAAGATGTTTGATGTGTATTATGCACGGTGACGAGATATCTTCTCCAAGTTTGGCAGCTGTCCAAAGAACGATCACGTCCTTCTAAGCCCAACTCAGGTGCAAGGATGATAAGTATGGGCTTCTGTAGGTGACTCAACCTTCACTCTCAATGGGCTGTAACTTGAAAACTGTAAATCGATTTCTGTAACAGCTTCTGCACATGAAGAGAATTCCCTCTCTTTCCCCCACTGAATACCCCACAAACTGGCAGGATATATTGCTCTGATACCACTGTAGTACCCCAAACCCAAATTAGACAAGTTTCCTTGGTGAATGGAATGCTATGTCATAATGTACCCTTGTTTCCCTGCTGCTTAAGTGTTTGGGAAAGTTTTCATTATCATGCATTGAACTCTAACTCTGCAAATATGTCATTGCTGTAGGCTTATTCACCCTAGAGATCTGGTTTTCTTTTTTATTCACTGTATATCTGATGTAGAACTTTTTACAAACACTTTGCAGACACTTGGCTGTAGCTTTCTATGAGTAATTTGGCCTGTGGCTTTTGTCAAACATTTGGAGTGTAAACTGCTGAATATAGTACTTGGCTGTTCAATACTTGTGATGATTGTTCTCAGGAGGTTTTAAGAGAAAGTTTACATAATATGAGTGATATATATCATCCACAACATTTAAGTTTACCAAAATAGATGCTACAGTAATAATATTAAGCATAAATCGGACTTTGATGCCAAAATTCCAGATCTGGTGTTCACTAAAAAACTAAGTTACCAGGATACAGATACGGATTCGGATCTGGATACGGATTCACTAGATTTTTTAAAACCCAGGATCCAGATACGGCAGGGAAACGACAAGTACAAACAAATATAAAAATATTTTTATAATAAATAGAAAAATAGAATGAAGAAACAAAACTATTTAGGAAACACATGAGTAGAACTATAAGTTATTACCAAAAAAGAGAGTTCATGTACCATAACTGATAATTTGATAAGTTGTGATATTGATAATTTTAAAAACCATTTCAGCATGAACTTGAAGCAGGTCATAATAGTGTTTTTGTAAACAACATCCACATGTCCCTATCAACAATGAATACAGTGGTTTTCTTGAACATTATGGCAAGACTATAGAACAGAGTAGGTGAAGTGAGCAACAACATAGTACATAAATATAGATCAGCCCTTGACATCAAACCTTGACCATAAAGATATATCAAATAAAAACTTTGAGAGCAAACCTTGATATTAATATATCAGAGTTCAAGAGCATATCTTGACATAAGGATAGATCAGACCTCAAGCACGAATGCAGTTTAAGCTTTTAGCCATTAGGTGTTTAGGGTTTTTAAAGTTTTTCATTATAAAATAATTTTTTGGGGGGATCAATGGGTCATAGAAGCACTGGAAGTTGCAGGATCTGTTTGAAAATTTCAGGAATTGTTTGATTTTTCACAGGATCCGTTTGAAAATTTTAGGAATTTTTTTTATTTTTCAAAGGATCTGTTTCATGGGACCAAGATATGTTTCCTTCTGTAGGGGATCCGTTTCCATGGTGGATTCGAGGCAGATCCTATCCAGATACGTATTGGATCCGTGGATCCTACACACTGGGGTGGTGGATCCGGTAACACAACTAAAAAATAAGTGGAATACATGCTTGGAAAATTCGATGTACTAACAACAATTAGAAAAGATGTCTTCCACGACTTCATCTTGCTTCTGGGTATTGTATAAACCGGGCATACTTTATAGAACAATTATTGATTTTTGTAGATGAAGATACGGACAATGTAATAACCCAGACTTTACCCACCAACAAGAGCAGCACGATTTCTTCAGTGGTTGGTTCCAATAACTTCAATGTTGGTTCAACTACAACAAAATTAACCCCAAAGAAGGAAATACACAGTAATAGCAAGCCAATGGACTTCCTTTCACCCGATAATAAAGATGCAAAGAGGAATAATGAACTGGTTCTCTGTGTCTGCGTTTTTTTTGTTGCTTTTCTAAATGCACACAACACCCTCTCCTATAGAATGCGCCCTCTTTTCCATGCTTGCTATTTCCCACAAGGTGTGTCCTCCTTCCTTGAATAACCCACTGCTGCAATACGCTCTTCTTTTCCACACAAATGATACCAAATAATTCGCGGATCTGAAGCAAGATAAACCTTTGATTATGGCAATAAGCACAAGTGAGAAATCTGAGACGATTCCTCCTCAATCAATGCTTAGGATGGATAGTCTCACCATCGAAACCATTCTCCTCCTCCTAGGTTTTCGTCCAAGAGAAGCTTTGCTCGAGAGCTCTTTTTCATAAATTGGAAATAGACAAGAATGAATGAAAGAATGAGATTTCTCTCTTTTCATATTTTCTCTTTTTCGCTTGTGACCTTTCAACTTCATTTTCTCCACTTTTCTCATTTATTAAATATGAAATAACTTTTTAATGATAAAGTACCTTTTCATCTTTTATCTTCATGTTGACCCCCTTTTGGCTATTTTTTTTTTCCTTTTTACCCTTTTCATTAATGAATTGACTTTGTCAATAGTTACTTTAATAATTTATTACTCAATGTCACTTTATAAAAGTACATTTTTCTCTAGGTGGCATGAAATAATGAATTAATTCCCTTTCTTGTCCTCTCATCATTTAAAGCTCTTCTTCTTGGTTTCAGCGAGCTGTTATACCAAGGTGCCCTGTCAAATAATATGATCGATATGACACCCTTAGTGAATTAAATTAAATTATGCACAATAATTTTCTCAATTTACGGGAATCGCCGGAATGCAAAGGAACCAAGAGAGAACTGTGCGGAAGTGATCTTGATGGTGAATAATGATAATCAGACTATGTTGGGCCCCATAAAAGTCCTTCGAGCTCTCTAGTAACATTATCACACTCCTCAGACTTGGCTAACACAAGCTCGAAAGTCCTCTCCGAACGCAGAATTGAGTAATCCAAAATTGGGGACATTACACTTTTCTTCGTCCTGTCTGGGCACTGGGAGGCAAAATGGCCCTGCTTGTGGCAGATAAAGCACTTGACCTTTGACACGTCAAGGTTCCTCTTACCATCCTTCTTCCTCTTTGCTTTACCCTTGCTCTTCCCTGTAAAGGCTAGAGCCTCCTCATCCACAATCTGTGGGGAACCACTGGATGAGCCTGATCCTTGACCCATGCGGGTCTCCTCCTGCTCAAAGTCATCCAATAGTCTCTTTCAGTCAGGGAGCTTCTCCCGAGCCACAACACCTTTGAGAAAGGTGTCCCATGGCTTATAGTAGCCATTGAGGGCTATCCGAACTGGCTCCTCATCCTCAATCTTAGAGCCAACGGCTCTAAGCTCATTCCTGATCTGTGTGAGCCTTGTGAGATAAGGAACCACTTCTTCTCCCTTTTCCATCTTGGTGCTGCGCATCCTCTCTTGCAGCACCATCTTTCGGTTCTCGTTCTTGCTCGGGTATAGACTTTCCAAAGCCTTCCACATCTCTAAAGCGGTCTTCTTCCTGGAAAGGTGAGGGACTATGTGGTCCTTTACCCCATCCAAGATGATCAACATGAATCTGGAATCAATCTTCTTCCATGCTACTAACTCTGTCGGATTTGTGGGTGCAACCTTCGTGGAGTCAATGTGCTCCTCTACATCACTAACGTCTAGGATCCTTGTGATCCTTTCTTCCCATGTAGGAAAGTTCTGAGCACCCTGGAGTCTATCCTCTACTCTCAATTGCACGACCATAGTGAAGTGTGTTGAATTTTAGCATTAGCATGGATACTTAAAAATTTGCAGACTAACTTTAAACAAATGACAAGTGCAGTAAAAATAACATTCATTACATCAACACAATGGACACAAGTATTTTTCACTAGGGAAACCTTTAAAGGACAAAACCCCCAAAAAGCATTAGTAGCTCATCTCGTAAATGAGATGACTTAAATTCTTCAAAAAGTTCCACAAACCCAAATAGGGTTGACCACAAAACCAAAATATCAATAATTCCAAATTACATAAAAAATGCCCAAGTAGGGCTTTTCTCTTCCCTGCCCAAAAATTTTGCAGGCTGCCCGAAATTCTTAGATCTGCGTTCTGCTTGCTCGATTTCCAGACTGTCTGCCCGACCATATTGTTGGGCTGTCCAAATTGCCTGTATTGCTGCCCGTCCTGCTTTTGCCCCTGCCCGGCCTGATTGTCAGCTGCCCAGTAGCTTCTGGCTGCCCTGCTGTAGCAGCTATGCTGCTTCCTGAGCCCTTATGGGCTGGCCAGTGGGCTTCCCTAAGGGTCTGTGCAGCCTCAGGCTGCTACAACACTCTCACGGGTATGCCTACAGGCTGCCCGGAGGGGCTGTTAGGCCACGACAGCCCTTGTGGGTCTGCCCTAGGGCTGCCCAAGGGTTGGCCGTGAACCAAACCCTCACGGGTATGCCTGTAGCAGGCTGCTCGTGGGTGCCGAGAGGGCAGTGCCCCTCTGTGGCCTGCCCGGAGAAGGGAAAGAGGGCAGCCCGTGAAAGAGAAGGCTGCCCTTGAACAAGATCCAGTTGCCCGAAAAAAACAGAGAGGCTGCTCGTGAATGTTGAAGGCTGCCCGGAGATGTATGTGGCTGAAGATGAGGGTTTGGTGAAACTCTTGAGACAAAAAATGGAAGAAACCCTAGCTGAGGGTTTTGCTGTGAGATCTTCAGAATAGCAGTTGTACCTGTGAAAGCAAGTGTGTGTGTAATAATGAAATGGCTTGATCTTCTTTTATAACCTCGAGTCACCTCTAAGTGGACCAAAATTAGAAAGAACAAAATAATATTATTTTATTCTTTTCTAATTTTCACTTTTACCTTTTTACCTTTCTGTAGTCTAAAAGGTCCTTTATGTATTTTTGACTTTTACCAAAAGTCCTTATTTATTTTTGACTTTCACTTGTGGTCCCTTTTCCTGTGGTCCAAATGTCCTTATGTATTTTTGACTTTTGCTTTTAGGCTTTTTCCAAGTGCCCCTGTGGTCATTACCTGTGGTCTTTTAATGCCATTCAAAGTACATCATCATAAACCAAGAGAGTTACTAATGCTTTTATCTCACACTTTGTGTGACACTAAGATTAGGTACTAGGGTTTCTTAACCAAGGGTAGCTAAGCCTTGGAGAAGACCACAAGCCCATTGATCAAGGGTTAGTGTGTCGCACATGCCTAGACCAAGTCTAGGGTTTATAGTGCCTTCCTGGTAATAGACCAGATGCCTCCATTCTTCAAGAGAATGGCTACTCAGAACTAAGCTGAGTCTTCCAGTACTAGATTGGTCCACATTGTGGTCCTGGACCAGATGTCTACCATTCGACAGAATGGTCACTCAACACTGGGTTGAGTCTACCCAGGGCAGAGCTGGGTCCATATCATGGTCAAGGACCAGATATCTACCATTCAACAGAATGGTCACTCAACACTGGGTTGAGTCTACATCGTGGTCCCGGACCAGGTGTCCCTGTTTTCCTAAGAGAATGGCTCTCGATGTTGCTCAGAAAAATTAACCAAGTGTTACCTGTCAAACCCTAGATCTGGAAGTCTAGGTTTGTGTCTTCAATAGATTTGCCCTGGATCTATCACTGCTGCTGCAAATCTCTCAGCTTTAGCTCACCAGAGCTCTGATACCATGTAAATTTTCCTTTAAAGCACAACTAGGGACAAAACAATATATTTAAGTTTAACTGAAATAACCACACATGAACTTCTTTACATTATGCAACAGAATATAAGACTGAGAACCATTTACAACATCAATCACATCAATAGAAACGACACAATCTTTTTGGGTAGAAACCCCCGGACAAAACCCAAGATGGGAAAACCGGTGCAGCAGTATGAGAGGATATTTTTATTAAGAAAATACAGAGCTTTTACAATATCAGAAACTCGATTTATGCCCTAGATGGCAAATTCGAAACACCCAACAAATAACTGAGAAAAACTTGTGAGATGGAACAGTTTCCAAGGCAGCTTGTTGCTGTATGGTGTACCTCCGCCAAAGTCTCCTGTTTCTCTCCTCTGCAATTGAGGGTTTCCTTCCTGAGTTAGTGCTCCTCCGTCTTCTTCGCCAAAATTCTCTCTCTCGCACTTCTTCCTCCGTCTCTGTCGGAATGCAATTGTGTCCTCTACACCAATTGACCTTTCTTTTATAACTTTAGGTAAAGCAAAAACCCTAATTTCACTTTCACTTTAACTAGTGTTTCACTAAAGTTAATTTTGATTTCTTTAATTTATTTTCCAAAGTAAACAAAGGAAAAGTAAATTAAATACAACTGGTTTCCTAATTTAAGTCTTCTGCATGCAAGGACACATGCATGCAGGGGACCTTCCTTGTTGTTGCTAGTTTAACACTTGGGTTTATCTTCAGCTGGTTTATGTGATCACACTTGTATCTGGTTATATGCTCATGTACTTTGTATTTTGAACTAAATCTTTACAAGGAAATGTTGTTGGGTTTTCTCCCTTGTGGTTTCCTAGGATAAATCTCTGGCCTTTGTTTTTGTGCTTTGGTTATTCTTTTAGTGATCCTTATTTATATTTTGTTGCAAATAAGATTGAAATTATAGCGCTATCTTAAAAATCTAACACTTTATGCCCAGAACAAGCCCAACCCACTTCAAACAATCCATATCATCACTATGGCATCATCAAATCATGGGAATGAACCAACAGAATGAACAAGTCACCCCCTCGAGAGTGTGATCAAAATCACATGTATACACCCATACAAAATGGGGGTAACAACTCCCACATATAGTAAAATATGACCAAAGTTCCTTAACATATGCGCCACCATGCCAACTCATCAGTACAATAATATAACCATGCTCCACATGCGTGCTAAGGGAGGGCACTTAAGGAAGTTGATGTATCAACTCAAAAATATTTCTCGGGATCACCATTATGCATAAAAATATGTAGCAAAATGCCCCATAAACCAAAATCCGACACCTAGAAAGAATGTCCAATTTCTCCATCATCTTGAGGAATGACTAAGATCTTTTTACACCACTAGAAAGGTCTCAGAAAGAGCTTCCAACCTTATATCACAAGCCACCATATGAACTAGGGTGTTAGAGATCTAGGGGTATGAAGTCAAGGTCCTTTTATCCACAAATTGCCCTAGAATCATTACAAAACAAGGTGTAAAAGTTGAGCCAATGCCAAGCACTCTAGATCACCATGAAAAACATCAAGTGAAAGGTGTTGATATAATCCATACATGTTGAACCAAAAATAAGCAAGTAACCATGATCAAAGAGCTTAGTAATACATGAAACTCAATTATATTAATGAATGAAATGGAGAAAGATTGTAAAATACGAGGCAATACAAACTAGTTAGAATGGTGGAAGCTTATCTTTGAAGAGAGATGTGTTCCTACGCTCATTCACAAGAAGACATTACAAGAGACCAAAATAAACTTTTAACATAAAGTATGATGCCCTAAGATGCAAACCCTAAACATTTACATAGAAACCCCATTAAGGGCATTTCTTGGACTGTTTTAAAGCTTGATCCATGCTCTATGTGTTTGGCAAGCCATGCATCTAAGAAGATGCATGGCCTATGTCAATTGCCAAATTGGAAGGGAAATGCCTGAAAAATGTGCATGAAGTTCAAAACTTAGAACTACCAAGACGTGGAACCATTTTGAGTTAATGGAATAGGTGGGTGTCCACCAATATCCTCCTAGATCAGTGCATGACCATTACATGATGGACACTTTGGTTGATTCAAAATCAAAGTGTGGATCACTATTTCTAACACCCCCCTCAAGACACACTTTGGCCCAAGCCTATTACCCACCGGGCCACCACCAATCAACCTTAACACCTAACTCTTATACCATGTTGAAAATTCAGTAGATGAGGATTCAAACCCATTACCTATCTTTATCAATCTGATATGAAGTCATGGGTTTCTATCTCCAACATGCACCCCTCAAGCCACACTTTGGCTTAGGTTTGCATTCATGAATCAATCTTAACTTGGGACACTAATACCATGTTGAAACTTTGTCATGCAAGGAATTAAACCCAACTCTCACCTTTAGTTAGTGAACTGCTCTATCATTGAGATACATGCCCCCTTCAAGTCAAGCACCCTTACCAATTCAATATCAAGGTGTGAATAGCTATATCCAATGCCTCCCTTCAAGTCACACTTGGGCTTGAGTCTCTTGGCACTGCCTCTCAATCTCAATGCCTATCTTCGATACCATGTTGAAAATTGGACAATGTAGGAATCAAACACAAGGTTTTCCCCTGGGCAGCAGGATGATCTACCATTCATGATTGGCAGCTTGTACTGGTCAAGATCAAAAAATATCTTCATCAAGCTATGGAGATGGCTAGCTTTAGCTTTTATAGGATAACAAGATTGTTAAACTAGCAGCAACAAGGAAGGTCTTCCTAAATGCATGTGTTCTTGCATGCAGAAGACTTAAATTAGGAAACCGGTTGTATTTAATTTACTTTGGAAAATAAATTAAAGTGATCTAAATTAACTTTAGTGAAACACTAGTTAAAGTGAAAGTGAAATTAGGGTTTTTGCTTGACCTAAAGTTATAAAAGAGAGATCAATTGGTGGAGAGGACACACACTTGTATTTCGACAGAGACATGATACAGACAGGGAAAGAAAGTCAGAGGATTTAGCTGGGAAGACGGAGGAGTGGGCAACAGGATCACCAAGCTTTGTACAGCTGGGCTGTACACTCACACAAGAGGGTGTTGAGGTTTAGTTGGGATTTGCCCAGTGATTTTGCCGGGTACTGCATTCGCCAGGTTTGGGTGAATTTGCAGTGATTGTAACGTTCCATATTTTCTCATAATAAAATCTATATCTGATTGCTGCACCAGTTTTCCCATCTTGGGGTTTTTCCGGGGGTTTCCATACCCAAAATAATAGTGTCAATATTGTGATGTGATGTTGTGATTTATTTCTTAGTTTTATATTTCGTTGCATACTGATAAAGATATTCATGTGTGGTTATCAGTAGAGATTTTGCATGCATTGTTAGCCCTAGTTTGAATACCAAAGGAAAATTTACATGGTATCAGAGCTCTAGTAAGCTAAAGTTGAGAGATTTGCAGCAACAGTGATAGATCAGGGGCAGATTTATTGAAGACACAAACTTAGATTGGAGATCTAGGGTTTGACAGGTAACACTTCACAATGGCCATGCAGTTGAGAGTTGACGATAGACTCTAGGGTGCTCAGAACTTTCCTACATGGAAAGAAAGGATCACAAGGATCCTGGACGTCAATGATGCAGAGGAGCACATTGACTCCACGAAGGTTGCACCCACAGATCTGGCAGATTTAGCAGCTTGGAAGAAGATTGATTCCAAAGCCATGTTGATTATCATGGATGGATTAAAGGACCATGTAGTCCCTCTCCTTTCTAGTAAGAAGACTGCATTAGAGATGTGGAAGGCTTTGGAGAGTTTGTACCAAAGCAAGAACGAGAACCGAAAGATGGTGTTGCAAGAGAGGACGCGCAACACCAAGATGGCCAAGGGAGAAGGAGTGGTGCCTTATCTCACGAGGCTCACACAGATCAGGGATGAGCTTGGAGCTGTTGGCTCTAAGACTGATGATGAGGAGCTAGTTCGGATAGCCCTCAATGGATCTCTAAGCCACGGGACACCTTAGTCAAGGGTGTGGTGGCTAGGGAGAATCTCCCTGATTAGCAGAGGCTTTGGGATGGCTTTGTGGAGAAGGAGACCCGCATGGGTCAAGGATCGGGCTCATCCAATAGTGCCCCACAGATTGTGGATGAAGAGGCTCTAGCCCTTACGGGGAAGAGCAAGGGGAGGGCAAAGAGGAAGAAGGATGGTAAGAAGAACCTTGACATGTCAAAGGTCAAGTGTTTTATCTGCTACAAGCAGGGACACTTTGCCTCCTAGTGCCCAGACAGGAAGAAGAAGAGTAACACTCGGATGGCTGGATCTGCAAAGGTATGAGTTCAGCAGGAACTTTGATGAGGAGTTTTGCTTGATAGCTTGCATGGAAAGCATCTCAGAGAGCAACATATGGTACATCGACAGTGGAGCATCTAGTCACATGACTAGACATAAGAGATTCTTCAGAGACTTGCAGGAGGGTGGAACAGGGATCCACGTTGGACTGGGTGATGATGCACGGTATCAGGCGCAGGGAGTTGGCACTGTTTCGTTTCAAAGGGAGTCTGGTAAACCCCTCAGTTTTGCTGATGTGTTGTATGTTCAAGGATTGACCAAGAACCTTATATTAGTCTCCACTGTTGAGGACAAGGGATATCAGGTGAAGTTCCGTGACCATAGAATATATATCAGACCCAAGGGGTTAGATAGGAGCTTGGATCGGGTGATTGGCAGGAGGAGTGGGAAAGTGTACAGACTACACTTTGAGTCTGCAAAGGCTCTAGTCAGCAGCAGCAGCAACAGTCAGGGTGAGTTGTGGCATAGGAGGATGGCACACTTACACCATGGACCACTGAAGCATTTGAGACAGGCAGTCATTGGAGTTCCTCAGGTACAAGAGGAGAAGCATAACCACTGCAAGGGTTGTGCTTTGGGGAAGACCATCAGGAAGTCTTTCCCACAGAGTGAGCACAAGTCTAAGGAGCTCTTGGACTTGGTGCATTCAGATGCATGTGGACCTATGAGTGTCCATTCGTTCAGTGGTTATAGTTACTGCCTAACCTTCATTGATGACTATTCCAGGAAGACCTGGATCTATTTCCTAAAGGCCAAGTCAGAGGTCTTTGAGAGGTTTCGAGAGTTCAAGACTCTCGTGGAGAACCAAACAGGAAAGAAGATTCGGGTGTTAAGGACAGATAATGGTGGTGAGTACACTTCCAATGAGTTCATGGATTATTGTTCGGCTGAGGGGATCAAGAAGGAACACACTGTACCCCATACCCCACAACAGAATGGAGTTGCAGAGCAGAAGAACAGGACTATTGTTGGAGCAGCCAAGGCCATGCTATTTGATCAGGTATTACCACTATTCCTCTGGGCCAAGGCATATAGGACTGCAGTATACATTCAGAACATGTGTCCCCACACAGCCTTGGGGAGGAAGAACTAGAGGAGGTCTTCACAGGCACCAGGCTAGATGTAATTCACATTCGCATATTCAGCAGTGTCTTCTATTGTCATGTTCATGCTGACAATAGGAAGAAGCTGGACCCTTATGGAGAGAAAGGGTTACTTGGTTACAGCGAGATTTCGAAGGCATATAGAGTTTACATGCGTGCTCGTAGGAGGATCATTGTGGGCAGGGATGTCCAATTCGACGAGGATAGGGCCTTGCTGAGATCTTTGGACTTACCAGCAGAGCAATAGCCAGCACAGGAGTCGGGAGTCAAGTTGGAGGAGCCAGATGTATAGGTACAGGTTCAGACACAGAGCACAGGTTCTGGTGGTCAGAGGGAGTTAGGTGGACAGGATCCTACAGTGATTGACTTGGAGGATGAGCTGTAGCAAGAGACGGATATTCAGCAGTCGCAGTAGGTTGACACTAGGCCAAGGCCTAAGTGGTTTAGGTTCATAGTACATGATTCCAGGTAGGTTGATCCTCTAGAGAGGTCTTTTAGATGGAATGTACCACCAGAGAGGCTTAGTTATATGACACTGATGACAGAGTTGATTAACTCTGACCCTTCCAGCTTCGAGGAGGCTGCACAACATGATATGTGGTAGGAAGCTATGGTTGAGGAGTATGACTCCATTATGAAAAACCAGGTATGGGAGGTTGTGCCGAGGCCACAAGCGAAAAAGGTGGTAGGATCTAGGTGGATCTACAAGGTGAAGCATGTAGCAGACGGAAGCGTTGAGAAGTATAAGGCACACTTCGTGGCTAAGGGGTTTTCATAGATTGAGGGTATTGATTATGAGGAGACCTTCGCCCTTGTTGCCAGGTATTCTTCCATTCAGACCATTATCTCACTAGCAGTTGAGATGGGTTGGCAATTCCATCCCATGGACGTCAAGACTTCCTTCCTCGACGGAGTGATAGAGGATGAGGTGTATATTGAGCAGCCAGAGGGGTTTGATGTGGAGAACAGGGAGACGCATGTTTGCAGACTGCATCGAGCTCTTTACGGGCTCAAGCAGGCTCCTCGAGCATGGTACTCGAGGATTGACAACTATCTACGGGAGATGGGATTTCAGCGGAGTGAGGCTGACCACAACCTGTACTTCTTGACAGGTGAGGTGCCTCTCATACTGGTCCTATATGTGGATGATCTCTTTTTGACAGGAGATGAGAGGCTGATTGGAGACTACAAGTCCAACCTTGCAGTGGAGTTTGAGATGAAAGACCTTGGGATGATGCATTACATTCTGGGCTTGGAGGTTTGGTAGAGAGATGGATGCTTCTTCATTGGACAGGGGAAGTATGTAGTAGAGATCCTGAAGAGATTCAAGATGGAGGACTGCAAGCTTATGGACATACCTCTAGTTTCCAACTGGAGGAAGATTGATGCATCAGGATTAGACGGATTTGATCCTACCTTGTATTGTCAGCTTCTCGGATAGCTTATGTATTTGGTCAACACTCGACCATACATCAACTTTGCAGTCAACTCTTTGAGTCAGTTCATGGTGGACCCTCGGAGAGTGCATTGGACGGCTGCGAAGCACATACTTTGCTACATCAGAGGTACAGTGGAGTATGGATTGGTTTATGAGCGCAGGGGGAGTGCATAGTTAGCAGGTTTCACAGATGCTGACTGGGCAGGATGTGTAGAGGACCGAAAGAGTACTTCAGGTTGTTGTTTCAACATTGGATCAGGGGTTGTCTCTTGGTTCAGCAGGAAGCAGAAGTTAGTTGCATTGAGCTTGACAAAGGCCGAGTACATGGCAGCCAGTATGGCTTCTTGTGAGGGTATGTGGCTGAGGAAGTTACTTGCAAGGTTGTTTGAGTGTGAGTTAGAGGCTATAGTAGTTCACTGTGATAATCAGAGTGGCATCAGGCTATCTGAGAATCTAGTGTTCCATGACGGGAGCAAACACATAGATATCAAGTACCACTTCTTGAGAGATTGTGTTTAGAGGGGAACCATTTGGTTGGAGTACATACAGACAGATGAGTAGGTGGCAGACATCTTCACCAAGACACTTTGCAGATAGAGCTTTGTGAAGTTCAGAGATAAGTTGGGGTTTCTAACGAATCCCTTCCTCGTTTAGGGAAAGTGTTAAACTAGCAGCAACAAGGAAGGTCTTCCTGCATGCATGTGTTCTTGCATGCAAGACTTAAATTTTGAAACCGGTTGTATTTAATTTACTTTTCCTAAGTTTACTTTGGAAAATAAATAAAAGTGATCTAAATTAACTTTAGTGAAACACTAGTTAAAGTGAAAGTGAAATTATGGTTTTTGCTTGACCTAAAGTTATAAAATAGAGATCAATTGGTGGAGAGGACACACACACTTGTATACTGACAGAGACAGGATACAGACGGGGAAAGAAAGTCAGTAGGGGATTTAGCTGGGAAGACGGAGGAGCGAGCAGCAAGATCACCGAGCTCACTCACACATGAGGGTGTTGAGGTTTAGCTGGGATTTGCCTAGTGATTTTGCCGGGTACTACATTCGCCAGGTTTGGGGGAATTTGCAGTGATTTTAACGTTTCATATTTTCTCATAATAAAATCTATATCTGACTGTTGCACCGGTTTTCCCATCTTGGGTGTTTTTGGGGATTTCCATACCCAAAATAATAGTGTCAATATTGTGATGTGATGTTGTGATTTATTTCTCAGTTTTATATTCTGTTGCATAATATAAAAGATATTCATCTGTGGTTATCAATAGAGAGTTTGCATGCACTATTAGCCCTAGTTTGAATATTAAAGAAAAATTTACAAAGATTTCTTTAACTTTTCTTTAACTTGGATTTTGTCCATTATTTGAAGTTTCTAGAATTTACTTTGTAGCTTTCTTGGCAAATTTACTCTAATGACAATTGTGGAACCAACTAGCCTTATAAGGTTCTACACACCAAAAACTTTGCCAATCTAGAAGACCCCAAGTTGTTTTCAACATCATCCTTAGTTGCAGTGCTAACATTGTTTCCATGTGCTTTATTAGATTTATATATTCAAAGTTTCAAACTGAACTCTTGGCACCTATACCATGTTGAAGATTCATTAGGTTGGGAGTCAATCCCAACACCCTTACGGATTCAAAATTGTTATCATGAATCTTGTAGTTGCCCCGTAGGGTGATCCTATTCAAGATGGTATAGGGGGGAGGAAACTAAAGTCGTGACCTACGATATCCAAGACCTTTGAAAGAACTTAGATGTCACACTAGTCAAGGATACCGACACTTTAAACTCAGTGGAGATACTAACCCTAGGGGGTGTCCCTATAACCAAGATAACCCTAAACATAAGGAAAGCAAACATATAACCCAGTGAATTTTGATTGGATCTCTTAGTGGGATCATTAATTAGAGTTTTGCAAAATTACTAAGAGATTACGAGTGTTTATATGAAAAGCCCAAATTTACCTTAGGGTTTTAAGCACGGAATTGGATCTAGGGGTGAATGGTGAAATTAAATAAAATTAGACACTCATACTGATTGCTAGGTGTAAAATTAAACAATTGGAGGTGAAACTAGCAATACCTATTTTGCGGAACTGAAAATACCCACTCCTCCCAAGGATGGTGTCTCCCCCTAAAAGGTAGACTAGTGTATTGGATTGGAAAATGGAGTCCAATGATCGTGAAATTTTAAACTTATGGGTTTTATAGTTGTTCCAAAGTGGGTTTTAAATTTTACAATCTGTCGCAAACTAGAACCTACTAAACTAATAGATGAGGGTTTCAAATGACGGTTTGATCTAAAAGGAAAATGTAGCCTCAATCAGATAAAAGAATAAGGATGGATCTTATCTGAGAGAACTTACTTGATGTTTCCGAGGATGAATGCCGAAGTGATGAAGACTATTTCTGCACATATATAATGGAGTTATGGTGAAAATCCAGCTTTCTCGAAGTTGCCCAAGGAAGCCAAGTGCGCCCTCCTTCCTGCCAAGCCAAGTACGAACAATGAGATCGACAAGAAAAATAGCAAATGATGACGGGAAATAAAAGATGAGAGAGTAAGAGATTATGCGATAGATATACTTCCTGTAACCACAAAATCTGGATGAGAGAGTAGGGTGGATCTCTCCACAAGTGTGCCCCCCTCCAAATCAATTTCCCTGTCAAGCAAGTAAAATGGATCCAGAAAAATATGCCACGGATCCACCAATAATTTCCAATGCAAGCAGAGATAGCATTAATTGATCACAAAGAACATTCTTCAATCATCCACATAAGACAAGAGATTCCAGAAAAATTTCTCTATTATTCTTCGAGAGCCATTGGTGCCAAATTTCCCATTGGGATACAATGGGGGGATCACAACTCTTAAATAGATCTAGAGAGTGTTCACTTTTCAACTAACTATCATTCGACGGTTGAGATTATAACATCATCAACGGTGGAGATCACTTTTAAACAGATCAAAACATGGATCAACATGACCATGTCAAGAGGGGTGCACTTTTTCCCAATGACACCTTACGAAGGCAGAATACATCATAATGCTAAGGTATATCAATGTAATACATCATGAAGGGGGTGCCTTAGGGGCACAAATCACCTTAGGCCCCTAATACAACATCAAAACATAAGATATGTGAGGGGCATCCATGGGGGACGTTCTCCCTAGGAGAGCCAAAATAATAATCTGGAGCATGAGAATGGATGGAATAGGTTTCAAATGATCCCGAGAGCCAAAATACATCATCAAAACCATTTCCTTGCCATTTCCTTGACCACACAAGCCAAATCGATTTCTTTAGTGATTTCTCTAGTTCCATTTTTTAGTGGTACAACCTATGAAAATAATAAAAACTGTCATATCTTCTTTCAGGTTGGGAATTGGGGAAAACTGACCACACGAAAGTGTTTGTAGACATAGTAGAATGGTATTGGTGACTACTCATACCCCCTAGAGCACAGTGGTGCCCTAGGAGAACCATACTGATCTGCAATCTATAATAAAAATATGATCTGACCAATAATAAAGTGATAATAATCACTGATAATGAAAACTGAAGCCAAAATCTGAAAACTGAAATTGTAGTATTGGTCCTGGGCAAGCCTGGAGCAAATATAAGCATTGTCAATTTTTGTAGTCACTGCCTTGGGAACTGTGTTTGACTTGGTTAATTAGGTTGACCAGGTCAAAATACCCAAATTGAAGGTGAGATGCTAAACTAAGTTGAACCTGCATGCATCCAAGGTAAGAAATGCTCCAAGATGTATATTAAAACCCAACTTAAATCATGCCAATCGGAATCATGGTGCCAATAATAATTATAATAATAAGTAAGATATACCTGTGTCTTTGAACAATCATTGAATCTTTTGGAAGTCCCTTGTATATGCTATACTTACAAAGTTTAATCATTTTGCTAATACTGGGTGAAGATGGAAAACAAGGCTAAGGTAAAAGGAAATGACTTATAGTTGACTTTGACCATATGATCTCTTTGAATGATGACAAATATACACAACCACAGTGACATATGCATGCCAGATAGTAATAGGGAATGGTGGTGTCTCACAAATGGATAAAGTGCTTGGGCTTGTTTCCTTTAGGCTCTAGCAAGTTTTCATTTACAAAGATTTTACTTGAACAACACTAGTCAACCTCCAAAGGCGGGTTCTTTGGAAAGCCTTCTGGGCTTCCAGAAAATGATAAAGGCATAACCCTGACAGGTCAACCTCACCTTATTTCCCTGTAGGGGCAAATGAGCCGTACATTATACAATGAATGAGTGCTCATCCATTGGCCACTAACTCTTTTTTAAAACATTTACTTTATTGGCATTTAATTAACTAGCCATCCTCGAAGAGCAGGTGCCTTGAATAGCCTTGTGGGCTTTAGATAATGACTTGGTATGACCTCCATTTCCCACCACCGTCATTAGGTGCAATGGAGTGACCACCTTGTTTACCTTTGGGAGCAATTGGCCTCACATCATACAAAGGATGAGTGCTCATCTGTTGGCAATTGGATGGCCTTATACTTTATTTGCAATTGTGTTTAAAAACATCGTTATTTTGGAGCACTTGTTTTGAGGGATAAAGGAAAACCATCTGGTGAACTTGGCGACACTGACCAAGCCACATACTTCATAAGCAAAGACATAGATAAACATGGAGTCCATCACACACAGGGGTCAAAGCGGGGAAAAGGATCTTCAATCTCATAGGTCTCAATCAAACAAAGTAATGGGAAAAATCAATTATGGATGAGTTGGATGGATGGGAACAAGTGATACATGGAACCAACATAGCACTAAAGTCTAAAAGTTGTGCAAAGCATGGCGTAAGCAATGGCCTTCAACATCAGATTCTCCAATCATTCTCAACACAAGTTAGTCATCAGTGGAACATATAACATAGGCATAGGTCACCATAATCATCACAACATAACAAGTCAAAGGTGTTTGTATACATCAGAGATCAAAATCCTACCAAGAAGCCATATACCCGATCTCACCATATACATTCCTCTACCTAATATGCTCATCTGTGAACTATGTACCGTATCTGCTGCTCTACTCGAATGAGCTAGATCACCACTGAAGTCATCTCAATGGACAAGGAGATATTAGTCCTAGCAAGGAAATACTCTATATCTGCTACTGAATAAAGACTCTGAATGGCTCATGCTGGAAATGTATGATCCATGTTGTAACCCCATTTGAATGCCTGGCTCAAAAAAATAAAGAGATCAATCTCTATGATGCATGATGCATCATGGTAGCCCAGCTACAATATATCTATGATAACACAAGGCTCAAACTGGGTCAAGTGCTCTAAGGAAGAGAGTGCTTGAGAACCTAAGAAATCTCTTGTTCGCAGCACCATCTCAACAACCAATATCCAAAACTTCAATTTTCTGCTTCCTCTTCAAATGTACATGTTCCTGTGCACATGGAAGCAAGAAATACCAGAGCAACATGTATGGGAAAAATATATGCATAAATAAACTCATAAAAGAAATGCTGAAATAAAATGTTGAAAATAAACTCTACTCTAAATAGTTATAAAATTAAGAAAAAATACTAAGCAAAGGGCCACACTCAATGGCCAAGGACTCAAAAGACTCACGACACATGCAACACTCAGAAAGGAAAAGACTCAAACCATTGCTCGAAGGAGCTTATTCAATCCTACCTACTCTAACGGTGATGAACATGTATAATGCTAAGTCATGCCAGGGACGTATTCCCTTAAATAAACTTGATTTACAGGAATTTCGAATCAATCACCATCATCAGCGGACAAATAATACATGTTACCTTCAAATCGTTCTACTGTTAACAATCCCATCCAAATATTTCTTGATCGTCTAGAAATATGATTGAAAACACAATTTTCAACGATAACCTTATCACCATAGGTAAACCTACGCCGATTAATTGATAAAGGTATAACTTGAATATCGTGGGTAGGCATTATGGAGGCATCAACATTGCCTCAGATATGGGGAAATGGCATCGTCCTACTTCTTTCTTGCGGTATGGCATTGAAACATGGTGGACCCCTGTTCATTGGAAGTGCAACTCTTCCAACCAAGATCTCTTTCACTTCTCTTCTTGATTCATGAGACTCATTATTAAACTCTTCTGGATGTGTTGATACAACTTCCTTAACTGTTTCCCCCACAGTCCAAAAGTCATGGAGAAATCTATTAATATCAGTGGTAATGGAAGAAATAATATCAGAATGATTAGGTTGTCAATTTGATTCTTCTCCATGGGGTATTGGTAACTTGCCTTTTCTGGAAGCTTCAAACATGTTTCTCTCCACTCCATCTTCTAGAGAGGTCAATTGTACAGTAGGAATGTGAGATGCATCATTAGTTTCTTCTCTAGGTCTCTTTGGAGGTAGCAAGAAGCTTGTGAAATGTGCAGAAGGTAGATAGTGAAAGTTACTAAGATTCGTTCCTTAGTCTGGTTTCTCATGTTGAGTAATCAATTCACTTTGGGCATCATCCAGAGGAACTACTGTTTGGGTTTCACTTTCAACTACTTGTGAGGAAAGATCTTCTTGAAAAATAGCTAGGTTGTTTAAAAAAAATCCTCACCAGGGGCATCATTAATCAAAGCATCTTCTTCCCAACTCCTATGGGTGCGCTCCATCATTTCCCTATTAAGGTTGTCTTGCAGATCTTGTCTTAATTACCTAATTTGTCGGATACGTCTTCTTCTCAAGGACTTAGACTCTGTAGCTTTTGTGGATAGTTGAGATAGGTAATTAGAAGCATTAGAGAAATGTTTAGATTCGTTACTTATTTCTTCTTGCAACAACTCGTGTGAAGGTTCAATTTCCCATAAAAGTTCCCGATGGATAAGCTCTTGCCTAAATCTCACATCATCTTTGTCTTCGGACTTAGAACTACCTATTCCCATTAAGAAAACAGGTGGAAATCTTCTTCATCATTTACCATGTTTGTTCTTTCAATACTCAAACTACCTTCACCGTAAGGCTCAAACTATTTTTCAAACCATCTTCAAAAGTTTTGAGATACCCATTAATGAGAGGCTCCCTATTTATTCTGACTAGATCCCTATTAGAATTAGGCATACATGCATATGAAAGATCCATCATACGGTATCCACCTAATCTAGCAACCCACTTCCTAGATAGCAACAATGCAACATGCCATAAACTGGGGGAAGATAAATCACTACTACATCCATCATGGTATTCAGGTAGGGGCAAGCAAACAAGTCAACTTTTAAATTATTGATTAAACCATATGCTTGCACACCCTTTGTATCAATCCCACACACATTTCCATAAGGTCAAGTGATTTCTAATCCCATTTCTTTCATAATTCACAAAGGCATGACATTCATGGCTGCTCCTGAGTCTAGTTTCTAATCCCATTTCTTTCATAATTTACAAAGGCATGACATTCATGGCGGCTCCCGAGTCTAGCATGCAGTTATGGAGCAAGAGGTTATTGATGTGTAATGTGAGATAGAAAGGAGGATGTCCTCCACTCTTTCTCTCTTAAATAGCAGAAAGCAATTGAATAGGGGGATCTTCCTCTACCTCCCTACCTCTAACACTCTGAATGTGGCAAGATTCGTAAGCAAATCTAGGGGTATTGGCTATGGGAATTCTATCGAAAAAATGTTGAACTTGATCCTTAACCATGGGTAGCTTCACTAATTCACTAAGGGGTACATTTTGCACAACCTTATGTAATTCCTTTTCAATGTCAATGGCTAGGTCATAATTGCAAAGATCGTTCTCTACTTTTTCTTCATTTTAATTTAAACGATGATCTATGAAAGGTGTAGTGTTTTGATCCTTGTTTTTGTGTTGGTAAACTTTGACATTGGGTTTCGTTACATTACATACCATATCCTCTTCTTCATCGCAATCATCTTCTTCAAGTAAGATCCTACCAGAATCATTGTCAAACGTGAAACCTTATACTAGGTTAATTCCATGATCATCATAATCCTCTTCCAGTTCTTCCTCAAGTTCCTCACATAAGTTCACATTTTTATTTTCTGTAACTTCATTTTGTCTAGGGGTTTGTCTATTATCATCTATTGGCCCTTTTTTATTATTTCAGTAAGGTTTGGGGCTATAAGAGTTTCAGTATCGTTCATTATCCCTAATCTTTGCTATGCCTTTGGTGAACAGTGTGAGACTCTTCATCATTTCGTACATTCCTTCTAAAATTGGTTTTTCGTCATTCATAGGTTCCTTAGCCTTCCTGGGTTTTGCTTCACTACGGGAAGATGTGGGAGCATAAGCATCACAAAAAAATTTCTTACCCATAGACGCAACATTTGCCTCTGTTTTTTTGGCTAAGGTTTGAGCAGTTTTGAGGTCATCCGGATTCTTTTCCTTGAGGTTGAGGCCAAACCATCCATAAAAAGCGTTTAAATAAAGGATAAGGACGACTTGTTTAGTAGGTCTTAAGTCTTGAGGGATATTCGAGACAGTTTCATCAAATCTAATATTAAATTCATAAACCGTCTCATTTTGCTTTTTCTTGATTTCAAATAGTTGATTCAACAGGAACTTGTTGTCAGGTTTTGACGACCATCCTTCAATAAGCTTTTTAGTGAAAGCGTCATATCCATTTATTGAGGATGTTGGTAACCTATCAAACCACCCTCGAGCTTTTCCTTCTAAGGACATAAGAGCCCTCATAAAGACAACTTCTTCTTTTTCCCCATAGGCTTCCATGTAATTCCAGAACGCTTGAATATGATCCTCAATAATTACAGTGGAGTTTCCTTTGAATCTAGGAATCCCATCAAAATATCTTTTAGGCATGTCATGGGGAGCTCCCTGAATCTGGGAGAAATCAAGAGGAGATGCTCCTGTCCTATTTCCAAAACGCCTAGATCCTTGTGGAGGATTTATGTTAGCCATTTGAGGTGGAATGGATGGAGTGGGAGAATCAAATTGAGCAAATAAAGGACTTGATTGAGAATCAACTGGAGAGTTTTGTAGTATTTGTCTTGGTGAATTAACAACCCTCCAGAAAAAATCAGATGATTGATTTTTGAGATTATTGCTTCGATTTTGAGAGTGTATGTAATGGGACTTTCTTGATAATTCTTTGAATTACGGATTCGAAGGTTATAATCGTGGGTAGGTCCCTCAGAGGAGTCGCATTGTGGAGTTGCCAAGTGAACAAATTTCTGTGTTCACCAAAAAGGTAATGTTGTAAGAGAGGTGAGTAAAAGGTAGTGATTGTGGAAATTTAACAATTGAAAAAATGTGATCACTAGATTTAAAACCAGATGTTATATGAATAAAACTAAAAGCATTCGCAGACACCTAAGGTAAACCAAACAAACCAAGGTAAGCCTCTACCTCCCTAGCAACGACACCAAAAATGTTATCACAAATCTTGTAGTTGGCCCATAGAGTGACCCTATTCAGGGTAGCAGAGGGGGAAGCAAACTAAAGTCGTGACCTACAATATCTAAGACCTATGAAAGAACTCGAATGTCACCAGTCAAGGATATCGACACTTTAGACTCAGTGGAGATACTAAGCATAGGGGGCATAGAGACCTAAAAATAAGGAAAGCAGGCAGATAACCTAGGGAATCTTGATTGGATCTCTTAGTGGGATAATTAATTAGAGTTTTGCACAATTACTAAGAGATTTGAGTGTCTATATGAAAAGCCCCAATTTACCCTAGTGTTTTAAGCATGGAAATTGGATCTAGGGGTAAATGATGAAATTAAGTAAAATTAGACACTCGGATTGATTGCTAGGTGTAAAATTAAACAATTGGAGATGAAACTAGCAATACCTAGTTTGTAAAAATGAAGATACCCACTCTTTCCAAGGAGGGCATCTCCCCCTAAAAGGTAGGCCAGTGTGTTGGATGGGAAAATTGCGGAACTGAAGATACCCACTCCTCCCAAGGAGGGCGTATCCCCCTAAAAGGTAGACTAGTGTGTTGGATGGGAAAATGGAGTCCAATGATCGTGAAATTTTAAACTTAGGGGTTTTATAATTTTTCCAAAGTGGGTTTTAAATTTTACAAATCGTCGCAAACTAGAACCTACTAAACTAATAGATGAGGGTTTCAAATGAGGGTTTGATGTGAAAGGAAAATGCGACCACAATTAGATAAAAGAATAAGGAAGGATCTTACCTAGGAGAACTTACTTGATGTTTTCGAGGATGAATCTTGAAGTGATGAAGACTATTTCTGCACAAATAAAATGGAGTTATGGTGAAAATCCAGCTTTCTCGAAGTCGCCCAAGGAAGCCAAGTGCGCCCTCCTTCCTGCCAAGCCAAGTACGAACAATAAGATTGACAAGAAAAATAGCAAATGCTGACGAGAAATAAAAGATGAGAGAGTAAGAGATCATGCAATAGAAATACTCCTTATAACCACAAAATCCGGATGAGAGAGCAAGGTGGATCTCTCCATAAGTGCGTCCCCCTCCAAACCGATTTCCCTGTCAAGCAAGTAAAATGGATCCAGAAAAATATGCCACAGATTCACCAATAATTTCCAATGTAAGCAAGAGATAACATCAATCACAAAGAACATTCTTCAATAATCCACATAAGGCAAGAGATCCCAAAAAAAATTCTCTATTATTCTTCAAGAGCCAATGGTGCCAAATTTTCTCGATGGGATACAATGGGGGGGTCACATTTTTTAAATAGATCTAGAGAGTGTCCACTTTTCAACTAACTATTAGCTGAAGGTTGTGTTTATAACATCATCAACGGTGGAGATCACTTTTACATAGATCAAACATGGATCAACATGACCAAGTCAAGAGGGGCGCACTTTTGCCCAATGATGCCTTACTAAGGCGGAATACATCGTGAAGGGGGTGCCTTGGGGACATAAATCACCCTAGGCCCCTAATACAACATCAAAACATAATATATGTCAATAAAGTACATCATAACCAAGGTGAGGGGTGCCCCATGGGGGACATCCTCTCTAGGAGAGCCAAAATAATAATCTGGAGCATGAGAATGGATGAAACTGGTGGTGCCAAATGATTCGAAGAGCCATAATACATCATCAAAACCATTTCCTTGACCACACAAGCCAAATCGATTTCCTCAGTTACTTCTCTAGTTCAGTTTTGAGTGGTACAACCTCTGAAAATAATAAAAACCATCATATCTTCTTTTCAGGCTGAGAACAGGGGCAAACTGACTGCACAGAAATGTCTAGAGACATAGTAGAATGGTACTGGTGACTACTCATACCCCCTAGAGCACTGTGGCGCCCTAGGAGAACCATACTGATTTGCAATCTGTAATAAAAATGTGATCTGACCAAAAATAACAAAGTGATAATAATCATTGATAATGAAAACTGAGGCCAAACTCAGAAAACTCAAACTGCAGGTCTTGGTCTTGGGCATGTCTGGAGCAAATACAAGCACTGTCAATTTTTGTAGTCACTGCCTTGGGAGCCATGTTTGACTTGTTCAACTAGGTTGACCAGGTCAAAATACTCACACTAAAGGTGAGATGCTGAACTAAGCTGAACTTGCATGCATCCAAGGTAAGAACCGCTCCAAGATATATATTAAAACCCAACTTAAATCATGCCAATCCTAAGTTGGCAAGAAACTTGGGTACGGGGACGGGGACGCCACTTTTTGAAACAGGGGACTTGGGTATGTCAGGGGTACTGTGTGTGTATATATATATAATAAAAAATTAAATCAATTTATTTTTCACTGGTATTCAATTTCAATAATTAACAAGTACAATTAACATGCACATTGCTTCAAAGTTCATAAATCATTGATATAAAGTGGGAATTACATATGAACCTTAAGTATACTATAAACATGACAATAGTTGATGGAGCTTTTGTTTTTTCCTATGTTGCATTGGTCTTGGGGACGAGGGGATGCAGGGGACGCGAGGACGAGTTTCCGGGACGGCTAGAGCGCACCCCCAATTTTTCAGGGGACGGGAGGTTGGGGACGGCAATTATATAATCTAAAATTTAAAATATATATAATTAAAAATAAAAATTATTTACATTAAGATAAATCATAAAATAAAAAATCTTTGCAGCAGAATATTAAAATAGCTTCCATGAATTTTTATCATAAAACAATGAAACATTGAAACATCAAAACATACATGTTTGCAGCCTTTGATTGAGATAAATGAGTCATAAAAATGAAAAATCAGAACATGATTGCAGCATGAAATTAAAATATCTGCCATGTAAACTTTATAAAAAAGCTGAAAAATTCAAAAACATAAAAATTTCAATTTCAATTTAAAAGTTAAGAGTTATGAATCATTCATGAAACATAAAAGACTAAAGTCTACAAATGTAATCACATAAATATTTTAGCCTTTAAAGTTTAAAACATGAAATTCATATGCAAAAGGAAGAGTCTATCTAAGCATAAATGAAAGGTATGGTTTAAAGCAGTGTTCCACGGGGACGCGCCTCCCAGGGTCGGGGGCTCGCCCCCTACGCTTCCCACGCTCCGGGGGCTGGGGGGCTCCATGGGAAACGTTTCCCAGCGCCCCCCTTTTTGCGAAACTTGGGGAAACGCAGGTCTAGGAGTTTCCCGGATTGGGGGGCTCCCACACGCCCCCTCCTGAAAATGGGGGGCTCTGACAGGCCCCCACTGCCCTCGATTTTTAAATTTTTTTACTTAAAAAAGAAATGGTTCATCTTAAATTTTAGGCTTTTACACTAAATGGTCATTTTAAAACGAAATAGAAACAAATAAAAAGAAACAAACATCGATATGATATGCTTGGCTATAACGATTACATTAAATCACACTAAATTCTTCGGGAACATAAGCATGCTAGTATGCAAATGGTGATGGGATGAGGAATTGATATGTTTATATGTTGGGGTTCATATTTTTATTATTTTTCTTTTTTCTTTTTATAATTTTAGAGACCAACCCCCCTATGTTAGGGACCTTGACGCCTCCCCGCCCCCCCGTCCCCCAAAATACCCCAAAATTTTGGGGTGTCTCTACACGTCCCCAATGTGCGTTTCCCCGCTCCCACGCCCCCCCGTCCCGGAAACTTGGTGGAACACTGGTTTAAAGTTTTCAAATTTTCAAATTTTATTTTTTTTAGACTTTTTTTTTAAATGTACAGGAAAGGGGACGCATGGGAGTCCCCGATTGGTCTAGAGACTTCAGGGACGTCCCCAAAAAGTCCCCTATTTTTTGGGGTACGTTTAGGGTACGTCAAAAAAGTCATCGAGTCCCCAATGGAGTCCTCGATCATTTGGGGACGTTTCCGAGGAGTTGCAAAGTCTTCGGAATGTCGGAATGCAGGGAACGGGTGAAATTTTAGGGGGGGACAGGTCCCCGTGCAACATAGGTTTTTTCAAAATTAAAAATATGCACATGTATAGAAACGTTTACACAAACATCAACAAGGTAGGTTTTCTATCATTCATAAAGGACAAAGAATACAGCATGTGCAACAACATTGGAACAACTTGCACAAAGGATCAATAATTAACACAAACTATGCCAATAAAAATCCAGTGACAAGATCCAGAGTCATAACAGAATAAGGCAATCTTCTAGAAGAAACGGTCTAAGAATAGATATCAGCCTCTCCAAGCTAGATAGTGCCATGTCATTAACTTAAAAGCACAAACCATTTAAGTCTAAGACAACCTAAGCTTGTCTTGTCTCTCCTCTGCCTATATCATATCCTTTGCGCAACAAGCTCTCCTCGCGGGATCCAACAAAATTCAAGACTCAACTTTGCATTGGGAGAAGTGGACAGGCCCGTAGAGTCTTAAGAGGGTAGGGGGACCCATGCCAACCTTGCCCCTCTTCGTAAAGGTAATTTTTTTAAAATTTTCACATACTGGAGTTTCCCCAAAGTCCCCAAAATGAGCAAAGTTTCATGTTTTTGCGCTAGAAGTACCCGATACTTGGGGACTTCGGTGGGGACTTCAGGGGACGTCTATGAAGTACCCAACCTAGTTTCTAGGACTTGGGGACGGGTACCCCTGCAACACAGTGCCAATCAAAATCATGGTGACAATAATAATAATAATAATACTAAGATATACATGTGTCTTTGAACAATTATTGAACCTTTTGGAAGTCCCTTGTATATGCCATACTTACAAACTTTAATCAATTTGCTAATAGTGGGTGAAGATGGAAAACAAGGTTAAGGTAAAAGGAAATGACTTATAGTTGATTTTGACCATATGATCTCTCTGAATGATGACAAATATGCACAACCACAGTGACATATGCATGACAGATAGCATTAGGGAATGGTGGTGTCTCACAAATGGATAAAGTACTTGGGCTTGTTTCCTTTAGACTCTAGCAAGTATCGATTTACAAAGACTTTACTTGCACAACACTAGCCAACCTCCAAAGGCAGGTGCCCTGGAAAGCCTTCTGGGCTTCTAGAAAATGCAAGAGGCATAACCCTGACAAGTCATCCTCACCCTGTTTCCATGTAGGGGTAAATGAGCCGTACATTTTACAATGAATGAGTGTTCATCCTTTGGCCATTAACTCTTTTTTAAAACATTTACTTTATTGGCATTTAATTAACTAGACATCCTCCAAGAGCAAGTGCCCTGAATAGCCTTGCGGGACTCATATAATGACTCGGTATGACCTCCATTTCCCACCACCGTCCATAGGTGCGATGGAGTGACCACCCTGTTGCCCTTTGGGGGAAAACGACCTCACATCATACAAATGATGAGTGCTCGTCTCTTGGCAACTGACTGACTTTATACTTTATTTGCAAGTGTTTAAAAGCACTGTTATTTGGAGCACTTGTTTTGAGGGCTAAAGGGAAACCATCCGATGAACTTGGCCACACTGACCAAGCCACATACTTCATAGCTAGAGATACAGATAAACATGGAGCCCATCACGCACAGGGGTCAAAGTGGAGAAAAAGATCTTCAATCTCACAGGTCTCAATCAAACAAAGTCATGAGAAAAATCAATTATGTATGAGCTAGATGGATGGGGACAAGTGATACATGGAACTAGCATAGCATTAAAGTCTAAAAGTTGTGCAAAGCATGGTATGAGCAATGGTCTTCAACATCAGATTCTCCAATCATTCTCAACACAAGTTAGTCATCAGTGGTGTTGTCGCCTAATTCGCACCTCGGGTAACGTGGCAGAAATCTTCAAGCCACTGGATGCGACCTTGGGGGCAAGCTCGAGCCAAGTGCTGTCACCTGATACTCAACTCCTCTGTCTAGGCCAACTCCTAGCGAAGCCAAGGGGGGTGGACCCTAATGAAAAGTAAAATCTAGGGTTTTTACTCTACGAGAGAAATAATTAATTCTAGGAGTTTTTAATATGGAATGGATGAAATTAAAAAAATTACCAATTACTGCCAACAAGATTAACCTTAGCAACACTTTAACTTAAATTAGATACACAAAATTCAATGACACATTGCAAGATTTAACTTATGCAAAAATAACAAAATAGACCAGTGCCGAAATGAAAAGAGTGCTTGCAAATGTGGGTTGCTAGTGTAGTCTCAGTGAAAGTATTGCAGTGTCTCAGTTGGTAAATTTTAAATTATTAAATGAATTGATTAAGGAATCGGTAAATTGTAGGTTTGGCCCAACAAGTCAAGTCCCTTTGAACTGAGTGCTAAAGCGGTAATACCAAGTGTCCAACAGGGCAAGGATAAACCTACTTAGAGTAGCCCCCTGACTCTGTAGTGATTACCCTTTGCAACCTCCCGAGTTCTCGAGAAAATAACTTGTGTGGATTTTTCTATTAGATCTAGTAACTCGTATCCCTTTCTGATACAACCAACTGATCAGACAAGCTGCAGCAGTGTAGAGCATACGAGGAAGGAGTCTTGGTTTATTTTTGAAAGTTTTAGAACAAGTTTTCTGATTTAGAAAAAAGATAAAACCCAAGAGTCTCTTTCTAGATTCAGTACTCAGGAAAGCCCTTATCCACGAACCTATGCTCGGGAAAGTAAGGGGCTTTATTTTAACTTAGCAGTGCATAACAAAATTGTTTTTTTTTTTAAATTACTACACTGCTCAAATCTTTTCCCTTATGGTACTTCGGTATAGCGCAGTGGGCAAGTATTCAGGTTACTTTTGCAAAACTCAAATAAAGCATGAAATGATAAAGAAAGACAACTAAGCTACCAGCATATAAGAAAACAGAAAAAGGACACCGACACAAATCCCCCAAGGGGGATGGGGACCAGCCTCTACCGAGCCTACTCAAACTTGCTTTTATTAATCGGTTACAATGCCTCAGCAGAGAATGCTCTTTGGTCCTTGTTATCTGGGATCCAAAGGCTTAGAACATGCAAAGGAAATAGGCCCAGCTAAGGGGAAAGCCTCCTGGGAGCTCCAGATGTTCGAAAAAGCTATTTTCGGGTAGAGTTTCCTTCTCTTTTTTGATGTGCCTGCTAAAAACCAGCAAGCATATGTCAGTGAAAGATGCCCAAAAACACTTTTGAAGTGTTTTTGGACAAATGACAAAAAAAATCATTACAAAAAAAAAAGAAACAACTAAGTGAGGCAAGCTAGAAAGCTTGCCTTCTTAGGATCTTTGCTTGGCTCTTGAGAAGAATGGCAAGCAAATCTCAAGCATAAAAATGCTAGATCAAACTTTAAAATGCACAAAAAAAAACTCTTTCAACAAGCTTTTTTAATTTTTCAAAATTTTTAAACTTGCAAAAAAAGGGAAAAGTAACTAGATCTAGAATTTTAAATGTACCTTTGAGGCAGACTAGAAATAGAAACTTTTAGACATCAGATCTACCTTTGATATGACTTTAGATGCTAGATCTAATATGGAAAAGTTTGAAACCGAAAGAAAATTTTAAGAAATTTGTGGATCAAAAGTCAAAGAACCCAGAGTAGAGCAAGAAATAAAGGATAGAAAAAGCTTCCTTGGTGAGATCAGAGGGACAGAGCTTATTTTCCAATTTTACTGAAGGAAAGGTAGAGCACATTCGCTCATCAATACTCCAGCTTTAGCTTCTTGCAAAAGATTATCAATACTAGCAATGGGGATTAAAAAATACCTGTGTAAACCGAAAGAGACTACAACAACAATGTAGATCCAAGCATGAAATCATACATATATCAAATAGTCTTCCTTGACTTGCAATAAAAGAGTAACCTAACAAGAATTACTTTTTATTTCTACAAAAATACCATTTCCTTCCGAAAGCAAGTTAATCCCAAACATATGCAAGCATGAAAACAAATACAGGTTACCTCACAAATGTAGAGTAAACTCTATCCAAACATCCATAGATCCCACACAGAAATTGCCTCCAAAGCCTTTTATTCACAATACTTCAAGAAAACTATTACAATATTACAAGCAGAGGTTCCACCTTTTGATGCTGAACAAAGGAGAAGAGACCAGCTTTATAGGAAAAGGGAGACCTAGAGGGGCCTCATCAATACTGAAGATCAAGCTCAGAGTTTAGCTAAGCTTGGGTTGAGTTGAATAGAGAAAGTGATTGACACCTCTCTCACCAAACTCCTCCAAAAAACCAAAAACTGCCAACACATACCAACCACTCACCAAGACCAAATCGCAAGCCATGATTTCCTACACCCGGTTGTACGACTATATGTGACGTGAGCTCCACCCATAAAGTATTCGCTGATATCCAAGCTTTGATGTACCGTATCCAAGATTATGACGTGGATACTAAGAGAGGACCACTCCCTTAACCAACACTCACGCATGAGCCCTCCATAATGAGTCAACGTTATCTCTATACGTCACCTGCCGGCTCACGATAATCCAAACAGAAATGTGGCGTGAGCTTTGCCAACAGAATGTTCACGTGAATGGAAAACCGTACTATAATACAACCAAGTTTTATTACATGTCAAACGCATATAAGAGGGGGCCACTTCTTGGTTAGCGCCACTCAGCTAACCATGCTTACGATTTGGAAATAGTTTGACGTCACCCTCATCACGCGATTGAACAAAGCATGGTATATTAGCATAAGCCAAGGTTTGTTTTCTTCCATTTTTATTTTTAAATGGTGACATGGAAAGTGGGGTCTACACCCTGAACTTGCAAGTGTAGCGTGAGCCTTCCCTTGGTGTATTTGACGTCACCATTTTAATATAATCCTTAACCACTTACTTTATAACCAAACTTTGATTTGAAATGAGAGGAGGTATGAATCGCTAGTCACATGGGACCCTTGCCATGTCACTCAAATCAATTTTTTAATTGGTTTTGACTTTTTTTAGAATTTGACTTAGTGCTAATTTGTCCAGATTTAGCATTAAAATGCTATTTTATGCACTTTTAGCCCAAATAATGCCTCACGGGGTGCTTCGGCTGCTCGACTGATGTAGAAAGTGGTCCCTTGGGTAAAGTGGGCACTCCGGGTGTGAAAACGAGTGTCTCCACGTCAGAAACGGACTCCGTGTCTGACTTTTATTACAATCTGAAGTTTTTTAATTAAACCATTAAAAAATGGCTTAAAAAACGGAAAAAATATTTTTTGCGGAAATTGACGAAACTCTAGGGGGACCTAGTACATGTCTATACGACTCAATTCGAATGCCTAGCATGGTGAAAAACACCAACACGAAGGCTCTAATAACCTCCCTAGGCTGAAACACCAAGATGACTACCCCAGCTTTGGAGGTGTGAGTGAAAAACTTAGAAATTATTAGTCGTTTGTTCAACAACCAATAATAACCAAGGGAAAAAAACACTCTGGGCTAGTCGGCTTGATGCTCAAGTCCGCGAAGCCGAGCCTTTTATAAAAAATTAAATGCTAGGACATTTTTTACAATTTCCCCAAGGGGGTATGAACATGTGTTACAAAAAATAAAATGGTCATGGAGGCCTCAAAGGACTTCCGAACTTTGAATATGAACAAGCATCTTGTTCATCACTGGCGGCTCACTGAAAGTCCAACTAGGTGCAGCCTAGTCGGTAACAAGTGGAACATATAATATAGGCATAGGTCACCATAATTATCACAACGTACCAAGTCAAAGGTGTTAGTATACATTAGAGAGCAAAATCCTACTAAGGAGCCATATACTTGATTTCACCATATACATGCCTCTACTTGATATGCCCATCTGTGAACCATGTACCACATTTGCTGCTCTGCTCGAATGAGCTAGGTCACCACTGAAGTCATCTCAATTGACAAGGAGATCTCAGTCCTGGCAAGGAAATACTCTGTATCTGCGACTGAATAAAGGCTCTGAATGGCTCATGCTGGAAATGTATGATCCATGCTATAACCGCATCTGAATGTCTGGCTTAGAAAAATAAAGAGATCAATCTCTATGCTGCATGTTACATCATGGTATCCCAGCTACAATATATCTATGATAACAAATATCAAGGTGTGAATTGCTATATCCAACGCCTCCCTTCAAGTCACACCTGGGCTTAAGTCTCTGTAACGAACATAAAATAAGATAATAATTAAATAATTAATAATTAGGTTAACTAAGTTAGGTTATGAAATGAGGCGTCTCCTCAACATTAAATGCCCAAGCCATATTTAAGGTAGGGCCACCATTTGTAAACATGTATCTCTAATCTTATCATTAATATATATTTTCCTTATGGCTTATCTGATTTACCAAGCATTTTGGTGAACTCATTGTGTGAGCGAATAATTATTCGACTCATTTGGTATCAGAGCCACGTTGGCTGATCCGACCTTTGGCCATTAATTTTCAGACTTTGTCTGGTTTTTGTGGTTTTTAGCCTAACTACAGGGTTTCCCTAAAATCTCCTGCTCTTTCTGTGGCTCCATCCAGCCCCACCCCCTCTCTCCCACGCTAGTGCCACCTCCTCCCTCTCACACTCGCCATTTGCCTACCGCATCCACTCCTCCAGTTGACGTTTCCACATCAATCTCCCTCCTCCTCTACACCTCTGGCATCTTACCTCCACGCGCCTCTTCTCTCCACCCTTCCCACTCCACTTCCTCTCCACGACAGCTTCCCGCCCATGCTTCTGCTCCACCCTGCTCCACTGCTGCACTCCCACTTCACCCTTCACTCCTCACACAGCCAGCGCTTCCCTGCTGCGCTGTTGCCACGCTCCAACCATTCCGCAACCCCATCCACAAGCACCCCATTTTTCCCATCTGCTCCGCTGCTCCACCTGTGCACCTCACTCTCCACTTCTGCGCATCCCCTCCATGGCACCACCTCCTACACTGCTCTTCTGCGCATCCCCTCCTCCCTGTTGCTCTCTTCCTCGGCGCATCTCCCCACCCCCACCTCCACCGCACCACCTTCTCTCTGCTCCACCGCCGCACTCCCATCCTCCCTGCTGCGCCCTCCCCCATCCTTCTTCCTTGCCCTCACCCTACTCATCCACACGCGACCATCCTCACGCCGTCATTTCCCATGACAACCTGCAAGGAAAAAAAAAAAATATTATAATATATTATATTTATAATATTTTCAAATTGTTTTCTTATATTAAATAATAAAATAAAATTTTATTATATAATAATTAATTATTATTTAAAAAAAAACTATATATTATTTATTAAACTACATATATATAGTTTATAAAACATTAATATAATAATATTATTAATTAATAATTCTTATTATAAAAATAAAATTATAATAATAATTATTATAAAAATAAAATTATAATAATAATTATTTATAATATTATTTTTGAAAAAAAAGGGTTATTTAACCTAACAAAGAAGACCAATTATTATTGAAGAAGTAGTCAAAGGAAGACTTAAAAAAATGGGTTAAAAACCAGTGTTCCACGGGGATGCGCCTCCTAGGATCGGGGGCTCGCCCCCTACTCTTCCCACGCCTTAGGGGCTGGGGGGCTCCATGGGAAACGTTTCCCAGCGCCCCCCTTTCTGTGAAACTTGGGGAAACACGGGTCTAGGAGTTTCCTGAATTTGGGGGCTCCCACACGCCCCCTCCTGAAAATGGGGGGCTTCGACAAGCCCCCACTGC